>RWGZ01001055.1:53016-64312 GCA_009725065.1 Utricularia reniformis | reverse complement strand
GAAAACTGGCAGCAACGAGTATGTGGTTGACAACTTGCAGAAAATACTGTACTAGCAGCGCAACCGGCACTGTACGATGAGCACAGCCGGCATTGTACGATGAGCGCAGAGAACACTGTACGATGAGCGCAGCCGGCACTGTACGATGAGCGCAGAGAACACTGTACGATGAGCGCAGCCGGCACTATACGATGAGGATGGCCGCGCGAACTCGTGCGAGTTGTCGCGAATAGTGACCCAGATGAGGGTGGTCACGCGAACTGGTACGAGTTCTCGCGAATAGTAACCAGATGAGGGTGGTCACGCGAACTCGTGCGAGTTGTCGCGAACAGTAGCTGAAAAAACGAAGTCTCACGATTTCGGGCGAAAATCTTGCCTTGGGAGATGCGAAAAGGATCTGAATCCCTTCTCAATGCCTTAGGACCCCTATTTATAGAGAAATGTAGCCCAAAACACAAGTTTAGGCCAAGAGCCCAATTTCATTAGATTAAGCCCAAGACACCTTAAGTAATATCCAATTAAATTAGAACAAATACCATTCCGCAATAGACCTTCGAAAATGCGTCTCGATCCAGAATTAGGAGGGAATATCGATGAGAAAATACCGGAGGACGCCGTAAAATAATCCACTGCTTCCAGATAGCGAATACGCGGCCACATAACATCATTGCAACTGACCGGTGCGCTCCCGGGTGGCAAATTATGAAAATACCCCTGGCCCCGTCCGTGGCCGTAATGACCCGAAACATCTAAAAATGCTTACAGAGACTTTATATGGGGCCCGCCGGGACAGAATTGTGAGAATACCACTTGAGAATGCCATCCGATAAAAATATGAAAATACAAAGAATACCAGTAACCGCGTCGGACGAGTCCCCGGGTATGGATAAATACACGAGAGTATACCCGGGTAATATCAAAACCTGAATTTACCAAATTTACAATGTTATTTGTATGAATATCATTTGTCTAATTTTTCACATGGTCATACCGATGTTGTAGGTGTGAAGATTTTGATTTCAATTATACTTGAATTGATATGGTTAAAGCATGAATACATGTTGTTACATCCAAGAATATCTTGGTTATTCGATGAATTATCCGTTTAAAGTATAGTGTAAATGTTATGACATGAAGTAGCGTTTTAATGACTTGCACGATCATTAAGTTTTCGAACTTACTTTTTTTGTATATACAACAAGTTTTCGTAATGTTAGGCTTTATTTAGTTTGAATACACATGGATTTACAAAATTTACAATGTTATTTGTATGAATATCATTTGGCTAATTGATCACATGGTTATACCACACGTTATAGGTGTGATGATTTTGATTTCAATTAAACTTGAATTGAAGTTGTTAAAACATGAATACATGTCGTTAGAACCCAGAATCACTTGGTTATACCATGATATATGTGTTTAAAATATAGTATAAATGCTATGACATGAAGTCGTGTTGTTATGACATGCACGATCATTCCGTTTTCGAACATACTTCTTTTGTATATAGAACAAGTATTCGTGATGTTAGGCTTTATTTAGTTTGAATACTCTTGGATTTACCAAATTTACAATGTTATTTGTATGAATATCATTTGGCTAATTTTTCACGTGGTTATACCACATGTTCTAGGTGTCATGATTTTGATTTCAATTAAACTTGAATTGATGTTGTTATAGAATGAATACATGTTGTTAGATCCAAGAATGACTTGGTTATACCATTGATCTTGTGTTAAAATATTTGTGGTGTTTTTGATCACTTAAAATTTTATTTTATTTTATTATTTTTTTTTTTTAAGACACGAGAAAATACGAGGTTGGACCCACAATGTTTGGGCTTACGTCCTCGGGAGAGCGAAGCTCTACCTGGATGTTTCACTTTGATAAAAATGTCACAATTACAAAATATATCCTCTTTCTGACAAAAGTAAGTAATGTAGTCTCGATCTGGGACAAAAAATGAGCTCGATATTGGAAACCGACGCAAAAGTGCAGAAATCACTATTCACTCGAAATATTATCGCGAAAATAGCCCTTTGTATGCAAATTATCGCGGATTTGAAGCCAATAGGCACTGTCGCAGAAAATACTGTTCACACTGAAATATTATCGCGAATTTCGAACTCAATAACAAGTTATCGCGGATTTGAAACCAATAAGCACTGTCGCAGAAATTACTGTTCACACTGAAATATTATCGCGAATTTCCAACTCNAAATCACATTGTAAATTTGGTAAAAACAAGTGTATTCAAACTAAATAAAGCCGAACATCACGAATACTTGTTGTGTGTACTTAAAAAGTAAGTTCGAAAACGGAATGATAGTGCAAGTCATAACAACACGACTTCATGTCATAGCATTAAAACTATAGTCTAATCACATAAGTCATGGTATAACCAAGTTATTCATGGTTCTAACAAAATGTATTCTTGTTTTAACAACATCAATTCAAGTTTAATTGAAATCAAAATCATCAAACCAAGAACATGTGGAACTATGTGATAAATGAGCCAAATGGTATTCTTACAAATCACATTGTAAATTTGGTAAAAACAAGTGTATTCAAACTAAATAAAAACTAACATCACGAATACTTGCTGTGTATACAAAAAAAGTAAGTTCGAAAACGGAATGATCGTGTTAAACAATATACCACGACATCATGTTATATCATTTCAACAATAGTTTAATCACATAAATCATGGTATAACAAAGTTATTCTTTGTTCAAACAACATGTATTCATGTTTTAACAACATCAATTCAAGTGTTTACTGAAAGCAAAATCATCACACCAAGAACATGTGGAACTATGTGATAAATGAGCAAAATCGTATTCTTACAAATCACATTGTAAATTTGGTAAAAACAAGTGTATTCAAACTAAATAAAACCTAACATCACGAATACTTGATGTGTATACAAAAATAGTAAGTTCGAAAACGGAATGATCGTGTAAAACATAACAACACGACATCATGTCATAGCATTTAAACAATTGTTTAATCACATAAATCATGGTATAACCAAATTATTCTTGGTTCAAACAACATGTATACATGTTTTAACAATATCAAATCAAGTTTTTTCTGAAAGCAAAATCATCACACCTAGAACATGTGGAATTATGTGAAAAATTAGCCAAATGATATTCATACAAATCACATTGTAAATTTTGTGAAACCAAGTGAATTCACACTAAATAAAGCCGAACATCACGAATACTTGTTGTGTGTACTTAAAAAGTAAGTTCAAAAATGGAATGATAGTGCAAGTTAAAACAACACGACTTCATGTCATAGCATTTAAACTATAGTCTAATCACATAAATCGTGGTATAACCAAGTTATTCATGGTTCTAACAACATGTATTCTTGTTTTACCAACATCAATTCAAGATTTTAAAATCAAAATCATGACACCTAGAACATGTGGAACTGTGTGAAAAATGAGCCAAATGATATTCATACAAATTACACTGTAAATTTCCTAAAACCAAGTGAATTCAAAGTAAATAAAGCCTAACATCACGAATACTTGTGTGTGCAAAAAAAGTAAGTTCGAATACGGAATGATAGTGCAAGTCATGAAAACACGACTTCATGTCATAGCATTTAAACAATAGTTTAATCACATAAATCGTGGTATAACCAAGTTATTCTTGGTTCTAACAACATGTATTCATGTTTTAACAACATCAATTCAAGTTTAATTGAAATAAAAATCATCACACCAAGAACATGGGGAACTATGTGAAAACTGAGTCAAATGATATTCATACAAATCACATTGTAAATTTCCTAAAACCAAGTGAATTCAATCTAAATAACGCCGAACATCACGAATACTTGTTGTGTGTACTTAAAATGTAAGTTCGAAAACGGAATGATAGTGCAACTCATAACAACACGACTTCATGTCATACCATTTAAACTATAGTCAAATCACATAAATCGTGGTATAACCAAGTTATTCATGGTTCTAACAACATGTATTCTTGTTTTAACAACATCAATTCAAGTTTAATTGAAATCAAAATCATCACAGCAAGAACATGTGGAACTATGTGATAAATGAGACAAATGATATTCATACAAATCACATTGTAAATTTTGTGAAACCAAGTGAATTCAAACTAAATAAAGTCGAACATCACGAATACTTGTTGTGTGTACTTAAAAAGTAAGTTCGAAAATGGAATGATAGTGCAAGTTATAACAACACGACTTCATGTCATAGCATCTAAACTATATTCTAATCACATAAATCGTGGTATAACCAAGTTATTCATGGTTCTAACAACATGTATTCTTGTTTTAACAACATCAATTCAAGTTTAATTGAAATAAAAATCATCACACCAAGAACATGTGGAACTATGTGAAAACTGAGTCAAATGATATTCATACAAATCACATTGTAATTTTCCTAAAACCAAGTGAATTCAATCTAAATTAAGCCGAACATCACGAATTCTTGTTGTGTGTACTTAAAATGTAAGTTCGAAAATGAAATGATAGTGCAACTCATAACAACACGACTTCATGTCATACCATTTAAACAATAGTTTAATCACATAAATCGTGGTATAACCAAGTTATTCTTGGTTCTAACAACATGTATTCATGTTTTAACAACATCAATTCAAGTTTAATTAAAATAAAAATCATCACACCAAGAACATGTGGAACTATGTGAAAACTGAGTCAAATGATATTCATACAAATCACATTGTAAATTTTGTGAAACCAAGTGAATTCAAACTAAATAAAGTCGAACATCACGAATACTTGTTGTGTGTACTTAAAAAGTAAGTTCGAAAACGGAATGATCGTACAAGTCATAAACAACACGAGTTCATGTTATAGCATTTAAACTATAGTTTAATTACATAAATGATGGTATAACAAAGTTATTCTTGGTTCTAACAACATGTATTCATGTTTTAATAACATCAATTAATGTTTAATTGAAATCAAATCATCGCACATAGAGCATGTGGAACTATGTGACAGATGAGCCAAATGATATTCATACAAATCACATTGTAAATATTTTAAAACCAATTGTATTCAAACTAAATGAAGTCTAACATCACGAATATTTGTTGTATATACAAAAAAAGTAAGTTCGAAAACGGAATGATCGTACAAGTCATAAACAACACGAGTTCATGTTATAGCATTTAAACTATAGTTTAATTACATAAATGATGGTATAACAAAGTTATTCTTGGTTCTAACAACATGTATTCATGTTTTAACAACATCAATTCAAGTTTAATTGAAATCAAAATCATCACACATAGATCATGTGGAACTATGTGAAAGCTGAGCCAAATGATATTCATACAGAACACATTGTAAATTTGGTAAAAGAAAGTGTATTCAAACTACGAAAATACCCTTGGCCTCGTCCTGGTCCGGATTTGTCCGAGACTTCTATAAACCTAAGTCAAATGCCAATATGTGAGCCCGGGAAGTCCAGATTACGAGAATACCCCCAAAACTATAGAATGACGAAAATGCACGAGATTATCGAAAATACGATCTACCAATATCGGACTAGCTCCCGGGTCGTTGTAATAACGAAAATATCCCCGGGTAATATCAATAGTCCCCTGGTTTTTAGATTCAGATTCTGAGTAGTAAACCACATAACATTAGCTCGTCCTGAAAGCAGATTATCCTTTAGGAGCTCCTCCGATGAAATCCTTAGTACGGTTGAAATCCTCTCGTCAATACGATCGTTTTGACACTAAGAACGTCAGATTCTGAGATCGTGTGAGGATTTCGGGATTTTTTGACTCGGGTATCCCCCTACAAATACAAGATCCACCCCAATGGTACAGTACGAAACACTGCATTCTCGTGACTTTTCGAACGAAATCTCGTGACTACTTCCATTGCACAGTACCCTTCGCGACGTTTGGAGCGAAATATCGCGACGGAAAAGTGACACTGTAGACTTAAACCTTGAACGAAATCTCACGACGGAACAGTGTTACAGTAGACTTAAACCTTAAACGAAATCTCGTGGCGGAACAGTGACACAAGAAGAGTTAAAATTTAAATGAAATCTCGCGATGGCATACGCTGCACAGAGTCTCTCGCGAATTTTGGTACCAAAACTCGCGAGACACTTATAAAAATCTGAAAAAATTCTAAAAAATTGGAAAAACCTTAATTTTGAGAACTTCACATCATGTCCTCCGACTCCGCTCATTCCTCGAACTCGGATACCTCATCATCCCATTCCTTGGACTCATCATCCGGCTCGAGGAGTTCCAATTCGAGTCTATCAGCTTTACGTTCTCCCATTACGAACCCTTATCCACACTTCTTCGATCGAATCACACATATCGAGAATACGATCGGTCCTCAGAGTTCTGCTGTCAAAGCCCTAAAATCTTTTGACCAGCCCTTTACCATGCATCCCCGGAAATGGAAATCTCTCGTGGAAAATTACCACCTTCTCTCCGACTGTGTTCTATACCAGCCGGATCCTTCCGATCGAATCCTACGTCCACCGGCTGGCACTCACACTGTTTGTCTTGAGTATCTAGAGTGTGGTCTCCGCTTTTCGCTGCATCCGTTCATTTCCACACTCCTAACTCGTTTGAACATCAATCTCTTCCAGTTGAATCCAAACTCGATATCCTTGGTGGTTGCCTTTATCGTTTTTATGGAGAACAATGGGATTTTGATGACCGTCGACACCTTCTTCCAAATATTTCAAATTAGTACCACCGTCTCTTATGGAGCTCAAGGTTGTATCTTTTCCCGTCTAAGGCACAAGAAGAGTCCTTTTCCATTCTCCAATTTCCAATCAAATCACGACTGGAAGAGGCACTTCTTTTTTGTCACTTGCCTGGGCTCCACTAGGTTGTCTGCACTTAGCCTTCCCTCGAGGTTCCCGATTGAGGGGGAACATTTCTTCCCGGAGTCTTATTATCCTATCCCTCGATCCATTAATCCTAAAGCATTGTAGAAGATACTCATCGCGTGCGCTAGATCGGATGGCACCGACTGGACCCCAAAAACGCTATTCTATGCCCCGATCTTGGTCGCCTCCAACATCCTTCCGGCTCCTACCCATTTCAGTAGGGAGCTTTTAGGTATCTGGACCAAGCATTAATACTTAATCATCTCAACAGCTCTTCCTTGATCAGAAAACCCTTCCAAAACCAGCGCATATAACTATTTTTATAGTCTTTTAGCTGTATTTCTCACGTGACTTGCCTATTTTGCAGATAAAATAATGGCTCCCCCTGAAGATCGTTCGAGATTAGGCGACAAACTGAGATCACTCCGTACTCTTGTTACGGAAAAGGACGAGTTGATCTTCGAGATGGCGCCAGGATCTCGGAACCGCACTGCTGCGGCCGAGTTGGCACAGAGCTTGCAAGAAGTGGGGCAACACATAAGAGAGGCCCGATCGGTGACTCCACTTCCCCCTACTCCAGCGATTGAGAATCTCAAGCCTGCCGGAAGAGAGCCGACTACAGAGGCCCCCGAGAGTCCTGAAGATCTAATTCCTGTATCTCGGCGATTGAAGCTTACCGCTAGAGAATTTTCCCCCGACGAAGGGATGTATGATTTCGCCGAGACACTAGTGGACGTTCTCGGAGACGAGGAGGAGGGCGAGATAAGCTGGGGTTGACCGATAGGCCCGCTGATAGAGGAGGTTGAGCTAGAGACTCATTCGGATGGGGAAATAAACCAAGAAGCTCCTTCGGATAAGAGGAAAAGACCGGTGGAGGGCCCCACCGTTTTGGAGGTTGCGAAACCCATTAGGAAGAGTGGGTTAACCGCTGAGTTCCTCGATGCCTTCCGAATAAGAGATATACTGAAACATATAGTGAAGGAATGGCTCGAGATGGGACTTCAGGCTCGCCTGGTACAAATAAAAGATGGAGTCACCTTTCGGATTCCGAGGGGCGATAGTGTTTCCAACAGAGCGTCCTTGACATATTTTGAAAGAAACCTGTCACTACCACCGCGTGGACGAGATGACCACACGGTATTCACCGACTACGGTCGGTTGATGAGCCAGTTTGCGACAGCGAGTCGCATGATGGGAGAGGTTTGTATTCAGATCCGCCATTGTTACTTGCTCTTTGTTGAATCCGTATCATATTTGTTTTTTTGTGATTTTTTGCTTTTCTTTCAAATGGAGTGGGCAGTTGTGGAGATGGGCACCTCAGCTGCAGTTTGGGAATACTGCATGCTTAGACATTCGGAGCTTGACAGTCCTGATATAATTGGGGAGCAGACGAAGAGGGCCACAGAAAAATTGATACAGAATAAGCAGGAAATGCATGCCCAAGAGTTGGCGGCGCTCCGGGAAGAACAAAAAAGGTGATGGAAGCCCTAATTCAGGTTCATCACAGTGAATTAACGGAGTGTGCGGCGTTTCACATTGGGAAAAGGCATGCTCTTGAGCAATACATCGACACCCTCAAGACGAACGAAAAATATGCTCAAGACAAGCTGAAGGAGGTTAGGGCTGAGACCGAAGACAAGCTGAAAAAAGCCAAAGATGCCAATGTTGCTGATAAGAAGGTTCTCGGGAAGGCCTTGGAGGAGAATAAAGAATTAAAATCAAAGAATGAGTCCCTCCAATCCACCGTGGAACGTCTTCGGGCTCGAGCCGCTAGGTTGCCGTCCCAGATCAACGACTATTTCCGGAAACTGATATGAGAGTATACAGTGCACTCCCCGACTTTCCAAAACCTGGCAGCCCTAGCTAGTGCGACGTCGTCAGCTCTGTATTTCTTTAGAGGAAGTGTCCAGACTCAGAGAATCATGGGCATATCTCTAACCCCCGACGAGAGAGGAAGACTCGATCCTAGTCTGTCCGGGAAGTTCGAGCCTGTGATTGCGGATGACAAATTAGATTGCTCGGGGGATCCGTTCGGGGCTCTCCAAATCAATTTGGAGGAGGACTTGCACTAGCAGTTGTATTCGGAGTTGATTGACACCGAAGAGAGCCCATCACCGGACGCATTTCAAAGACTGGCCGCATTATTCCCGCAACCGGTGGGTCCCCTCGTGGGAGATCTTCTTAAAGACGAGGAGGTGATGGGTCAACGTGACCATCCATTATACGTTCCTGCTAGTGTGACAAGAGCTCGGGAACGCCATGAGGTCGAGATAGCGAGCTTTGTTCCCGAGAAGTTGACCGTTGCGGGAACTAAAGAAAAAGAGACTGATCCTCCCTCCTCGACTATTAAGCTGGTAAGAAAGCGCCCTAGCGGACCCGGTGAAGGTTCGGGCTCCGAGAAGAAGAAGAAATAAACTTCCATATATGTTTTCTTCAGTTTTGTACTCTCTCCCCATTTTGCGTTCCCCTTGTATATATGAAATTGGATTTTGTTTTCCTTTTAATTTCTACACTGTACTTTTGACAAAGAACCACACTCGGAATAATATAACTTTTCATCCTCTTAAATTTCCATTCTCGCCACATTCCTCAAGGAATATATAATTCCGAATAATCCAACTCGCGAGAAATTTAGAATCTTCCCGAATCTTTGGTACTCCCTTACGTAGGTAGGGGTGCTCAATAATAACGCGCATAATACTTCCCGATAAATCTGAGTGTGCGTATGAGTCCCCAGTGTAGCGGGGATTGAATGAATCCGCGATGACTCAGCAGGCGAACGCCCATTTAAAATGAGTAGGTATTTGAACTTGAGATTGCTCTACCTTTATCAATATATATTCGCCACCGGCATATACTTGCCCCCGGGGCCATCCCATTTTCGCCGCCAGTATATACTTGCACCCGGGGCCGTAAAATTATCTCGACCAGTTCATAAAACGGTGTCACCACTTACTCGGCCCGTCCATAAGACGGCGTCACCACTTACTCGGCCAGTCCATAAGACGTCGCCATCGTACTCTCGACCCGTCCATAAGACAGTGTCATTCGGCCCGTCTATAAGACGGTGCCATCGCACTCTCGACGCGTCCATAAGACGGCGTCATTCGGCCCGTCCATAAGACGGTGCCATGCGGAAATGGACTAGCCTCCGACGAGGGTGCGACCCTCGTCGGCGTGTCATGGAGGAGTCTGGTATATACTTGCACCCTGATTTGCCACGGAAATATGCTCGGTTCTAAGCCGGCTACATCACAAAAAACATGCCTCTTAACATATTCCAACAGTAATTATGTGTAGACGGTTCTGCCGCGGACAGGAAGACTCATCATGTTCAAAATTTTTTGACGTAGTATCTAATTCGACGAGTTTGAAAATGATCGACTATAAGGCAGGCGGTACATTGCATTTCTAATCTACCCAATTTTATTTACTCCATCATCCTTTGTACTAAAATGCAATGGACCTACTCCCACCTTACCAGTCCCATAGTCGATTGAATTCATGTAGTCAAAAAAGATACTTAAAAAATTAGAATATGACCACAAAAAAGAGGGGAAATTTTAATTTTCAAAAATATCCATGAGTCAAGTCTATGAATAATACTTGCGCAAATTGGAAATATGCCAAGTCTGTGGCTGCTCCTCCCCGCTCATATTTACAATTTTGTACGTTCCTTCCTTCACTATGGCCGTTACTCTGTACGGTCCTTCCCACTTTCGATCTAACTTGCCAACATGCTTCGAGACTTCCACTTTCTTAAGAATCATGTCTCCAACTTTTAACAGCATAGGTCGAACGCCTTTGTCGTGCTTCTTAGCCATCCGCCTTTTACATACCTCCATTCGTATTGCAGCTCTATCACGGATATCATCAATACAGTGAAGGTCCAACTTTCTCAGATCTTCATTCAACTCCTCGTCATAAGCGATAACTCTTTCTGATAAAATAGTCACTTCTACGGGAGACACGGCCTCAGAGACATATACTTAAGAGAAGGGGCTGAATCCGGTAGTGGACCTCGGTGATGTCCGATATGTCCGATATTCATGTTTTATTTCTGATAAAACTTGAATACCATGATTTATGTAATTAAACTATAGTTTAAATGCTATAACATGAACTCGTGTTGCTTATGACTTGTACGATCATTCCGTTTTTGAACTTACTTTTTCGTATATACAACATGTATTCGTTATGTTAGGCTTTATTTAGTTTGAATACACTTGGTTTTAAAATATTTACAATGTGATTTGTATGAATATCATTTAGCTAATCATTCACATAGTTCCACATGTTCTAGGTGTGATGATTTTGATTTCAATTAAACTTTATTTGATGTTGTTAAAACATGAATACATGTTGTTAGAAACAAGAATAACTTGGTTATACCATGATTTATGT
>RWGZ01001055.1:24933-47923 GCA_009725065.1 Utricularia reniformis | reverse complement strand
CCAAGTGTATTCAAACTAAATAAATGCTAACATCACGAATACATGTTGTAAATACAAAAATATTATGTTTGAAAAGGAATGATCGTGCAAGTCATAACAACGTGACTTCATGCCAAGAGCATTTAAACTATAGTTTAATCACATAAATCATAGTATAACCAAGTTATTCTTAGTTCTAACAAAATGTTTTCATGTTTTAACAACATCAATCAAGTTTAATTAAAATCAAAGTCATCACACCTAGAACATGTGGAACACTGTGAAAAATGAGCCAAATCATATTCGTACAAATGACATTGTAAATTTGTTAAAACCAAGTGTATTCATACTAAATAAATGCTAACATCACGAATACATGTTGTAAATACAAAAAAATTATGTTCAAAAACGGAATGATCGTTCTAGTCATAACAACGTGACTTCATGCCAAGAGCATTTAAACTATAGTTTAATCACATAAATCAATGTATAACCAAGTTATTCTTAGTTCTAACAACATTTTTTCATGTTTTAACAAAATCAATTCAAGTTTAATTGAAATCAAAATCATCACACTTAGAACATTTGGAACTTTGTGAAAAATGTGCCAAATCATATTTGTACAAATGACATTGTAAATTTGTTCAAACCAAGTGTATTCAAACTAAATAAATGCTAACATCACGAATACATGTTGTATATTAAAAAAAATATGTTCGAAAATGGAATGATCGTGCAAGTCATAAAACTGTGACTTCGTTCCAAGAGCATTTAATCTATAGTTTAATCACATAAATCATGGTATCACCAAGTTATTCTTAGTTCTAACAACATGTTTTCATGTTTTAACAACATCAATTCAAGTTTAATTGAAATCAAAATCATCACACTTAGAACATGTGGAACTATGTGAAAAATTAGACAAATCATATTCGTACAAACGACATTGTAAATTTGTTAAAACCAAGTGTATTGAAACTAAATAAATGCTAACATCACGAATACATGTTTTATATACAAGAAAATTAAGTTCGAAAACGGAATGATCGTGCACGTCATAACAACGTGACTTCATGTCAAGAGCATTTAAACTATATTTTAATCATATAAATGATGGTATAACCAAGTTATTCTTAGTTCCAACAACATGTTTTTGGGTTTTAACAACATCAATTCAAGTTTAATTGAAATCAAATTCATCACACTTAGAACATGTGGAACTATGTGAAAAATGAGTCGAATCATATTCGTACAAATGACATTGTAAATTTGTTCAAACCAAGTGTATTCAAACTAAATTAATGCTAACATCTCGAATACATGTTGTATATACAAAAAAATTATGTTCGAAAATGGAATGATCGTGCAAGTCATAAAACTGTGACTTCATGCCAAGAGCATTTAAACTATAGTTTAATCACATAAATCATGGTATAACCAAGTTATTCTAAGTTCTAACAACATGTTTTCATGTTTTAACAACATCAATTCAAGTTCAATTGAAATCAAAATCATCACACATAGAACATGTGGAACAATGTGAGTAATGTGCCAAATCATATTTGTACAAATGACATTGTAAATTTGTCCAAATCAAGTGTATTTAAACTAAATAAATGCTAACATCACGAATACATGTTGTATATTAAAAAAATATGTTCGAAAATGGAATGATCGTGCAAGTCATAAAACTGTGACTTCATTCCAAGAGCATTTAATCTATAGTTTAATCACATAAATCATGGTATCACCAAGTTATTCTTAGTTCTAACAACATGTTTTCATGTTTTAACAACATCAATTCAAGTTTAATTGAAATCAAAATCATCACACTTAGAACATGTGGAACTATGTGAACAATTAGCCAAATCATATTCGTACAAACGACATTGTAAATTTGTTAAAACCAAGTGTATTGAAACTAAATAAATGCTAACATCACGAATACATGTTGTAAATACAAAAATATTATGTTTGAAAAGGAATGATCGTGCAAGTCATAACAACGTGACTTCATGCCAAGAGCATTTAAACTATAGTTTAATCACATAAATCATTGTATAACCAAGTTATTCTAAGTTCTAACAACATGTTTTCATGTTTTAACAACATCAATTCAAGTTCAATTGAAATCAAAATCATCACACCTAGAACATGTGGAACAATGTGAAAAATGAGCCAAATCATATTCGTACAAACGACATTGTAAATTTGTTAAAACCAAGTGTATTGAAACTAAATAAATGCTAACATCACGAATACATGTTGTATATACAAAAAAATTATGTTCGAAAATGGAATGATCGTGCAAGTCATAAAACTGTGACTTAATGCCAAGAGCATTTAAACTATAGTTTAATCACATAAATCATGGTATAACCAAGTTATTCTAAGTTCTAACAACATGTTTTCATGTTTTAAAAACATCAATTCAAGTTTAATTGAAATCAAAATAATCACACTTAGAACATGTGGAACTATGTGAAAAATGAGCCAAATCATAATCGTACGAATGACATTGTAAATTTGTTCAAACCAAGTGTATTCAAACTAAATAAATGCCAACATCACGAATACTTGTTGTATATACAAAAAAATTATGTTCGAAAATGGAAAGATCGTGCAAGTCATAAAACTGTGACTTCATGCCAAGCGCATTTAAACTATAGTTTAATCACGTAAATCATGGTATAACCAAGTTATTCTTAGTTCAAACAACATGTTTTCAGGAATTAACAACATCAATTCTAGTTTAATTGAAATCAAAATCATCACACTTAGAACATGTGGAACTATGTGACATATGAGCCAAATCATATTCGTACGAATGACATTGTAAATTTGTTCAAACCAAGTGTATTCAAACTAAATAAATGCCAACATCACGAATACTTGTTGTATATACAAAAAAATTATGTTCGAAAATGGAAAGATCGTGCAAGTCATAAAACTGTGACTTCATGCCAAGCGCATTTAAACTATAGTTTAATCACATAAATCAGGGTATAACCAAGTTATTCTTAGTTCTAACAACATGTTTTCATGTTTTAACAACATCAATTCAAGTTTAATTTAAATAAAAATCATCACACTTAGAACATGTGGAACTATGTGAGAAATGAGCCAAATCATATTCGTACAAATGACATTGTAAATTTTTTCAATCCAGTGTATTCAAACTAAATAAATACTAACATCACGAATACATGTTGCATAAATAAAAAAATTAAGTTCGAAAACCAAATGATCGTGCAAGTCATAACAACGTGATTCATGCCTAGAGCATTTAAACTATAATTTAATCATATAAATGATGGTATAACCAAGTTATTCTTAGTTCTAACAACATGTTTTCATGTTTTAACAACATCAATTCAAGTTTAATTGAAATCAAAATCATCACACGTAGAACATGTGGAACTATGTGCGAAATGAGCCAAATCATATTCGTACAAATGACATTGTAAATTTGCTAAATCCAAGTGTATTCAAATTAAATAAATGCTAACATCACGAATACGTGTTGTAAATACAAAAATATTATGTTTGAAAAGGAATGATCGTGCAAGTCATAACAACTTGACTTCATGCCAAGAGCATTTAAACTATAGTTTAATCACATTAATGATGGTATAACCATGTTATTCTTAGTTCTAACAACATGTTTTCAGGTTTTAAAAACATCAATTCAAGTTTAATTAAAATCAAAATCATCACACTTAGAACATGTGGAACTATGTGAAAATGAGCCAAATCATATTCGTACAAATGACATTGTAAATTTTTTAAAACCAAGTGTATTCAAACTAAATAAATGCTAACATCATGAATACATGTTGTAAATACAAAAAAATTATGTTCGAAAACGGAATTATCGTGCAAGTCATAACAACGTGACTACATGCCAAGAGTATTTAAACTATAGTTAAATCACATTAATGATGGTATAACCATGTTATTCTTAGTTCTAACAACATGTTTTCATATTTTAACAACATCAATTCAAGTTTAATTAAAATCAAAATCATCACACTTAGAACATGTGGAACTATGTGAAAAATGAGCAATATCATATTCGTACAAATGACATTGTAAATATGTTCAAACCAAGTGTATTCAAACTAAATAAATGCTAACATCACGAATAAATGATGTATATACAAAAAAATTATGTTCGAAAATGGAATGAACGTGCAAGTCATAAAACTGTGACTTCATTCCAAGAGCATTTAAACTATTATTTAATCCTATAAATCATGGTATAACCAAGTTATTCTTAGTTCTAACAACATGTTTTCATGTTTTAACAACATCAATTCAAGTTAAATTGAAATCAAAATCATCACACTTAGAACATGTGGAACTATGTGTAAAATAAGCCAAATCATATTCGTACAAATGACATTGAAAATTTTTTAAAACCAAGTGTATTCAAACTAAATAAATGCTAACATCATGAATACATGTTGTAAATACAAAAAAATTATGTTCGAAAACGGAATGATCGTGCAAGTCATAACAACTTGACTTCATGCCAAGAGCATTTAAACTATAGTTTAATCACATTAATGATGGTATAACCATGTTATTCTTAGTTCTAACAACATGTTTTCAGGTTTTAACAACATCAATTCATGTTTAATTGAAATCAAAATCATCACACTTAAAACATGTGGAACGATGTGAAAAATGAGCCAAATCATATTCGTACAAATGACATTGTAAATTTGATCAAACCAAGTGTATTCAAACTAAATAAATGCTAACATCACGAATACATGTTGTATATACAAAAAAATTATGTTCGAAAATGGAATGATCGTGCAAGTCATAAAACTGTGACTTCATGCCAAGAGCATTCAAACTATAGTTAATCATATAAATAATGGTATAACCAAGTTATTCTTAGTTCTAACAACATGCTTTCATGTTTTAACAACATCAATTCAAGTTTAATTAAAATCAAAATCATCACACTTAGAACATGTGGAACACTGTGAAAAATGAGCCAAATCATATTCATACAAATGACATTGTAAATTTGTTCAAAACAAGTGTATTCAAACTAAATAAATTCTAACATCACGAATACATGTTGTATATACAAAAAAATTTTGTTCTAAAATGGAATGATCGTGCAAGTCATAAAACTGTGATTTCATGCCAAGAGCATTTAAACTATAGTTTAATCACATAAATCATGGTATAACCAAGTTATTCTTAGTTCTAACAACATGTTTTCATGTTTTAACAACATCAATTCAAGTTTAATTAAAATTTAAATCATCACACTTAGAACATGTGGAGCTATATGAAAAATGTGCCAAATCATATTCGTACAAATGACGTTGTAAATTTGATCAAACCAAGTGTATTCAAACTAAATAAATGCTAAAATCACGAATACATGTTGTATATACAAAAAAATTATGTTAGAAAATGGAATGATCGTGCAAGTCATAAAACTGTGACTTCATGCCAAGAGCATTCAAACTATAGTTAATCATATAAATCATGGTATAACCAAGTTATTCTTAGTTCTAACAACATGCTTTCATGTTTTAACAACATCAATTCAAGTTTAATTAAAATCAAAATCATCGCACTTAGAACATGTGGAACACTGTGAAATATGAGCCAAATCATATTCATACAAATGACATTGTAAATTTTTCAAAAACCAAGTGTATTCAAACTAAATAAATGCTAACATCACGAATACATGTTGTAAATAAAAAAAAATTATGTTCGAAAACGGAATGATCGTGCTAGTCATAACAACGTGACTTCATTCCAAGAGCATTTAAACTATAGTTAAATCACATAAATCAAGGTATAACCAAGTTATTCTTAGTTCCAACAACATGTTTTCAGGTTTTAACAACATCAATTAAAATTTAATTGAAATCAAAATCATCACACTTAGAACATGTGGAACTATGTGAAAAATGAGCCAAATCATATTCGTACAAATGACATTGTAAATTTGTTAAAATCAAGTGTATTCAAACTAAATAAATGCTAACATCGTGAATACATGTTGTAAATACAAAAAAATTATGTTCGAAAACGGAATGATCGTGCAAGTCATAACAACGTGACTTCATGCCATGAGCATTTAAACTATAGTTAAATCACATAAATCAAGGTATAACCAAGTTATTCTTAGTTCCAACAACATGTTTTCAGGTTTTAACAACATCAATTAAAATTTAATTGAAATCAAAATCATCACACTTAGAACATGTGGAACTATGTGAAAAATGAGCCAAATCATATTCGTACAAATGACATTGTAAATTTGTTAAAATCAAGTGTATTCAAACTAAATAAACGCTAATATCGTGAATACATGTTGTAAATACAAAAAAATTATGTTCGAAAACGGAATGATCGTGCAAGTCATAACAACGTGACTTCATGCCATGAGCATTTAAACTATAGTTAAATCACATAAATCATGGTATAACCATGTTATTCTTAGTTCTAACAACATGTTTTCATGTTTTAACAACATCAATTCAAGTTTAATTGAAATCAAAATCATCACACCTAGAACATTTAGAACTATGTGAAAAATGAGCCAAATTATATTCGTACAAAAGACATTGTAAATTTGTTAAAATCAAGTGTATTCAAAGTATATAAACACTAAAATCAAAAATACATGTTGTATATACAAAAAAATTATGTTCGAAAATGGAACAATCGTGCAAGAAATAAAACTGTGACTTCATACCAAGAGCATTTAAACTATAGTTTAATCACATAAATCATGGTATAACTATGTTATTCTTAGTTCTAACAACATGTTTTCATGTTTTAACAACATCAATTCAAGTTTAATTGAAATCAAAATCATCACACCTAGAACATGTGGAACTATGTGAAAAATGAGCCAAATTATATTCGTACAAAAGACATTGTAAATTTGTTAAAATCAAGTGTATTCAAAGTATATAAACACTAAAATCAAAAATACATGTTGTATATACAAAAAAATTATGTTCGAAAATGGAACAATCGTGCAAGAAATAAAACTGTGACTTCATACCAAGAGCATTTATACAATAGTTTAATCACATAAATCATGGTATAACCATGTTATTCTTAGTTCTAACAACATGTTTTCATGTTTTAACAACATCAATTCAAGTTTAATTGAAATCAAAATCATCACATCTAGAACATGTGGAACTATGTGAAAAATGAGCCAAATCATATTCGTACAAATGACATTGTAAATTTGTTTAAACCAAGTGTATTCAAACTAAATAAATGCTAACAGCACGAATACATGTTGTAAATACAAAAAAATTATGTTCGAAAACGGAATGATCGTGCAAGTCATAAAACTGTGACTTCATGACAAGAGCACTTAAACTATAGTTTAATCACATAAATCATGGTATAACTAAATTATTCTTAGTTCTAACAACATGTTTTCATGTTTTAACAACATGAATTCAAGTTTAATTAAAATCAAAATCAATATATCTAGAACATGTGGAACACTGTGAAAAATGAGCCAAATCATATTCGTACAAATGACATTGTAAACTTTTTAAAACCAAGTGTATTCAAACTAATTAAATGCTAACATCATGAATACATGTTGTAAATACAAAAAAATTATGTTCGAAAACGGAATGATCGTGCAAGTCATAACAACGTGACTTCATGCCAAGAGCATTTAAACTATAGTTAAATCACATTAATGATGGCATAACCATGTTATTCTTAGTTCTAACAACATGTTTTCAGGTTTTAAAAACATCAATTCAAGTTTAATTAAAATCAAAATCATCACACTTAGAACATGTGGAATTATGTGAAAAATAAGCCAAATCATATTCGTACAAATGACATTGTAAATATGTTCAAACCAAGTGTATTCAAACTAAATAAATGCTAACATCACGAATACATGTTGTATATACAAAAAAATTATGTTCGAAATGGAATGAACGTGCAAGTCATAAAACTGTGACTTCATTCCAAGAGCATTTAAACTATAGTTTAATCACATAAATCATGGTATAACCAAGTTATTCTTAGTTCTAACAACATGTTTTCATGTTTTAACAACATCAATTCAGGTTTAATTGAAATCAAAATCATCACACTTAGAACATGTGGAACTATGTGAAAAATGAGCCAAATCATATTCGTACAAATGACATTGAAAATTTGTTAAAACCAATTGTATTCAAACTAAATAAATGCTAACATCATGAATACATGTTGTAAATACAAAAAAATTATGTTCGAAAACGGAATGATCGTGCAAGTCATAACAACGTGACTACATGCCAAGTGCATTTAAACTATAGTTAAATCACATTAATGATGGTATAACCATGTTATTCTTAGTTCTAACAACATGTTTTTAGGTTTTAACAACATCAATTCAAGTTTAATTATAATCAAAATCATCACAATTTTCCATATGTGAAAATTGAGCAAAATCATATTCGTACAAATGACATTCTAAATTTTTAAAACTAGTGTATTAAAACTAAATAAATACTAACATCACGAATACATGTTGTATAAACAAAAAAATTAAGTTCGAAAACGGAATGATCGTGCAAGTCATAACAACGTGACTTCATGAAAAGAGCATTTAAACTATAGTTTAATCACATAAATCATGGCATAACCAAGTTATTCTTAGTTCTAACAACATGTTTTCATGTTTTAACAACATCAATTCAAGTTTAATTGAAATCAAAATCATCACACCTAGAACATGTAGAACTATGTGAAAAATGAGCCAAATTATATTCGTACAAATGACATTGTAAATTTGTTAAAATCAAGTGTATTCAAACTATATAAACACTAAAATCACAAATACATGTTGTATATACAATAAAATTATGTTCGAAAATGGAACAATCGTGCAAGTAATAAAACTGTGACTTCATACCAAGAGCATTTATACAATAGTTTAATCACAAAAATCATGGTATAACCAAGTTATTCTTAGTTCTAACAACATGTTTTCATGTTTTAACAACATCAATTCAAGTTTAATTGAAATCAAAATCATCACACCTAGAACATGTAGAACTATGTGAAAAATGAGCCAAATTATATTCGTACAAATGACATTGAAAATTTGTTAAAACCAAGTGTATTCAAACTAAATAAATGCTAACATCACGAATACATGTTTTATATACAAAAAAATTATGTTCGAAAACGTAATGATCGTGCAAGTCATAGCAACGTGACTTCATGCTATGAGCATTTAAACTATAGTTTAATCACATAAATAATGGTATAACCAAGTTATTCTTAGTTCTAACAACATGTTTTCATNGAAATAAGCGGGGGTCAATCGATAGACCCGCTGGTGGAGGAGATTGTCCGGGAGGCCCATCCGAAGGAAAGAACAAATCAAGGAGCTTCTTCGGATAGAGGGAAAAGACCGGTGGAGGGCCCCACTGTTTTGGAGATTGCGGAACCCGTTAGGAAGAGTGGGTTAACCGCCGAGTTCCTCGACGCCTTCCGAATTAGAGATATAACGAAACACATAGTGAAGGAATGGCTCGAGATGGGACGTCAGGCTGGCCTGGTACTAATAAAAGATGGAGTCACCTTTCGGATTCCGAGGGGTGATAGTGTTTCCAATAGACCAGCCTTGACGTATTTTGAAAGAAATCCGTCACTACCGCCGCATGGACGAGATGACCACACGGTATTTACCGACTTCGGTCGGTTGATGAGCCAGTTTGCGACCGCGCGTCGCATGATGGGAGAGGTTTGTAATCAGATCGGCCATTGTTACATGCTCTTTGTTTCATCCGAATCTTATATGTTTTCTCGTGGTTTTTGCTTTTCTTTCAGATGGAGCGGACAGTTGTAGAGATGAGCACCGCAGCCGCAATAGGGGAGTACTGCATGCTCAGGCATTCGGAGCTTGACATCCCGGATATAATAGGAGAGTAGATGAAGAAGGCTGCCGAAAAATTGATGCTGAATCAGCGGGAAAAGCATGCCCAAGAGATGGCGGCGCTCCGGGAAGAAAATAACAAGGCGATCGAAGCTCTTAACCAGGCTCATCGTAGCGAGTTGACGGAGTGTGCGGCATTTCACATTGGGAAAAGGCATGCCCTTGAGCAGTCCATAGACACCCTCAAGACGAACGAGAAATACGCTCACGACAAGCTTAGGGAAGTCCAAGCCGAGACCGAAGAAAAGTTAAAGAAGGCCAAAGACGCCAATACTGCTGATAAGAAGGCTCTCGGGAAGGCCCTGGAGGAGAATAAAGAGTTGAAATCAAAGAATAATTCTCTCCAGTCTACCGTAGACCGTCTTCGGGCTCGAGCTGCTAGGTTGCCGTCCCAGATCAATGATTGTTTCCGGAAACTGATATGGGAGTATACAGTACACTCCCTGACTTTCCGAAACCTGGCGGCCCTAGCTAATGCGACTTCGTCTGCTCTGTATTTTTTTAGAGGGAGTGTCCAGACACAAAGAATCTTGGGCATATCCTTAACTCCTGAAGAGAGGGAAAGACTTGATCCCAGTCTATCCGGCAAGTTCGAGCCTGTGGATGCGGAGGATAAACTCGACTGCTCGGGGGATCCGTTCGGGGCGCTTCAATTCAACTTGGAGGAAGACTTGCACCAGCAACTATATTCAGAGGAGGTCAAAATACCGGAGGAGGGCCCATCGGTGGACGCGTTTCGGAGGTTGACCGCATTATTCCCGGAACCGGTGGGTCCCCTCATGGGAGACCTTCTTAAAGACGAGGAGGTGATGGGTCAACGTGACCCCCCATTATACGTTCCTGCTAGTGTGACAGGGGCTCGGGAGCGCCATGAGGTCGAGATGGCGAGCTTTATTCCCGAGAAGTTGCCCGTTGCGGGGACTAAAGAAAAAGAGACTCATCCTCCCTCGTCGACAATTAAGCTGGTAAGAAAGTGCCCTAGCGAGACCGGTGAAGGTTCGGGCTCCAAGAGGAAGAAATAAACTTCCATATCTGTTTTCTTCAGTTTTGTACTCTCCGCATTTTGTATTCTTCTTTTTATATATGAAATTGATCTTCGTTTTTCCTTTTAATTTCTTCACTGTACTTTGAATAAAGAACCATACTCTGAATAATGCAAATTCTCCTCTTCTCAACTTAATTTTCTCGCCACATTCTTCAAGAAATTATATAATCCCGAATAATCCACATCAAGAAGTAACCTTTCGAGTTCTTAAGGATATATGTGAATCTCCGATATGGATGCGCAACAATAGCGCATATAATAATAATCAGGATGCGTAGAAGTCCCCAGTGTAGCGGAGCTTGTATAGGTCTGCGATAACTCTAAGGCGAATGCCTCTATGAAATGAGTAGATACTCAAAATAAGTCAAACGTTCTGCGTTCACCAATATATCTTTGCCACCGGTATACACTTACAACCGGGGTCATCACACTCTTGCCACTGGTATATACTTGCACCCGGGGCCATCATACTTTCGCCGCCGGTATATACTTGCACCCGGGGCCATCATTCTTTCGCCGCCGGTATATACTTGCACCCGGTGCCATCACACTTTGATCTTATCTAAAAATGTTTTGGATATTTATTTTTAGATCAGTCAATTTATGATTAATTCGTAAATTATATTATTGTGGGGACACGAGCGATATACGAGGTTGGGCCCACAATGTGTGGGCTTACGTCCTCGGGAGAGCGAAGCTCTACCTTGGTTTTCACTATGATAATCAAGTAATACAATTACAATGAGATGATAACGGTAATACGGGTGAAAACGGATCGAAAGACGATCAAATAGACTCAAAAAGGCCAAATATAACGAAATGTCGCGAGACAGGGCTGTGGCAAGCCTGGTCGCGACGTTTAGGTCGAAATATCGCGAAAAGGGGCTAGTCGCGACGTTTGGTGCGAAATGTCGCGACTAGGGCTAAAGCTTGGCTTCTCGCGACGTTTGGTGCGAAATGTCGCGAGAAGGGGCTGGTCGCGAGATTTGGTACGAAATCTCGCGAGAAAGGGCTGCAGTGGCGAAATCTCGCGATTTCGAGTGAAAGCCTTGCCTTGGGAGATATGAAAAGGATCCGAATCCTTTCTTCATGCCTTGGGACCTCTATTTATAGGGAAATGGAGCCCATAATATAAGCTTTGGCCCAAGAGTCCAATTTCATTAGGTTAAGAGTCCAATTTCATTAGGTTAAGCCCAAAGCACCCCAAATAATCTCCAATTAAATTAGAATAAATACTGCTCCGCAAGATAACGTCGGAAATGCATCTCGATCCAGAATTAGGCGGGAATGTAGATGAGAAAATGCCGGAGGACCCCGTAAAATAATCCACTGCTTCCAGATAGCGAATACATAACCATATACTTCGTTGCACCTGATCGGTGCGCTCCCGGGTGGCAAATGACGAAAATAACCCTGGCCCCGTCCGGGGCCGAAATAACACAGAATATCCCGAAATACTTAAAGAGACATAATACGGGGTCCGACGAGCTAGAATACCGAGAATACCACTTGAGAAAGCCACCCGATCGAAATATGAAAATACCGAAAACACCAATAACCACGTCGGACGAGCCTCCCGGATAAGGATAAATATAAGAGAATATTTCCGGGTAATATCAACATGTTTTCATACTTTAACAACATCAATTCAAGTTTAATTAAAATCAAAATCATCACACTTAGAACATGTGGAACACTGTGAAAAATGAGCCAAATCATATTCGTACAAATGACATTGTAAATTTTTTAAAACCAAGTGTATTCAAACTAAATAAATGCTAACATCCTGAATACATGTTGTAAATACAAAAAAATTATGTTCGAAAACTGAATGATCGTGCAAGTCATAACAACGTGACTTCATGCCAAGAGCATTTAAACTTTAATTTAATCATATAATTGATGGTATAACCAAGTTATTCTTAGTTCTAACAACATGTTTTCAGGTTTTAACAACATCAATTCAAGTTTAATTGAAATCAAAATCATCACACTTAGAACATGTGGAACGATGTGAAAAATGAGCCAAATCATATTCGTATAAATGACATTGTAAATTTGTTTAAACCAAGTGTATTAAAACTAAATAAATGCTAACATCACGAATACATGTTGTATATACAAAAAAAATATGTTCGAAAATGGAATGAACGTGCAAGTCATAAAACTGTGACTTCATGACAAGAGCATTTAAACTATAGTTTAATCACATAAATCATGGTATAACCAAGTTATTCTTAGTTCTAACAACATGTTTTCATGTTTTAACAACATCAATTCAAGTTTAATTAAAATCAAAATCATCACACTTAGAACATGTGGAACACTGTGAAAAATGAGCCAAATCATATTCGTACAAATGACATTGTAAATTTTTTAAAACCAAGTGTATTCAAACTAAATAAATGCTAACATCATGAATACATGTTGTAAATACAAAAAAATTATGTTCGAAAACGGAATGATCGTGCTAGTCATAACAACGTGACTTCATGCCAAGAGCATTTAAACTATAGTTAAATCACATAAATCATGGTATAACCAAGTTATTCTTAGTTCCAACAACATGTTTTCAGGTTTTAACAACATCAATTAAAATTTAATTGAAATCAAAATCATCACACTTAGAACATGTGGAACTATGTGAAAAATGAGCCAAATCATATTCGTACAAATGACATTGTAAATTTTTTAAAACCAAGTGTATTCAAACTAAATAAATGCTAACATCACGAATACATGTTGTAAATACAAAAAAATTATGTTCGAAAACGGAATGATCGTGCTAGTCATGACAACGTGACTTCATGCCAAGAGCATTTAAACTATAGTTAAATCACATAAATCATGGTATAACCAAGTTATTCTTAGTTCCAACAACATGTTTTCAGGTTTTAACAACATCAATTAAAATTTAATTGAAATCAAAATCATCACACTTAGAACATGTGGAACTATGTGAAAAATGAGCCAAATCATATTCGTACAAATGACATTGTAAATTTGTTAAAATCAAGTGTATTCAAACTAAATAAATGCTAACATCATGAATACATGTTGTAAATAAAAAAAAATTATATTCGAAAACGGAATGATCCTTCAAGTCATAACAACGTGACTTCATGCCAAGAGCATTTAAATAATAGTTAAATCACATTAATGATGGTATAACCATGTTATTCTTAGTTCTAACAACATGTTTTCAGGTTTTAACAACATCAATTCAAGTTTAATTAAAATCAAAATCATCACACTTAGAATATGTGGAACTATGTGAAAAATGAGCCAAATCATATTCGTACAAATGACATTGTGAATGTTTTAAAACCAGTGTATTAAAACTAAATAAATACTAATATCACGAATTCATGTTGTATAAACAAAAAAATTATGTTCGAAAACGGAATGATCGTGCAAGTCATAACAACGTGACTTCATGCCAAGAGCATTTAAACTATAATTTAATCATATAATTGATGGTATAACCAAGTTATTCTTAGTTCTAACATCATGTTTTCAAGTTTTAACAACATCAATTCAAGTTTCATTGAAATCAAAATCATCACACTTAGAACATGTGGAACTATGTGAAAAATGAGCCAAATCATATTCGTACAAATGACATTGTAAATTTGTTCAAACCAAGTGTATTCAAACTAAATAAATGCTAATATCACGAATACATGTTGTATATACAAAAAAATTATGTTCTAAAATGGAATGATCGTGCAAGTCATAAAACTTTGACTTCATGACAAGAGCATTTAAACTATAGTTTAATCACATAAATCATTGTATAACCAAGTTATTCTTAGTTCTAACAACATGTTTTCATGTTTTAGCAACATCAATTCAAGTTTAATTAAAATCAAAATCATCACACCTAGAACATGTGGAACACTGTGAAAAATGAGCCAAATCATATTCGCACAAATGACATTGTAAACTTTTTAAAACCAAGTGTATTCAAACTAAATAAATACTAATATCATGAATACATGTTGTAAATACAAAAAAATTATGTTCGAAAACGGAATGATCGTGCAAGTCATAACAACGTGACTTCATGCCAAGAGCATTTAAACTATAGTTAAATCACATTAATGATGGTATAACCATGTTATTCTTAGTTCTAACAACATGTTTTCAGGTTTTAAAAACATCAATTCAAGTTTAATTAAAATCAAAATCATCACACTTAGAACATGTTGAACTATGTGAAAAATTAGCCAAATCATATTCGTACAAATGACATTGTAAATTATTTCAAACCAAGTGTATTCAAACTAAACGAATGCTAACATCACGAATACATGTTGTATATACAAAAAAATTATGTTCGAAAATGGAATGAACGTGCAAGTCATAAAACTATGACTTCATGCCAACATCATTTAAACTATAGTTTAATCACATAAATCCTGGTATAACCAAGTTATTCTTAGTTCTAAGAACATGTTTTCATGTTTTAACAACATCAATTCAAGTTTAATTAAAATCAAAATCATCACACCTAGAACATGTGGAACAATGTGACAAATGAGCCAAATCATATTCGTACAAATGACATTGTAAATTTGTAAAAACATAGTGTATTCAAACTAAATAAATGCTATCATCACGAATACATGTTTTATATACAAAACAATTAATCTCGAAAACGGAATAATCGTGCAAGTCATAACAACGTGACTTAATGCAAAGAGCATTTAAACTATAATTTAATCATATAAATGACGGTATAACCAAGTTATTCTTAGTTCTAACAACATGTTTTCAAGTTTTAACAACATCAATTCAAGTTTAATTGAAATCAAAATCATCACATGTAGAACATGTGGAACTATGTGAAAAATGAGCCAAATCATATTCGTACAAATGACATTGTAAATTTGTTAAAATCAAGTGTATTCAAACTAAATAAATGCTAACATCACGAATACATGTTGTAAATACAAAAAAATTATGTTCGAAAATGGAATGATCGTGCAAGTCATAAAACTGTGACTTCATACCAAGAGCATTTAAACTATAGTTTAATCACATAAATCATGGTATAACCAAGTTATTCTTAGTTCTAACAACATGTTTTCATGTTTTAACAACATCAATTCAAGTTTAATTGAAATCAAAATCATCACACTTAGAACATGTGGAACACTGTGAAAAATGAGCCAAATCATATTCGTACAAATGACATTGTAAATTTGTTAAAACCAAGTGTATTCAAACTAAATAAATGCTAACATCACAAATACATGTTGTATATACAAAAAAATTATGTTCTAAAATGGAATGATCGTGCAAGTCATAAAACTGTGACTTCCTGACAAGAGCACTTAAACTATAGTTAAATCACATTAATGATGGTATAACCATGTTATTCTTTGTTCTAACAACATGTTTTCAGGTTTTAACAACATCAATTCAAGTTTAATTAAAATCAAAATCATCACACTTAGAACATGTGGAACTATGTGAAAAATGAGCCAAATCATATTCGTACAAATGACATTGTAAATTTGTTAAAACCAAGTGTATTCAAACTAAATAAATGCTAACATCATGAATACATGTTGTAAATACAAAAAAATTATGTTCGAAAACGGAATGATCGTGCAAGTCATAAAACTGTGACTTCATGCCAAGAGCATTTAAACTATAGTTAAATCACATTAATGATGGTATAACCATGTTATTCTTAGTTCTAACATCATGTTTCATGCTTTATCAACATCAATTCAAGTTTAATTGAAATCAAAATCATCACACTTAGAACATGTAGAACTATGTGAAGAATGAGCCAAATCATATTCGTACAAATGACATTGTAAATATGTTCAAACCAATTGTATTCAAACTAAATAAACGCTAACATCATGAATACATGTTGTAAATACAAAAAAATTATGTTCGAAAATGGAATGATCGTGCAAGTCTTAACAACGTGACTACATGCCAAGAGCATTTAAACTATAGTTAAATCACATTAATGATGGTATAACCATGTTATTCTTAGTTCTAACAACATGTTTTCAGCTTTTAACAACATCAATTCTAGTTTAATTAAAATCAAAATCATCACACTTAGAACATGTGGAACTATGTGAAAAATGAGCAATATTATATTCGTACAAATGACATTGTAAATATGTTCAAACCAAGTGTATTCAAACTAAATATATGCTAACATCACGAATACATGATGTATATACAAAAAAATTATGTTCGAAAATGGAATGAACGTGCAAGTCATAAAACTGTGACTTCATTCCAAGAGCATTTAAACTATAGTTTAATCACATAAATCATGGTATAACCAAGTTATTCTTAGTTCTAACAACATGTTTTCATGTTTTAACAACATCAATTCAAGATTAATTGAAATTAAAATCATCACACCTAGAACATGTAGAACTATGTGAAAAATGAGCCAAATTATATTCGTACAAATAACATTGTAAATTTGTTAAAATCAAGTGTATTCAAACTATATAAACACTAAAATCACAAATACATGTTGTATATACAAAAAAATTATGTTCGAAAATGGAACAATCGTGCAAGTAATAAAACTGTGACTTCATGCGAAGAGCATTCAAACTATAGTTAATCATATAAATCATGGTATAACCAAGTTTTTCTTAGTTCTAACAACATGCTTTCATGTTTTAAGAACATCAATTCAAGTTTAATTAAAATAAATATAATCACACTTAGAACATGTGGAACACTGTGAAAAATTAGCCAAATCAAATTCGTTTAAATGACATTGTAAATTTTTTAAAACCAAGTGTATTTAAACTAAATAAATGCTAACATCACGAATACATGTTGTAAATACAAAAAAATTATGTTCGAAAACGGAATGATCGTGCTAGTCATAACAACGTGACTTCATGCCAAGAGAATTTAAACTATATTTAAATCACATAAATCATGGTATAACCAAGTTATTCTTAGTTCCAACAACATGTTTTCAGGTTTTAACAACATCAATTCAAATTTAATTGAAATCAAAATCATCACACTTAGAACATGTGGAACTATTTGAAAAATGAGCCAAATCATATTCGTACAAATGACATTGTAAATTTGTTAAAATCAAGTGTATTCAAACTAAATAAATGCTAACATCATGAATACATGTTGTAAATTCAAAAAAATTATGTTCGAAAACGGAATGATCGTGCAAGTCATAACAACGTGACTTCATGCCAAGAGTATTTAAACTATATTTAATCATATAAATCATGTTATAACCAAGTTATTCTTAGTTCTAACAACATGTTTTATGTTTTAACAACATCAATTCAAGTTTAATTAAAATCAAAATCATCACACTTAGAACATGTGGAAAACTGTGAAAAATGAGCCAAATCATATTCGTACAAATGACATTGTAAATTTTTTTAAAACCAAGTGTATTCAAACTAAATAAATGCTAACATCATGAATACATGTTGTAAGTACAAAAAAATTATGTTCGAAAACGGAATGATCGTGCAAGTCATAACAACGTGACTTCATGCCAAGAGCATTTAAACTTTAATTTAATCATATAATTGATGGTATAACCAAGTTATTCTTAGTTCTAACAATATGTTTTCAGGTTTTAACAACATCAATTCAAGTTTAATTGAAATCAAAATCATCACACTTAGAACATGTGGAACGATGTGAAAAATGAGCCAAATCATATTCGTACAATTGACATTGTAAATATGTTCAAACCAAGTGTATTCAAACTAAATAAATGCTAACATCACGAATACATGTTGTATATACAAAAAAATTATGTTCGAAAATGAAATGAACATGCAAGTCATAAAACTGTGACTTCATGCCTAGAGTATTTAAACTATAGTTTAATCACATAAATCATGTTATAACCAAGTTATTCTTAGTTCTAACAACATGTTTTCATACTTTAACAACATCAATTCAAGTTTAATTGAAATCAAAATCATCACACTTAGAACATGTGGAACGATGTGAAAAATGATCCAAATCATATTCGTACAAATGACATTGTAATTTTGTTAAAACCAAGTGTATTAAAACCAAATAAATGCTAACATCACGAATACATGTTGTATATACAAAAAAATTATGTTCGAAAATGGAATGATCGTGCAAGTCATAAAACTGTGACTTCATGCCAAGAGCATTCAAACTATAGTTAATCATATAAATAATGGTATAACCAAGTTATTCTTAGTTCTAACATCATGCTTTCATGTTTTAACAACATCAATTCAAGTTTAATTAAAATCAAAATCATCACACTTAGAACATGTGGAACACTGTGAAAAATGAGCCAAATCATATTCGTACAAATGACATTGTAAATTTGTTCAAACCAAGTGTATTCAAACTAAATAAATTCTAACATCACGAATACATGTTGTATATACAAAAAAATTTTGTTCTAAAATGGAATGATCGTGCAACTCATAAAACTGTGACTTCATGCCAAGAGTATTTAAACTATAGTTTAATCACATAAATCATGGTATAACCAAGTTATTCTTAGTTCTAACAACACGTTTTCATGCTTTAACAACATCAATTCAAGTTTAATTGAAATCAAAATCATCACACTTAGAACATGTGGAACGATGTGAAAAATGAGCCAAATCATATTCGTACAAATAACATTGTAAATTTGTTAAAACCAAGTGTATTCAAACTAAATAAATGCTAACATCACGAATACATGTTGTATATACAAAAAAATTTTGTTCTAAAATGGAATGATCGTGCAAGTCATAAAACTGTGACTTCATGCCAAGAGAATTTTAACTATAGTTTAGTCACATAAATCATGGTATAACCAAGTTATTCTTAGTTCTAACAACATGTTTTAATGTTTTAATAACATCAATTCAAGTTTAATTAAAACCTAAATCATCACACTTAGAACATCTAGAACTATGTGAAAAATGTGCCAAATTATATTCGTACAAATGACATTGAAAATTGGTTAAAACCAATTGTATTCAAACTAAATAAATGCTAACATCATGAATACATGTTGTAAATACAAAAAAATTATGTTCGAAAACGGAATGATCGTGCAAGTCATAACAACGTGACTACATGCCAAGAGCATTTAAACTATAGTTAAATCACATTAATGATGGTATAACCATGTTATTCTTAGTTCTAACAACATGTTTTCAGGTTTTAACAACATCAATTCATGTTTAATTGAAATCAAAATCATCACACTTAGAACATGTGGAACGATGTGAAAAATGAGCCAAATCATATTCGTACAAACGACATTGTAAATTTGTTAAAACCAAGTGTATTGAAACTAAATAAATTCTAACATCACGAATACATGTTGTATAAACAAAAAAATTAAGTTCGAAAACGGAATGATCGTGCAAGTCATAACAACGTGACTTGATGCCAAGAGCACTTAAACTATAATTTAATCATATAAATGATGGTATAACCAAGTTATTCTTAGTTCTAACAACATGTTTTCAGGTTTTAACAACATCAATTCAAGTTTAATTGATATCAAAATCATCACACTTAGAACATGTGGAACTATGTGAAAAATGAGACAAATCATATTCGTACAAACGACATTGTAAATTTGTTAAAACCAAGTGTATTGAAACTAAATAAATTCTAACATCACGAATACATGTTTTATATACAAAACAATTAAGTTCGAAAACAGAATGATCGTGCAAGTCATAACAACGTGACTTCATGCCAAGAGCATTTAAACTATAATTTAATCATATAAATGATGGTATAACCAAGTTATTCTTAGTTCTAACAACATGTTTTCAGGTTTTAACAACATCAATTCAAGTTTAATTGATATCAAAATCATCACACTTAGAACATGTGGAACTATGTGAAAAATGATCCAAATCATATTCGTACAAATGACATTGTAAATTTGTTAAAACCAAGTGTATTCAAACTAAATAAATGCTAACATCACGAATACATGTTGTATATACAAAAAAATTATGTTCGAAAATGGAATGATCGTGCATGTTATAAAACAGTGACTTAATTCCAAGAGCATTTAATCTATAGTTTAATCACATAAATGATGGTATAACCAAGTTATTCTTAGTTCCAACAACATGTTTTCAGGTTTTAACAACATCAATTCAAGTTTAATTGAAATCCAAAATCATCATACTTAGAACATGTGGAACTATGTGAAAAATGAGCCAAATCATATTCGTACAAATGACATTGTAAATTTGTTCAAGCCAAGTGTATTCAAACTACATAAATGCTAACATCACGAATACATGTTGTATATACAAAAAAAAATATGTTCGAAAATGGAATGATCGTGCTAGTTATAATAACAGTGACTTCATTCCAAGAGCATTTAAACTATAGTTTAATCACATAAATCATGGTATAACCAAGTTATTCTTAGTTCTAACAACATGTTTTCATGTTTTAACAACATCAATTCAAGTTTAATTGAAATCAAAATCATCACATCTAGAGCATGTGGAAATATGTGAAAAATGAGCCAAATCATATTCGTACAAACGACATTGTAAATTTGTTAAAACCAAGTGTATTGAAACTTAATAAATTCTTACATCACGAATACATGTTTTATATAGAAAACAATTAAGTTCGAAAACAGAATGATCGTGCAAGTCATAACAACGTGACTTCATGCCAAGAGCATTTAAACTATAATTTAATCATATAAATGATGGTATAACCAAGTTATTCTTAGTTCCAACAACATGTTTTCAGGTTTTAACAACATCAATTCAAGTTTAATTGAAATCCAAAATCATCACACTTAGAACATGTGGAACTATGTGAAAAATGAGCCAAATCATATTCGTACAAATGTCATTGTAAATTTTTTCAAACCAAGTGTATCCAAACTAAATAAATGCTAACATCACGAATACATGTTGTATATACAAAAAATTATGTTCGAATATGGAATGATCGTGCTAGTCATAAAACTGTGACTTCATGCCAAGTGAATTTAAACTATAGTTAAATCACATAAATCATGGTATAACCAAGTTATTCTTAGTTCTAACAACATGTTTTCATGTTTTAACAACATCAATTCAAGTTTAATTGAAATCAAAATCATCACACTTAGAACATGTGGAATTATGTGAATAATGAGCCAAATCATATTCGTACAAATGACATTGTAAATTTGTTCAAACCAAGTGTATTCAAACTAAATAAATCCTAATATCACGAATACATGTTGTGTATACAAAAAAATTATGTTAGAAATGGAATGATAGTGCAAGTCATAAAATTGTGACTTCATGCCAAGAGCATTTAAACTATAGTTAATCATATAAATCATGGTATAACCAAGTTATTCTTAGTTCTAACAACATGTTTTCATGTCTTAACAACATCAATTCAAGTTTAATTAAAATCAAAGTCATCACTTTTAGAACATGTGGAACACTGTGAAAAATGAGCCAAATCATATTCGTACAAATGACATTGTAAATTTTTTAAAACCAAGTGTATTCAAACTAAAAAAATGCTAACATCACGAATACATGTTGTAAATACAAAAAATTATGTTCGAAAACGGAATGATCATGCTAGTCATAACAACGTGACTTCATGCCAAGAGCATTTAAACTATAGTTAATCATATAAATCATGGTATAAACAAGTTATTCTTAGTTCTAACAACATGTTTTCATGTTTTAACAACATCAATTCAAGTTTAATTAAAATCAAAATCATCACACTTAGAACATGTGGAACGCTGTGTAAAATAAGTCAAATCATATTCGTACAAATGACATTGTAAATTTTTTAAAATCAAGTGTATTCAAACTAAATAAATGCTAACATCATGAATACATGTTGTAAATACAAAAAAATTATGTTCGAAAACGGAATGATCGTGCAAGTCATAACAACGTGACTTCATGCCAAGAGCATTTAAACTATATTTAATCATATAAATCATGGTATAACCAAGTTATTCTTAGTTCTAA
>RWGZ01001055.1:0-19825 GCA_009725065.1 Utricularia reniformis | reverse complement strand
AACAACGTGACTTCATGCCAAAAGCATTTAAACTATAGTTTAATCACATAAATCATGGTATAACCAAGTTATTATTTGTTCTAACAACATGTTTTCATGTTTTAACAACATCAATTCAAGTTTAATTGAAATCAAAACCATCACACCTAGAACATGTGGAACTATGTGAAAAATGAGTCAAATCATATTCAAACAAATTACATTGTAAATATGGTACACCCAAGTGTATTCAAACTAAATAAACGCTAACATCACGAATACATGTAGTCTATAGAAAAAAATATGTTCGAAAACGGAATGATCGTACAATTCATAACAACGTGACTTTATACCAAAAGCATTAAATCTATAGTTTAATCACATAAATTATGATATAACCAAGTTATTATGTATTCTAACAACATGCTTTCATGATTTAACAACATCAATTCAAGTTAAATTGAAATCAAAATCATCCCACCTAGAACATGTGGAACTATGTAAAAAATGAGCCAAATGATATTTATACAATTCACATTGTAAATTTGGTAAAGCCAAGTGTATTCAAACTAAATAAATGCTAACATCACGAATACATGTTGTATATACAAAAAAAGTATGTTCGATAACGGAATGATCGTACAAGTCATAACAACGTGACTTCATGACTAAAGCATTTAAACTATAGTTTAATCACATAAATCATGGTATAACCAAGTTATTCTTGGTTCTAACAACATGTTTTCATGTTTTAACAATATTATTTCAAGTTTAATTGAAATCAAAATCATTACACCTAGAACATGTGGAACTATGTGAAAAAAGAGCCAATGATATTCAAACAAATGATAAATTTGGTAAAACCAAGTGAATTCAATCTAAATAATCGCTAACATCACAAATATATGTTGTATATACAAAAAAAGTAAGTTCGAAAACGGAATGATTGTGCAAGTCATAACAAAGTGACTTCATTCCAAACGGATTTAAACTATAGTTTAATCACATAAATTATTTTATAGCCAAGTTATTCTTTGTTCTAACAACATGTTTTCAGATTTTAACAAAATCAATTCAAATTTAATTGAAATCAAAATCATCACACCTAGAACATGTGGAATTATGTGAAAAAAGAGTAAAATCATATTCATACAAATAACATTGTAAATTTGGTAAAACCAAGTGTATTCAATCTAAATAAACGCTAACATCACGAATACTTGTTGTACATACAAAAAAAGTATGTTCGAAAACGGAATGATCGTACAAGTCATAACAGCGTGACTTCATGCCAAAAGCATTTAATCTATAGTTTAATCACATAAATCGTTTAATAACCAAGTTATTATTTGTTCGAACAACATGTTTTCAGGTTTTAACAACATCAAATCAAGTTTAATTGAAATCAAAATCGTCACTGCTAGAACATGTGGAATTATGTGAAATATCAGCCAAATGTTATTCATACAATTGACATTGTAAATTTGGTAAAACCAAGTGTATTCAAACTAAATAAACGCTAACATCACGAATACATGTTGTATATACAAAAAAAGTAAGTTCGAAAACGGAATGATCGTACAAGCAATAACAACGTGACTTCATGCGAAAAGCATTTAAACTATAGTTTAATCACATAAATCATGGTATAACCATGTTATTCTTTGTTCTAACAACATGTTTTAACAACATCATTTCAAATTTAATTGAAATCAAAATCATCACACATTGAACATGTGGAACTATGTGAAAAAAGAGCCAAATGATATTCATACAAATGTTAAATTTGGTAAAACCAAGTGAATTCAATCTAAATAAACGCTAACATCACGAATACATGTTGTATACACAAAAAAAGTTAGTTCAAAAAAGGAATGATTGTAGAAGTCATAACAATGTGAATTCATGCCAAAAGCATTTAAAACTTAAAATATAGTTTAATCACATAAATCATTTAATAACCAAGTTATTCTTCGTTCTAACTACATGTTGTCATGTTTTAACATCATCAATTCACGTTTAATAGAAATCAAAATCATCACACCTAGGACATGTGGAACAATGTGAAAAATGTGTCAAATGTTATTCATACAATTGACATTGTAAATTTCGTAAAACCAACTGTATTCAAACTAAATAAACGCTAACATCACGAATACATGTTGTATATACAAAAAAGTAAGTTCGAAAAAGGAATGATCGTACAAGCAATAACAACGTGACTTCATGCCAAAAGCATTTAAACTATAGTTTAATCACATAAATCATGGTATGACCATGTTATTCTTTGTTCTAACAACATGTTTTAACAACATCATTTCAAGTTTAATTGAAATCAAAATTATCACACATAGAACATGTGGAACTATGTGAAAAAGAGTCAAATGATATTCATACAAATGATAAATTTGGTAAACCAAGTGAATTCAATCTATATAAACGTTAACATCACGAATACATGTTGTATACACAAAAAAGGTAAGTTCGAAAAAGCAATGATTGTACATGTCATAACAACGTGACTTCATGCCAAAAGCATTTAAACTATAGTTTAATTACATAAATCATGGTATAACCAAGTTATTATTTGTTCTAACAACATGTTTTCATGTTTTAACAACATCAATTCAAGTTTAATTGAAATCAAAATCATCACACCTAGAACATGTGGAACTAAGTGAAAAATGAGTCAAATCATATTCAAACAAATTACACTCTAAATATGGTACAACCAAGTGTATTCAAACTAAATAAACGCTAACATCACGAATACATGTAGTCTATAGAAAAAAGTATGTTCGAAAACGGAATGATCGTACAATTCATAACAACGTGACTTTATTCCAAAAGCATTAAATCTATAGTTTAATCACATAAATCATGATATAACCAAGTTATTCTGTATTCTAACAACATTCTTTCATGTTTTAACAACATCAATTCAAGTTTAATTGAAATCAAAATCATCACAACTAGAACATGTGGAACTATGTGAAAAATGAGCCAAATGTTATTCATACAATTGACATTGTAAATTTGGTAAATCCAAGTGTATTCAAACTAAATAAATGCTAACATCAAGAATATATGTTTTATATACAAAAAAAGTAAGTTCGAAAACGGAATGATCGTACAAGTCATAACAACGTGACTTCATGCCAAAAGCATTTAAACTATAGTTTAATCACATATATCATGGTATAACCAAGTTATTCTTGGTTCTACCAACATGTTTTCATGTTTTAACAACATCATTTCAAGTTTAATTGAAATCAAAATCATAACACCTAGAACATTTGGAACTATTTGATAAATGAGTCAAATCATATTCAAACAAATAACATTGTAAATTTGGTAAAACCAAGTGTATTCAAACTAAATAAACGCTTACACCACGAATACATGTTGTATATACAAAAAAAGTAAGTTCGAAAACGGAATGATCGTACAAGTAATAACAACGTGATCTTATTCCATAAGCATTAAACTATAGTTTAATCACATAAGTCATGGTTGTTCTCGTCTAAAAATGTTTTAGTGTGTTTATTTTTAGATCAGTCAATTTTTAATTACTCGAAATTATTTTGTTATGAGGACACAAGCGATATTCGAGGTTGGGCCCACAATGTGTGGGCTTACATCCTCGGGAGAGCGGAGCTCTACCTTGGTTTTCACTATGATTTTCAACAAATACAAGTACAATGATATAATAACAACAATATGGCTGAGAACGGCTCGGAAAACGATTCAAAACACTCCGTTACGTCAAAACTGCCGAAATCTTGCGAGTGATGGGGTGGTCGCGAGTTTTGTACGAAATCTCGCGAATGGCACTATTCCAGCAAGGTCTCGCGAACAGTAACCGCCTAACAGACACTCGCGAACAGTATCTCCGAACAAGGACTTGCGAACAATAACTTCTACGGGCAGTCATGAGATTTGGTCCGAAATCTCGTGAATGGTGTCCTAAAAACGAACTCGCGCCAATCCTGACAAAAGTCTTGCATTGAGAGATACAAAAAGAGTCAGGCCCCCTTTTTAGTGCCTTGGGGCTCATGTTTATAGAGAAATCCAGCCCAATTGGCAAGTTTCAGGCCCAGGAGCCCAACTTCACTTGACTCAGCCCAAAGTATCCAAATAATCTTTAATTAAACTAGAATAAATGCCTGAAGTAACTAGTATCCAAAGTATCCACAATAGAACTCCGGAAATGCATTTCGATCGACAATTAGCCGGAAGTAACGATGTGATAATAGTGGTAAATCTCGTAATCTAATTCATTGCTTCCAGGAATCAAATATTCAGCCAAAATTATTGCAACAACTTACCGGCTTGCTCCTCGGGTGCCAAATTACGAAAATACCCTTGGACGAGTCCGAATATGTCCGAAATTGCTAGAAACGTAAGTTAAATGCTAATATGCCGGCCCGGGAAGTCCAAATTACAAGAATTCCCCCAAAATTATAGAATGACGAAAATACAAGAGAATACCAAAAATACCATCTAGCCACGTCGGACGAGCTCCCGGGATACCATAATAACGAAAATATCCTCGGGTAATGTCAATAGTCCCCTGGTTTTCATATTCATATTTTGAGTCGCAAACCATTTCATATTGGCTCGTCCCGAAAGTTGATACTCGCTCCGGAATTTTCACGAGAAAACCGTTAGTAGGGCTTGAAACCCCTCGCAGATGTGATCGTTTTGACACTAAGAACGTCAGATTCTGAGGCCACGCGAAAATCTCGGTATTTTTCAACTCGGGGTTCCGGCCCTATAAATACAGTGCCGCCCCCTGTTACAGTAGCATTCCAGGCATTCTCACGACATTTCGAACAAAATATCGCGACTACTTCCATTGCACAGTACCTCTCGCGACGTTTGGAGCGAAATCTCGCGACAGAACAGTGACAAAAGCAAACTTAACCTGAACGAAATCTCGCGACAGAACAGTGACAAGCAGACTTAACCTGAACGAAATCTCACGACGGAACAGTGAAAGCAGACTTAAAACTGAAACGAAATCTCTCGAATGCATATGCTACACAGTGACTCTCGCGACTTTTGGTACGAAAACTCGCGAGACACTTGTAAAAATCTGAAAAAATTCTAAAAAATTCCAAAAACCTGAATTTTGAGAACTTCACAACATGTCCTTCGACTCCGCTCATTTCTCGAACTCCGATGCCTCGTCTTCTCATTCCTCGGACTCCTCATCCAACTCGGGGAGTTCCAATTCGAGTCTTTCAGCTTTCCGTTCTCCAATTACGAACCCTTATCCACACTTTTTCGATCGAATCACACATCTCGAGAATACGATCGGTCCTCAGAGTTCTACTGTCAATGCCCTAAAATCTTTTGACCGGCCCTTTACCATGCATCCTCGAAAATGGAAATCTCTGGTGGAAAATTACCACCTCCCTTCCGATTGTGTTCTCTATCAGCCGGGTCCTTCTGATCGGATCCTACGTCCACCGGTTGGTACCCACACTGTATGTCTTGAGTATCTAGAGTGTGGTCTATGTTTTCCGCTTCATCAGTTCATTTCAACTCTCCTAACTCACTAAAATATCCACCTCTTTCAGTGGAATCCAAACTCGATATCCTTGGTGGTTGCCTTTATCATTTTTATGGAGACCAATTGGATTTTGATGACCGTCGATACCTTCTTCCAAATATTTCAAATCAGTTCCACTATCCATTATGGGGCTCAGGGTTGTATCTTTTTTCTGTCTATGGCACAAGAAGAGCCATTTTCCATTCTCAAACCCCCAATCCAACCACGACTGGAAGAGGCACTTCTTTTTTTTCACTTGCCTAGGCTCCACTAGGTTTTCTGCACTTAGCCTTCCTTGGCGGTTCCCAACTGAGAGGGAACCTTTCCTTCCGGAGTCTTATTATCCTATCCCGCGATCCGTTACTCCAAAAGCTTTAGAGAAGATATTTATCGCGTGCAGTAGATCGGATGGCACCGATTGGACCCCGAAAATGCTTTTCTATGCCCCGATCTTTGTCGCCTCCAACATCCTTCCGGCCCCTACCCATTTCAGTAGGGAACTATTAGGTATATGGACCACGCATTAATACTTAATCATCTCAACAACTCTTCCTCGATCAGAAAACCTTTCCAAAACCAGCGCATATATATAGGTATACTTGTAGTCTTTCAACAGTATTTCTCACGTTACTTGCTTATTTTGCAGATAAAATAATGGCTCCCCCTGAAGGTCATTCGAGATTAGGCGACAAACTGAGATCACTCCGTAATCTTGTTACGGAAAAGGATGAGCTGATCTTCGAGATGGCGCCCGGATCTCGGAACCGCACTGCCGCGGACGAGTTGGCGCAANAGGCCTAGGAGCCCAACTTCACTTGACTCAGCCCAAAGTACCCAAATAATCTTTAATTAAACTAGAATAAATGCCATACCGCAATAGAACTCAGGAAATGCATTTCGATCGACAATTAGCCGGAAGTAACGATGAGATAATACCGGTAAATCTCGTAATCTAATTCATTGCTTCCATGTATAATATATTAAGCCAAAATTATTGCCACAACTTACCGGCACGCTCCTCGGGTGCCAAATTACGAAAATACCCTTGGCCCCGCCCGGGTCCGAATATGTCCGAAACTGCTAGAAACGTAAGTTAAATGCCAATATGCAGGCCCGAGAAGTCCAAATTACAAGAATACCCCCAAAATTATAGAATGACGAAAATACACGAGAATACCGAAAATACCATCTAGGCACGTCGGACGAGCTCCCGAGATGCCAAAATAACGAAAATATCCCCGAGTAATATCAATAGTCCCCTGGTTTTCAGATTCAGATTCTGAGTCGCAAACCATTTCATTTTGGCTCGTCCCGAAAGTCGATACTCGCTCCGGAATTTTCATGAGAAAACCGTTAGTAGGGTTGGAAACCCCTCGCAGATGTGATCGTTTTGACACTAAAAACGTCAGATTCTGAGGCCGGGCAAAAATCACGGGATTTTCGACTCGGGGATCCGCCCCTATAAATACAATTCCGCCCCTTGTTACAGTACCATTCCAGGCATTCTCATGACATTTCTAACGAAATCTCGCGACGGAACAGTGAATGCAGACTTAAAATTGAAACGAAATCTCGCGACTGCATACGCTGCACAGTGACTCTCGCGACTTTTGGTACGAAAACTCACGAGACACTTATAAAAATCTGAAAAAATTCTAAAAAATTCCAAAAACCTTTATTTTGAGAACTTCACACCATGTCCTCCGATTCCTCTCATTCCTCGAACTCCGATGTCTCGTCTTCTCATTCCTCGGACTCCTCATGCAACTCGGGGAGTTCCAATTCGAGTCTTTCAGCTTTCCGTTCTCCAATTACGAACCCTTATCCACACTTTTTCGATCGAATCACACATCTTGAGAATACGATCGGTCCTCAGAGTTCTGCTGTCAATGCCCTAAAATCTTTTGACTGGCCCTTTACCATGCATCCTCGAAAATGGAAATCTCTGGTGGAAAATTACCACCTTCCTTCCAATTGTGTTCTCTATCAGCCGGGTCCCTCTGATCGGATTCTACGTCCACCGGTTGGTACCCACACTGTCTGTCTTGAGTATCTAGAGTGTGGTCTCCGCTTTCCGCTTCATCCATTCATTTCAACTCTCCTAACTCACTTAAATATCCACCTCTTTCAGTTGAATCCAAACTTGATATCCTTGGTGGTTGCCTTTATTATTTTTATGGAGACCAATGGGATTTTGATGACCGTCGACACCTTCTTCCAAATATTTCAAATAAGTTCCAGTATCCATTATGGGGCTCAGGGTTGTATCTTTTTCCGTCTAAGGCACAAGAAGAGCCCTTTTCCATTCTCAAACCCCCAATCCAACCACGACTGGAAGAGACACTTCTTTTTTGTCACTTGCATAGGCTCCACTAGATTGTCTGCACTTAGCCTTCCTTGGTGGTTCCCAACTGAGAGGGAACCTTTCCATCCGGAGTCTTATTATCCTATCCCGCGATACGTTTCTCCAAAAGCTTAAGAGAAGATATTTATCGCGTGCGCTAGATCGGATGGCACCGATTGGACCCCGAAAACGCATTTCTATGCCCCGATCTTGGTTGCCTCCAACATCCTTCCGGCCCCTACTCAGTAGGGAACTTTTAGGTATCTGGACCACGCATTAATACTTAATCATCTCAACAACTCTTCCTCGATCAGAAAACCTTTCCAAACACAGCGCATATATATATATACATATAGTCTTTCAACGGTATTTCTCACGTTACTTGCCTATTTTGCAGATAAAATAATCGCTCCCCCTGAAGGTCATTCGAGATTAGGCAACAAACTGAGATCACTCCGTACTCTTGTTACGGAAAAGGATGAGTTGATCTTCGAGATGGCACCCGGATCTCGGAACCGCACTGCCGCGGACGAGCTGGCGCAAAGCTTGCAAGAAACTGTGCCGCAGGCAGAAGAGGCCCGACAGGTTACTCCATCACCACCTGCTCCGGTAATTGAGAATCCCGAGCCCGCAGGAAATGAGCCGGCTACAGAGCCCCCCGAGAGTCCTGAAGATTTAATTCGTGTGTCTCGGCGATTAGAGCTTACTGCTAGAGAGTTTTCCCCCGACGAAGGGATGTACGACTTCGCCGAGACACTAGTGGACGTTGTCGGAGATGACGAGGAGGGCGAAATAAGCGGGGGTCAACCGATAGACCCGCTGGTGGAGGAGATTGTTCAGGAGACCCGTCCGGAGGAAAGAATAAATCAAGAAGCTCCTTCGGATAGGGGGAAAAGACCGGTGGAGGGCCCCACCGTTTTGGAGATTGCGGAACCCGTTAGGAAGAGTGGGTTAACCGCCGAGTTCCTCGATGCCTTCTGAATAAGAGATATACCGAAACATATAGTGAAGGAATGGCTCGAGATGGGACGTCAGGCTGGCCTGGTACTAATAAAAGATGGAGTCACCTTTCGGATTCCGAGGGGCGATAGTTTTTCCAATAGACTGGCCTTGACGTATTTTGAAAGAAACCCGTCACTACCACAGCGTGGACGAGATGACCACACGGTATTCACCGACTTCGGTCGGTTAATGAGCTAGTTTGCGACCGCGCGTCGCATGATGGGAGAGGTTTGTAATCAGATCGGCCATTGTTACTTGCTCTTTGTTGAAACCGTATCTTATCTGTTTTTTCTTGGTTTTTTTTTTTTTGCTTTTCTTTCAGATTGAGCGGACAGTTGTAGAGATGAGCACCCCAGCTACAGTTGGGGAATACTGCATGCTTAGACATTCAAGCTTGACAGTCCGGATATAATTGGGGAGCAGACGAAGAAGGCCGCAGAAAAATTTGATGCAGAATCAGCGGGAAAAGCATGCACAAGAGATGGCGGCGCTCCGGGAAGAGCATAACAAGGCGATCGAAGCCCTAATTCGGGTTCATCGCAGTGAATTAACGGAGTGTGCGGTGTCTCACATTGGGAAAAGGCATGCTCTTGAGCAATCCATCGACACCCTCAAGACAAACGAAAAATATGCTCAAGACAAGCTGAAGGAGGTTAGGGCTGAGACCGAAGACAAGCTGAAAAAGGCTAAAGATGCCAATGTTGCAGATAAGAAGGCCCTGGAGGAGAATAAAGAACTGAAATCAAAGAATGAATCCCTCCAGTCTACCGTAGATAGTCTTCGGGCTCGAGCTGCTAGGTTGCTGTCCCAGATCAACGACTGTTTTCGGAAACTGATATGGGAGTATACAGTGCACTCCCCGACTTTCTGAAACCAGGCGGCCCTAGCTAATGCGACGTCGTCTGCTCTATATTTCTTTAGAGGGAGTGTCCAGACTCAGAGAATCTTGGGCATATCCCTAACCCCTGAAGAGAAATGAAGACTTGATCCCAATCTGTCCGGGAAGTTCGAGCCAGTGGAAGCGGAGGACAAATTAGACTGCTCGGGGGATCCGTTCGGGGTGCTCCACTTCAATTTGGAGCAGTCAGCTTGATAGTTGACCACATCAACTATCAAGCTGGCAAGAAAACGCCCCAGCGGACTAGGTGAAGGTTCGAGCTCCAAGAAGAAGAAGCAATAAACTTCTAATATTTTAATTTCTTCACTTCTGTAGTCTCTCCGTGTTTTGGTATTCCCATATATACAGAATTTTGATTCTTTGCTTTCCTCTTAGCATTCATATACCATCATATTCTTCCAGAAAAATATTACTCCGAATAATCCAAATCAAGAAATACACTTTCGAGATAAAAATAATATGCATGAATCTCAGGTAGGGATGCTCAATAATAACGCATACAAATAATAATAACAATAATGCGTAAGAGTCCCCAGTGTAGCGAGGCTTGAATAAGTCTGCGATAACTCAAAGGCGAACGCTTATTTAAAATGAGTAGATACTTAAAATAAGTCCACCGCTCTACCTTCACCAATATATCTTCGCCACCGGTATATACTTACACCCGGGGCCATAACACACTCGCCACCGGTATATACTTGCACCCAGGGTCATCACACACTCACCGCAGGTGTATACTTGCACCCGGGGCCATCACACACTCGCCACCGGTATATACTTGCACCCGGGGCTAACACACTCTCGCCACCGGTATATACTTGCACCCGGGGCTATCACACACTCGCCACCGGTATATACTTGCACCCGGGGCCATCACACTCTCGCCGCCGGTATATACTTGCACCCATAGCCATCACACTCTCGACACGTCCATAAGACGGCATCACCACTTACTCGGCCCGTCCATAAGACGGTGCCATCACATTCTCGACCCGTCCATAAGACGGTGTCGTCACTTACTCGGCCCGTCCATAAGACGGTGCCATCGCACTCTCGACCCGTTCATAAAACGGTGTCATTCGGCCCGTCCATAAGACGGTGCCATGCGGAAATGGACCAGCCTCCGGCGAGGGCACGACCCTCGTAGGCGTGTCTTGGAGGAATCAGGTATATACTTGCACCCTGATTTGCCACGGATATATACATCACAGCAAACAGGCCTCTTAACATATTCCAACAGTCATTATGTACACACGGTTCTGCCGCGGACAGGAAGACTCATCACGTTCAAAATATTTTGACACAATATTTAATTTGACGAGTTTGAAAATGATCGACTATAAGACAGGTGGTGCATTGCGTTTCTAATCTAACTTATTTAATTTATTCCATTCTCCTTCGTACTAAAACGCAATGGACCTACTCCTAACTTACCAGTCCCCTAGTCGATTGAATTCATGTCGTCAAAAAAGATACTTAAAAAATTAGAATATGACCACAAAAAAGGGGAAATTTTTATTTTCAAAAAGATCGATGAGTCACGTCTATACATAATACTTGCGCAAATTGGAAATATGCCAAGTCCGTGGCAGCTCCTCCCCGCTCATATTTGCGATTTTGTACGTTCCTTCCTTCACTATGGCCGTTACTCTGTACGGTCCTTCCCACTTTCGATCCANCCTCAATTTCTTCATCAAAAATATCTTCATCAGAATTCCGAGTAGTCATGATAATAGAAATCCAAACTCAGCAATAAAGCTCTCAATGGGATAAGAATCTCGGGTCCCCACTGACGGCGCCAAACTGATCTAGTCTAAAAATTTTTTGGGTATTTATTTTTAGATCAGTCAATTTTTTAATTATTCGGAGTTCAATTTATGTGGGGACACGAGTGATATACGAGGTTGGGCCCACAATGTGTGGACTTACGTCCTCGGGAGAGCGAATCTCTACCTTGGTTTTCACTATGATTTTCAACAAATACGAGTACAATGATATAATAACAACAATATGGATGAGAACGGCTCGGAAAACGATCGAAAACACTCCGTTACGTCAAAACTGCCGAAAACTCGCCAGTGAAGGGGTGGTCGCGAGTTTTCGTACGAAAACTCGCGAATGGCACTATTCCAGCAAGGTTTCGCGAACAGTAAGCGCCTAACAGACACTCGCGAACAGTAACTCCGAACAAGAACTTGCGAACAATAACTTCTAGAATATGGTATGTTAGGTTGTAAACCAGCATCCACACCGATCGAATTAGGCCAAAAGGTTGATGATCAAGATAAAGAACCTTTGGTTGATCCTACCACATACAGGAAACTTATTGGAAGACTAATATACCTTGTCTTCACTCGTCCTGATATCACCTACTCTGTCCAGGTACTCTCTCAACACATGAGCAAGCCAACAAATACGAACTTACATGCAGCCTTCAGGGTGCTGCTTTATTTGAAGAGGGCTCCAGGAAGAGGATTAATCTTTCATAATGAAAATGATCTACAACTGAGGGCTTTTAGTGATAGTGATTGGGCAAAGTGTGAGCTTAGTAGAAGGTCAGTGACAGGTTATTGTGTGTTCCTCGGCCAAGACATGATATGTTGGAAGTCGAAGAAACAATCAACTATCGCGTGAAACTCCACATAAGCAGAGTATCGGGCCATGGGATCATTGGCATGTGAGTTGACCTGGTTGTGCAATCTGATGAGTTCCTTCAAGGTAAAAATCAAAGGACCAATTCCAATGTTCTGTGATAATCAATCGATCATCCAAGTATCTTATAATCCTACTCTTCACGAGAACAAAACATTTCCAACTTGATTGGCATTATATTAGAGAGAAGTTACTGACAACTCAATAGTTATCAGTTACATTCAGTCAAAGAAGCAACTCGCGGATATATTTACAAAGGTACTCGATGCACATCAACATCAATACCTACTTAGCAAGATGAGTATCCTAGACATCCATACTCATCCTGAGGAGGGGTGTCAAAATACCTTACAAAAGAGACTATGAAAGATCACATCATGTAGTGGCAGTTGCCATTCTAAGCTAAGACCTGCAATCAAAGAAGATGGTTACAGTCAATGGATCACTGACTTTCATCATTTAGGAAAGAAGACATTGGAACTTAAATCTATATTAGTTGTACAGCATACACAACCATTTTTAAGATTTGAGAAGCAATAATATTTTTATTCATTCTGCTCTCACTTCTAACTAAAATTGTTGGATTCATGTTTTTCGGATATATCAGATCTTCATCCGTTATCCGATCAATTAATGAACAGATAATGAACATATTTTTTTGTTTAATTTGAAGCATTTAAATCACTTAATAAGAAAGGATCAACGTTACATTGAGCCATATTTGGTATGATCATTCTATTACAGAGAAAGTTATAAATATAATGTTTCTAAGAGCTGAAATAAGCTCGAATCAAAGGTCGAAGCTTTTCACTGATCTTGATGATTACCAGAAACAAGATACGGTACAAAACGACCATACCGAGAACAGCCCCGACGTCAATCCACTTGTTATACATTTCAACTTGCCAAACATTCTTCAATATTTCATCACCACTTATAATTGAAACTCCTCCAGATATCTCATTAGGAAAAACCAATCCCTGGAACTCATTCTTATAGAATCCTTGAAATGCATACTTGTGAAAAGAGATGTAGTACATTGGGTATTTCCAAAAAGGGTCAGGAAGATCATGTGGTAATCGGAAAAAGCCACCGTTTAGCATCATAACACCTTGAATTCCGGCACCTGTAATGATTCCCATTAGGAAATTCGGTACTAGTCCAGCAACGATCATCATCAAGCTCTCGACGAGCATCATGCAAGCGAAGAGAAGCAGAGCAAAGTACATGAAGTGGTCTATGCTTTTCTGTAGACCAACTAAGTAATAAGCCATCGCTCCTGGGAAAACAGAGATCAGTAACAAGTATGGTGTTGATGAAATAGTGTTCCCGATTACAAATGCTGCAACGCCGTAGTGCCCGTTAAGCCTTTCCCGTTTGAATATCTGCATAAGGAAGGGATGAGCTTCGTTTTATGCGAATATGAATATGGGAATTACCTTCATGTCTTCTACGAATGAAGGGAAGCCTCCAATCGCCATGAATGTTAGAAATGCAGCTACAAATGCAAGCATTGCTCCTCTAGCTTGAATTGAGCCATAAGTATGACCAATCTTGTAAAATATTGTTCCCACACATAAGCAAAGAGCAGTATATATTCCTAGACGAAGCCAGTAGTATCCAAGATCACGATACATGTTTACTAAAGATCTCTTCGTTAGAACAACGCATTGTGTAACGAATCCAGCCTGGCTTCCCTTTGTATCCAATGTCCCTCCACGCTTCTGCAAAACGACATTTCAGATTTCTAGGATTCAGCTTATATGAAAGTTCAGACTCATAACCATTTTACCTCTACGCAAATTGCTTCGACTCGTTGTTTCGCTTGTTCGTAAGCTTCTGAACTTTGGTATGCATCTCCAAGAGCAGTGATTGCTTCTTCTGCAGTTATCTTTCCACGGCCAAATCCTTGTTCTATGTCCTGAATCAGAAAATACTAACAAAGATAAGTAAACTCGAATAAATATCGCTACTTGAAATTAACCCGATTCTATAAATTCAAGAGTAGTTACCACATCGAAGTCTTTATTAATAGTCTTGAGAAAGTGATCTGATGGATTCTTCAAAGTAGGACATGGGAAGCCATTTGAAGCAAAAAACTGCACAGAAACAACAAGAAACGATCTTTAAAATCTGAGCAAAAGCATTCTTTCCATAGGCATTTAAAGAACAGAACCTCATTGGCAGCAGAAGCAGGACCAAAGTAAATTGTCTTTCCAGAGGACAAAAGGCAGAGATTATGAAACAGATCAAAGACTTCCCCACTCGGCTGATGAATCGAGAACAGTACAGTTGTTTGATCTTGTCTAGCGAGTTCAACTATACGGCTCATTACATGATAAGAAGCTGCGCTGTCCAAACCGCTTGTGGGTTCATCGAGAAATAGAAGCTTTGGTCGTGTAAGGATTTCAATACAAATACTAACTCTTCTCTTTTGCCCGCCGCTTAATCCTTTCACATTCCAGCCTCCGATTCGGGTGTCAATAGCGCCGCCTAAACCCATTTCTCTGATCGTCTCTTCCGCTCTTTCCTTCTTTTCGGATTTAGACATGGAGCTTGGAAGTTGAAGTAGGGCTGAATAGTAAACTGCTTCTCTTACTGTTAATGTAGCCATTAACGTATCATCTTGAGTCACATACGCCTGTTTCAATTCAGACTCATAAAATCTTAAAATATGTACAATTTTTGGCAACACATTGAGATGAAGTATTTGATTTTCAAATTCTCATTATAATGAGAATGAAAACCTAAAATTATTCTATAAATACATTCTAAAAACACGATCATGTCTTACCGAAGTTCCATAAGCTAAGCTTTGCTTGTTGCCATTGATTAGTATATCTCCAGTTTGGCTGGTATTTGAACCTAACCGGCCTGTAATTAAATTAAATTAAAGCAAAGCATTGTCTTAACATCAAAAAATTGTAATTAACTTTAGTTACCTGCTAATGTATCAAGAAGAGTTGATTTGCCACAGCCAGAAGGTCCCATGATGGCCAAAACTTCGCCCGGCTCGACATATCCCGTAACACCACAAAGTATTGGTCGTCGTTCTCCAACTTCTCCGGTGGCAGCGATCTTCGACCCCTTCTTGTTTCGTACTGTAACCCACAAGTCACTCCATGTTAAGTGAATCCCACCATGGTTATTTCCTCCATGAGAATCAAACCCTTTTTCGGATGGGACTTCCTTCATCACTTGTAAATGAATTGAAGACGACTTTATCGAACCAGAAAATGGGAGTGGGCCACCGGAACTAAATGGAAACCCTCGTATCGATGCTCCTCGGAATGGTGCTTCGGAAATAGATGAACCAAAGCTTTCAGAGGCGAATTCTTGGCTGATCATGGTGTCAGTGATCAACATCGGGTTCGGGGTTGGTGTCCATATTGGAATGTGTTCAGAAGACTCCATTGCATCAATGAAACAATACTTTTGTAGAAGAACAAGTATTACTTACTTCTCTAGTGTGTAAGAAACTATAACACTTCCAACATGTATTTATAATCGTGGAAGTAAATGGTATATGCGTATGAATAAAATCCTTAATATTTAATGCGATATCTTAGTGGAAATTGGTTTTATTATTAAATATATTCCGCATGTTAGGACCGGGTAAACACATGCACCATGTCAATAAAATAATTAAACTTAATCATACAATGAAGAATTTATTACCATACCATGAAGTTGTTCATTCACCATTATTTTCTTTGTCTGAAAAGGGAGCAAATAAAGAAAATAAATATTACAAGCTTACGATACATTAGAGATATCTATCATTAAGTTTAAAGTTTAGAATTTAGAATCCAAATAACATATTAATCAAGTTATTCAAACAAGTGAATGTCGTGGATATTTTCTAGTCATGGGATCTTTGCACGTGGACAGTGTTGATTTTTGCAAAATAAAAAATATAATATACTATAAAGAGTAATTAGTGCTATAACTGTAAAATTAATTGGCCTAATGTTTGAATATTGGAAAATATAAATAGTTGCCAAGTCAACTTTGAATATAATTAATTGTGGATTCTATGATAATTAATTGAATTATAATTTAGATATATCTATACCTTCATTAAATTAATTCACGTGGGAGAATTTCATTTGGTGGCGAGTCAAACATTGAATTTCCCTTTACACGTTTTTCAAGTGATAAATGATACTAATATTAGTAGTAGTTATATAAAATATAAATTATTAATTTCTATAATAGCATTTGCTATATAGCAACTTGACTTCTATTTCTCCTTCAAAAACCAGTTGACTTCTATTTTTGTATTTTTTTAAAATTGAATTATAACTAATAATTTATTTGATTGTGCATTCATTGACAAAGTCAAATAAATTATTAAAACAGATTATGAAAGAAGAGCGTCAAATAAATTATTAAATTAGATTATGAAAGAAGTTTGGATTTCTTGTTGAGAATTGACGGTTGACCGTTGAATGATATTCCTGTGTCAGTATTTTTCAGCAATTAAAGTTGAATACTTCTTATAGCTACTGATAGAAACTCAAAATATGTTGATGCAATAACTCAAAATAAAAACGCATTGTATTACAAAAATACGATGTCTATCGATCGAAAACCGGCGAATAATTTATGATACGAAGGTAAACCAAAGCCAAAAAGCATCCCAAATCATTTTTTACCTGTTGGCAGCAACTGATTAAGAAGTAGCAACTGATGGTTTGGAGGCAGCAGAGAGTTTAGATCTCCTCTTAGCCATGCTTTCGCTACGCCTTTCTCTCTGTTCCTTCAATCGAGATGCAAGAAGCTTCTGGTACTCAGCGGCATCAGCCTGAGCCTTGGCGACTCTCTTCTTTTTCTGTGCAATTCTAGCTCTCTTTCTCTGCAATGTCAAAGGGGTAACCAGCCTCTGAATCTTTGGAGCTTTGCTTACTTTCTTACCTGATTAGAAACACATATTGAATGGTAAGTGAAATGTTCGAAATCTACAATGCAAGATGTTAAAATAAGAAACAAATGCTTCTAACCAGCTTTTGTAGTGAATGTCCTGCGGTATGTGTTGACATACTTCCTCACATCATCTTCCTTGGAAAGACTAAACAGTTTACGAATTTTGGAGGCTCTCTTTGGACCTCTCATTCTTGGCTTCTCTGTATCAGTTAGACCAGGAAGATCATTCTCACCCTTTTTTACAATCACCAAGTTGAGAACAGAGAGATCCGGGCTGACAATGCACCCACGAACAGATTTTCTACGACGTTCACCATTTCTCCTACCATAACCACGAAAGCATGGGGTACCTGATCAATTGAAATAAATAAATAAATAAATCCAATGTGAACCAAAAAACCAGATAAATCTACAAAAACTTGTTCATACCTCTGTGCAGCAATAACCTTACGCGACCAGGAGTCAGCACACCCTGTTTCATGGGAAAACCTTGCTTGTCACAGCCACCCATGATCTTGAATACATAGCCATTGAACTCCTGAAATGTAATTCAGTGGTCATGTTAAAAACCAAGTTAACAATTTCTCAAATCAGAGAACAAATTAGAAAAAGCAAAAACATACCTCACCCAGTGCATCCCCACTAACCTCCTGAGAGATTCTCTTGTCCCAGAATACACGGCTGTGATTTGTGAAGAAACACCACCAATAATAAGCTTAGTGACATTTCTAGGAGTAGTTTCACAAAGCACTAAATTTCGTATAGACAGATCAAATTTGACCAAAAAAGCATAATTTAAATAGAAATCGATCAGTTTTATTGCCCGTAAATCAATAAAGGCAGGCAGGAACATACAGTTTCTGGTCATCATCAATCTCGAGCCTCTTCTGGCAGCCAGTAGTCGGATTCGCAATGTTGAACTACAAAAAAAAGCAAATAAATATATTGCTCCTAATTTCCAGCGGCACACAAAATTCGCGAATTAATGAGCAAATCGAAACCTTCATCTTCTTCTACACAGAGCTGCGGCTGCCACGGAGAAACAGATCTGAAAGCTACGAATCAAAACGCTCTCCCAAACCTATAAAATTAGGGCTTTGATCCATACCAGAAAAGAATGAATGGGCTCATGTGTTCTTAGGCCTGATAATTTAATGTATATAATTAACAGCCTGAAAACGATGGGCCAGAATGGGCCTTTTCGTGACCCTTGAAGTCGGAAACAGAATGTGGATAATTACTGCGATGAAACCGAAACCAACTTCTTGTGCTATTTTCTCTCCATTCCCATATTCACCTCTCTGAATCAAACTCCTCTGCAAATCTGAATGGCGTCTCCACGCGAAGAGAATGTGTACATGGCCAAACTAGCCGAGCAGGCCGAGTGCTACGATGACATGGTGCAATTTATGGAGAAGGTCGTTGGCGCGCTCGACGGCGATGAACTCACCATCGAGGAGCGCAACCTTCTGTCCGTGGCTTACAAGAATGTCATCGGCAGTAGACGTGCTTCCTGGAGAATAATCTCTTCGATCGAGCAGAAGGAAGAGAGTCTCGGTAACGAAAGTCGTGCTTCTCTCATCAAAAGCTATAAACCTAAGATCGAATCTGAGTTATCCTCCATTTGCGATGGAATTTTGAAAATCCTCGACTCAAAACTCATCCCTACCGCTGAAAGAGGTGAGTCTAAGGTGTTTTACCTGAAGATGAAAGGCGATTATAATCGGTATTTGGCGGAGTTTAAGATTGGTGCAGAGCGTAAGGAAGCGGCAGAGAAGACACTATACGCGTACAAGTCTGCTCAGGTTTCGCCTTTTAATCGCGATCTTCTTATGAATGCATGAATTTAGATCGTGAATTTTACTGAATTCGTCATCCGTTTAAAGATTGTGAAGGCGATTTTGCAGTTAAATGTTGCATCCTGCTTTGATCTTAAACGCAGGATATTGGCATTAGTGAATTAAGCCCAACTCATCCAATCCGTCTTGGGCTGGCACTCAATTTCTCTGTATTTTATTATGAGATTTTGGAGTCACCTGATCGTGCTTCCAAACTTGCTAAAGAGGTCTGTGTTAAACAAATTCCAACAACTAATAGTTAATACTACTCTTGATTCATGTGAGAATTGTGTTGTGTAGGCTTTTGATGAAGCAATTGCTGAGTTGGATTCAGTTGGTGAGGAAACATACAAGGACAGCACTCTAATCATGCAGCTACTCCGTGACAACCTCACTCTTTGGACTTCTGGTATGCACGTAAATTCATTTGCTTCTCATTTTCATTTAACATACATTTCGACTTGTTATCTTTTCATTGTGTAGGAGGACAACAAACAAGCACCTAAGCCCTACAATAACTAATTCAAGGTTTCCTTATAATTCCATTTCTCTTTATTATTATAATGAATAATGCTTTTGCCCACAGTGTCGCTCCTATATTTTCACATCTCATATCTCATTCTAATTTT
>RWGZ01001054.1:300841-343860 GCA_009725065.1 Utricularia reniformis | reverse complement strand
GGGCCATTGAATCATGAATTTCTAAGAAAGAACATTCACAATTGTAGTCTTACTTCCCGTGTCTCCTTTTGTACTTTGGACATAATTTCTATTTCAAATGAGCATTTCATTGTCTTATGATGGTTTGGACTTGTAATATTGTTACTTTTTCCTTTCAAATACAGTTGCAAAATTTCAGCAACTTCAGAAGAAACTAAAGTGCCTAAATCAATAAGCTTGCTCGACAATGCAAGCAAACTTCTGACTAGCGTCTTGAACGGAGGAGATTTGGGATCAATGCCTATTGCTGAAGGATCTGTTACAGACCTCGTTGGCCGACCATTTTTCTTTCCCCTGTTTGATTGGTTCATAGAGGTACTTCCTTCTTTATTTCATCCATAAAAGATTCATGAATCTGCTCGAGTAACATAAAATCGGATATTTTTTCGTAACTTGTGAAACTTCTATTGAAATATGACAATTGTCCCACATGGAAAATGAGATGTGGTGTGGATTAGCTTATAAGAGGGATTGTGGATCATAGTATTTTACTTGTTCCAGTCTTTTATAGTGTGATCTCTTCCATCTTATACGTTATATCCGAACAAACTCGGGCGGATGGTATTTAATGTCCTCAAATTTTGTATGATTTGGCCCCTAGAGTTTCTTGATTTTGGTAAATTTAGTACTCAAAGTTTTTTAAAGACAAAACCAGTCACCAAACTTTGAATTTTTGGCAAAACTAGCCCACATACTTCGTAAATTTTGATAAATCTAGTACTCAGAGTTTAATGTATGTGACAAAATTGGTTCTCAAATTTTTGGGACTAGTTTTGCCACACGGGGACCAAATTTGGAAACATTAGGGATTATTTTTGTCAAAACATTCAAAGTACGGGGAATACGGATGTCAAATTAAAGTTTGGAGATCAAATTTACCAAAATTATACAACTTTGGGGATCAAACACGACATTTTCTATTTGCTGCTGTAAGAAATTGACTGCATTTCCTGTATTTTGCAGCATGGCTCTGTATACAAGCTTGCTTTTGGACCAAAAGCATTTGTTGTCGTCTCAGATCCCGTTATTGCGAAACATATTCTACGTGATAATGCATTTTCCTACGACAAGGTTTCTATTTCATTTGTTTTCAGCAAGTTGTCTAGAAAATCTAAATAGAAAATTCTTTAGCACTGTCTTTTCCCGTAACAAAGTCCTGAGTATTTTGTAGGGCATGCTTGCTGACATATTGGAACCAATAATGGGAAAAGGCTTGATCCCTGCTGATCTTGATACATGGAAGCAAAGAAGAAGAGGCTAGCTTCTTCTTCTTCTTCGATTTGAAACATATTGTGATCTTTGATATTTTATTTGTTTCAGTTATTGCTCCTGGATTCCATTCACTTTACTTGGAAGCAATGACGAATGTTTTCACTGATTGTGCTGACAGAATGGTTAAGAAGTTTGAAAAGCTTTTAGATTTGGAATCTTCTAATGGTATTATAGAACTGGATCTGGAAGCTGAATTTTCTAGCCTTGCTCTTGATATCATTGGTCTTGGTGTGTTTAATTATGACTTCGGCTCCATTACTAAAGAATCCCCTGTTATTAAGGTGAGTCTGATGATTCATTATCTTGTGTTCTTTTTACTCGTAAATTCGATTAGCTCTTTGATGGAGTTGTAAGTCGAATATGTTAGAAATCTTCTAATTTATAAGGGAACTGATATCATGATATCATAAGTAATTAGTTTGGCTTACCATTTTCAATGTGATTCACTTTTCTTATGGATTGGGCTACACCGACACTCTTTGGCCCATTGAATCCTGAATTTCTACATTGTTATGTTCGGGCTGGTTCGTACCGGTTTAGACAAAAAAAAACTCTGGTAGAAAAAGCGCACCGAACTTAGGCGACAAAAATAGATCGACCTATGATTCGAGCACTACCGAGTTTATTGAAACAAGTCTGAACATGACCAAGGCCAGTTCGACTTGAGGGGAGTGTTGAAATATATGTCACATCGTTTGTGGAAATAGAAATCTTTTACTTTATAAGGGAAGTGATATCATAAGTAATTGACTTGACCTACCCCTTTTCAATGTGATTCACTTCTCTTTTTTACTGGGTTATACCAACACTCTTCTGGGCCATTGAATCCTGAATTTCTACATGGTATCATAGCTTAGGATGGGTTTCAGGCTGGTTTGTACTGGTTTAGATAAAAAAACTTTGGTAGAAAAAGCGCATCGGACTTAGGGGACAAAAATAGATCGACCTATGATTCAAGCACTACCGAATCTATTGAAATAAGTCTGAACGGACCAAGGCCAGTTCGACTTGAGGTGGAGTGTTGAAATATATCCCACATCGGTTGTGGAAATAGAAATCTTATAGTTTATAAGGGAAGTGATATCATAAGTTTGGTTTGGCCTATCATTTTCAATGTGATTCACTTATTTTATGCACTAGGCTACAGCGACACTCTTCCGGCTCATTGAATCTTGAATTCCTATAGAATATTTATGTATGTGTTCTTCTAGGCTGTATATGGTACTCTTCTTGAAGCCGAGCATCGTTCAACATTCTACTTTCCTTATTGGAAAATCCCGATGTCCAAATGGATTGTCCCTCGGCAGAGGAAATTCCACAATGATCTTAAAGTAATAAACGATTGCCTCGACGGTCTTATTAAAAATGCGAAAGATACACGACGGGTGAGATCTTATGTTCCTTAAAGCTCAAATCAATGTTTTCATACCTGTACTTGACGTACCAGTTGTTATTTCACGGCTAATACTGCTCGGTATTTAACGTATTGGCTGGTATGAAAATATGAACTCAAATGTATTGAGAAGATGTTAAGGAGTGGTCTATTTCTGTGTTGTTACAGGAATCTGATGTCGAAAAACTACAGCAAAGAGATTACTCGAACATCAAGGTTCGTTATATTCATCCTACATCGATAGTTATACCCGATTCTTGTATAACTATAATGTCTGTCTACAGGATGCAAGTCTCTTGCGATTTTTAGTCGACATGCGAGGTGTAGATGCTGATGATCATCAGGTAACGGATCGAATATTCGCGGCTTTTGTTGATTCCGTAAAATTCGATGTTTTCTTTTGTTTATTGAATAGCTGAGGGATGATTTGATGACAATGCTTATTGCTGGTCATGAAACAACTGCTGCTGTTCTTACTTGGGCTGCTTATCTTCTTTCTCAAGTACAGAAGAGTATTTTTTACGTCGATGACGACGAAACTCGGGTTCATGAGTTTATTTGAATTTTCAGCATCCTTTGAAGATGAAGAAAGCTCAGGCACAAATTGATTCAGTGCTTGGAGCTGGAAAACCAACTTTCGAAGCCATTAAAAAGTTAGAGTAAGTTATAAGTTTATTGGGATTTTGGTAATCATATATTTTTATGATTATTCGATGTCGATATTTTCAGTTACATACGGTTGATTATTGCGGAATCTCTACGTTTATATCCGCAACCACCGTTGTTGATAAGGCGTTCCGTTAAACCGGATAGATTACCAGGTATTTTATTCGAACATTAGATTCTCAAGTTGAAAACAAAGATATATTCACAAATGGAACTTGATTCAGGAGGCTACAATGGAAAAGAAAACGGATATCCGATCCCAGCCGGAACCGATATCTTTGTTTCCGTACTTATAGACCATTTGTTCGATCAGTACTTATATAAAGATGCATGCTTATGATCCATTATGTCATTCAGGTATATAATCTGCATAGATCTCCATACCTTTGGGAGAATCCTAACGAGTTTGAACCCGAGAGATTTCAAGTACCAAATAAGGCAACACAAACTGATGATGGTTGGGCTGGCCTTGATCCTTGTAGAATACCAGGGGCACTGTATCCCAATGAGGTGATTCCTCCATTCTAGTCCTGTAAATTATATGATTTTTTTCAATATCGGTAAAAATCAATCGTAATTCGTACCGATCCAAGAGGGTTCACTGCACTTACATTTCCTCTAATGGTTGGCTTGTTTGTTAGATTATATCGGATTACGCCTTCTTGCCTTTCGGAGGAGGACCGAGAAAATGCGTTGGGGATCAGTTTGCTCTTGTGGAATCAACCGTTGCTTTGGCTTTGTTACTGCAAAAATTTGATGTCAAATTGAAAGGGTCTCCAGATTCAGTTGAAATAGTTACAGGAGCAACAATTCACACAAAGAATGGCATGTGGTGTCAACTCACAAAGAGAGCAGCTAGCTAACATTATAATGCAGCAAATTTGCTATGATTTACATGCAACAATTCCACAGATAAATTGCATCATAAGAATCTCACATCATCCATGTTATTATTTTTATTTTGTTGACGAAATCGATCAACCGAGGATTGAAAAGGAGCAGAAAAATGAAGTTATTAATTATATGATGTTGTTCATGAAAGAATTTCAAAATAAATATGGAACTAAAGCACAAAATTTTTACCAATCTAACCAAGAATGCGGATCAAATAGACAAAAACAACAGTTTCAAAACGCTTTCGGAATCTGTAACTCCCCGCTGTCTATGGAGTTGTTTTACGGGGATTCATCTGTGGAAAATGTGAAGGTATCCCCAAGGAAGAATATATAATTTTGAATGATTTTTTTACAAAACTTGAAGATATCCATTAAAACATAACTAGATTCAATTCAAAACATGAACTTTTCACCTATTCAGTAACATATAGTCCACAAACTCCCTAATGAACAGAACACCAATTGCTATTATCGTAGAAATTCAGGATTCAATGGATCGGGAGAGTGTCTTATATTCCAGTTTATAAGAGAAATGAATCACATTGAAAAAACTAGGTCAAGCCAATTATAAACGCAAATTAGCACCAATATCCAATAGTTAAAGTTGCATCTTTCAAACAGGCTGAGGTTGTAACAAATAATTCTTTAAGAAACCGCTATGCCAGACTAAAAACAGAGCATATGACACAATGCATCGATCAAATGGCATCTGGAAACTGGAAACAACAACATTTTACCAGTTTATTCATCTCATAAGCGTATCAGAAGGCGAATTTGCAGCATAACAAAGTCACAAGTCTTCTTACATTTGTTGTGTCACTCCCAAAAAATGCTTAGTTCTGATGATAAAGAGACATCCTTAAAATGTTACATTTTGTCTTGATGGAATAGGGCCTGTGTTAAAAAAGAAGAAATAAGCTGCTCAGTTTTGTGCCATTGAGACCAAATTATAACGTGAAGAAGTGCTTAAGGGCTATTTTCGGGAATTAACAACCTTGGTCGTAGTGCAATGACGAAAATACCCATAGGCGAAATACCGCTTACCTTTACTTTACACCTTGCACTCTGAGAATTTGACATTTCCGCATAGATTTTCTACGCGTTCTCATTCCTCATCCTCGCCGCGCCGCTCTCAATTTCATGCTGCCGAGCAGCAGTCCGTTGCCGTATTCGGCTGCCGGAGAACACTCGCCCAAGTTATCAAAAAGGTTGGAACTCAGATGTACGTTTCAGTCCGTCAAATCTCACATCTCCGGCCGCCAATGCGCGTGGCTAAGCTTCACCGTCCTCTTACAGCTTTTAATAATCTATTCCCTCAGCCGGGCTTCACCGCCACCTTCCCTTACGTCCGTTCACCGACAGCGATTTGAATCCGGGGCTAGCGAAGCCGCTCTCACCGATGCGACCTGCAGATTTGGACAGGTGTACGTTTACGAACTACCTCCGATGTTCAATAAAGAGCTACTGGAAAATTGCCAAGACTTGGACCCATGGAGCTCGCGCTGCAACGCGGTGTCCAACGGTGGATTTGGGCCGCCGGCTACAGGTCTGGACGGTGTTGTACCGGCAAATCTCACGCCCGCTTGGTTCTGGACAGATATGTACGCTGCCGAAGTTATTTACCATAGTAGGATGCTGGATTACAAGTGCAGAACGCAGAATCAAGATCAAGCAACGGCTTTTTACATCCCATTCTACGCAGGCCTCGCCGTTGGGAAATACCTTTGGTTCAATTACACCTCCAAGGATCGCGATTTCCACGCGACGGCGATGCTCAATTGGGTAAAAAACCAGAACCCATGGCGGCGCTCTAACGGGTCGGATCATTTCATTATGCTCGGTCGCTTAACTTGGGATTTCCGGCGATTAACAGACGATGACACTGAATGGGGCACCAAATTCATTTATATGCCATTGATGAAAAATGTCCTCCGACTCTCAGTAGAAAGAAACAAATGGGATGAACTCGAAATCAGCGTGCCCTACCCTACCGCATTTCACCCAAGATCCGAATCCGAAATCAACCAATGGCAGAAGTTCATCTTAAACCGGCCGCGTCGCAGCCTCTTCTCCTTCGTCGGTGCAACACGAAAGAAAATCCAAAATGACTTCCGTGGAGTTCTAATGAACTACTGCAAGCAAGAAACGACGACGTGCAGAGTAGTAGATTGTTCAGAAACCCGCTGCTACGACGGAGCCCCTGCGATCTTAGAAGCATTCCTAGATTCAGATTTTTGCCTACAACCCAAAGGCGACGGTTACACACGAAGATCGACATTCGATTGCATGCTAGCCGGTTCGATTCCATTGTTTTTTTGGAGAGGAAGCTTCGAAAACCAGTTCCAATGGCACTTACCTCACGATGCGACGTCGTATTCGGTTTTCATCGATCGGGACACCGTTCGCAACGATAGCTCAATAATCCGACGAGTACTGGAGAAATACACTCGCGAAGAGGTGATGAGAATGAAGGAAACCATTGCTAAGCTTCTCCCGGAGGTATTGTACTCAAGATTCGGAATTCACGACGCCTTCGATGTCGCCATTGATGCGGTTTTGAGGAGATTCAGGTTACAATCCAAATTACATAATTATTAAGTTTTTCATTACTATATTTTGAGATATGTATTCTTTTTCTTGGTATATATATAATAATTTCATTTCATGATATAATGTTTTTAAAAAAATAATGAGTGTTGTTTATAATAGATACTTAAAATTTAGAATAATATTAACAAAATTATAAAAATGATAAAAATAGCATTAAAAGTAATTATAATTAATTTTAAATATTTCTTAGTGTCTTAAATGTATAATAAATATAATGTTGTTTGTAATCAACATTTTAAACTTAAAAAATATAAAGGTTGTTTTTTCCAAACTTTGAAAATAATACAAATTAAAAAAAATTGATGGAAAATAGACTATAAATGGATTTTAAAATTTGAGATGATAAAAGGTCATTCTTGCCTCTGCAGAAAACTTCATTTGTTAATCTACTCATCAAAATGTAAAAAAAACAAAAAATTTTTGTCTTATATGGATAGATTGGCAAAAATGAGTTTTGGCAGTGGGTATTTTTATAAAATAGCCGGTAATTCTTATGATACTAATTCTATTCTATTTTAAAACTTTGAGTATCATTAAGTAATTTTCTCAAAAAATAATCAATTTCCCAAACTATTAATGAGTGATTAATTTGGGGTAGAAGATAGGTCTCATAATTAACAAAGGCATATCAATAAATATGACATGTATGGAATATTGCATTTGCAACTCACCAACTCTCTTAGATGTAACTAAAAATAAAAAAATGTATTTATTTTTAAATTATACAAATACTACACATAATAAAAAATACACACAATTATATATGAGTATCCACCATTATACTATGTTTTTATGTACTTAAATTAAAATAAGAATATAGTCTACCCATATCATCGAATCGTGATTTTTTTAATTTACACAAATCAATAGCAAATTATGGTACGTTAATCGTTAAAAAAACATAATTTCACAACCAATACTTACCAATTGTATTACTATTGTGATTTGAGAAATTATTAATTAAATTTGCTTCAAATATATAAATATAATAAGCTTTTGAGGGGCGTTTATATAGATGAGTATATTATGATTTTTACATGAATTACTATTATAATATAATATTCATATCTAACCTTACTTCAATTTTTAAAAACAAATCAAATAGATTGAATATATCACTTCTTTGCTTACAATTGATAAATGGACTGGGCTTGTTGATGAATTCTCGGCCCATTTAATCTACAAGCCTATCAGGGCCCAATAATTTAAACGGCCTTTATATGCAATTGTAACGGTCAAAAGAGCCGTTAAGCATTTCAACTGTTCTATTTTCATCATTTACACGCTCTGTAAAACATGAAAGAATCCTGTCATTTGCAAAACAGGGCATTTGCATATATACCCATCTACCTCATCATCTCACCCGAAAAATGGTATGGATGGGTATATCTACAAATACCCACTTTTGTGGGTATTTCAGCGATTCAGCGAAACACCTTTACTCAAAGTTACTGTACCAAGTTAGTTGCATCAACAATATACCGATAATGATACGAAATGAACGTTATAATGTCATATCCTCTTCGATGTCATTCAGTAGGAAAAACATCAAGAAACGAAAAATCGTTATAAGGCTGACCTGCGGGAAAGGGATAAAAAAATATCAAATCATCTTCGATGCTATTCATTAGAAAAAACGTCGAGAAACGAGAAGTTGTTGTAAGGCTAATAGATTCAATGTAATAATACTAATGCTATCAACTTTGTATCATTTTGAAGTTACCTTCTTGGCCACCGAGTATATAGAAAGGAATATGGGCGATCATTTTTTCATGCCCTTCACTCCATCTAATACTCCCGGGATGTTGCGTAGCATCGGTCGAATCGGATGGTCCTAAAACGGATAAAGCTATCGCGGGTTCGTTCATTAGTCCTAGATAATCTTGAGCACGTCGAGATGTTATCGCATCGGATGTTCGAGAACGAGCTACCTGTAAAAAATCGAAGATTGTTAAGATAAGAAGAAATGTGAGATAGTGTTGGAATAATAGAGTCTACCCGAAATTAGATGAGAGTGTGCACAAATATAACGTATAAGGAAGGACACCAAACCGTAAAAGACTTGAACAAGTCATTTACTATAATACCCCTTCTCTCTTATAAACCATTCCAAATTTTATCAAAATTCCAATACGAGACATTTTGACATTACAACATATAGATTGCTAACCTTGGACAAGGAAACACGGGCTCTTGGTTGTAATTCGCAATGATAAGTGGCAAGCTTTGCTATTGCTGTTAGGACAAAACATAATAGTCTAGACCGAGAAGATTTTCGGGCCCTTGAGCTGTTTGAACCCGGGACTGCATCTCGTGAACCTAAACGGCTACGAGCAAGTACACAAAATGGTTTCAGTATGATCTAAAGAAATTCAAGATTCAATGGGCAGGGAGAGTGTCGGTGTAGCCCGATCCATAAAAGAAGTAAATCACATTGAAAAGACTAGACCAAGCCGATTACTCATGATATCACAACCAATGCGAGATATATTTCAACATGATCAAGTTTGATTAATGTAAATAATGAAAAAATGGTACCTTGACGAAAGATTTTCGTATAGGAGTAATTCTAAGCTCTCGAAAAGCTCACGGGCTGCATCGTTATGAGATTTACCTCCGCCTCCGTACTCTCCGATNTTGCGATTTAAAAAATAATTAATTTAAATTTTTCTAATAATTATAATATTGTTATAATTATTATTTTTTATATATAATGGTATATTTGTAGTTTTACATAAATCACGATCATAATATCATAATATTTGTCTAAAGGAATTCGACAAGGATTTGGTCTCCTTTGGGGTTTACAAATAAACCTACACAAGTCTTCTTTGATAGGATTGAATGTCCCTAAGGGGGAGATCAACCGTTGGGCATCAAGAATAGGTTGTCAGGCTTTGGAATTCCCACTCAAATATCTAGAGATGCCTCTTGAAAGAAATCATGTTAAAGCAGTTTCTTGGAAGTCTATACATAAATAAATTAATGGAGACTAGGCTTGGGGTATGGAAAACCAAACTAATGTCTTATGGTGGAAAGTTAACCCTCTACATGACTCTCCACGAGACCACGATATCAGTACTTCGGGAGATGAAATCTAACAGAAGAACCTTTTTTTGGGGTGGAAAGAAAGAAAGGGGGAAAAAGAACTCCCCTAGCTAAGTGGAGCATGATCACTATTCCTATAGAGGTATGAGGTCTTGGAATAAAGAACATTCAACTCTATAACTGTTCTTTGCTACTAAAGTTGATATGGAGATTCTATACGGAGGAAGATACCCAATAGAACCATATAATAAAAGCAATATACAAGCCTCGGTACACCAATTTCATGAACTATTTGGTCGACCATTCTGAAGGTCTATCAAATTTGCAACGAAAAATTTTCAGCAGCTTCCCTTTCGATGAAATGGCGGATAGGGAATGGTGAAAAAATTGAGTTTTGGCATGGCATATGGATCGGAACCAGACAACTTCAGGAACTCTTTCCTAGAGTTTATGCACTCTCAGAAAATAAAGACACTACAGTGAAGGAAATTAGAAACATAATAGGAGAGTGGCAATGGACCGAATTGTCTTGGATAATCAGCAGGGGAGCCATGCAAGTCCAAAGAAACAATCTCTTATATCTACTTTGAAGCTATGTCTTAAATCTCGACACAAACGATGAGCCAACTTGTGGAGCAACGGGTAAAAAATTCCAAAGTAAGGATGCATATCTAGCTATGACCATCAATCGGACCCAAATATCACCATCCTCATCAATGGATTGGTGGTAGCCTAAGAAAATCAAAGTCTTCACTTAGGTTTATTGTCTTCTATGTGATACTTGGGTTTAGTCGTGGAGACTACTTGAGTTCCATTATTCTTAGTGATATTTTTTCTTTGGGTTTAATGTCTTCTATGTTTTTATCTTTTATCTCTTATTTTCTCACATTTAATTTATGGTATTTTTTCTCACAACTGATTATCAACGGTGTTGAAGTCGTATAATCTCAGTAATATCATTATTTTCGTTTGCTTAACGGGCTCGTATGCTTAACGGGCCGTGTATACTTATTGAGCCTCGCATGTGTTACTGGATCTTGGAAGTGACTGGACCGCTGGGCCTTCTAGCATGTTCTAATTACGTTTGAATGTTGGGCTTGGCCTGCTGGGCCTGGTGTAACAGTAAGGCGGTGGCATGTACTATATATACCTTAGGCGCTTCAGAAATGCGTCACTTTTTCATTTCTGCATTTTCCTTTATCGTTTTCGCTCTCTAGCCTCTGTGTGCGATTTACGTTTCTGTTCTTGCTTGCTTTACTGCTTATCGTTCGTTAGTGCTTTCTTTGCTTAGATATAGCCTTGAATAACGATTAAGCGGTGTTTTTCTTTTTAAAAGAGCTTTACATTTTTTGAAAAACTTACAGCGCCTTTCTTTACGTTGTTCTTGAATAATATCTCGGAGCAGGAATTCATCCGGGAGGGCATTTATTAGGTATCTACTTCCTCGGTGTTTATCAAAATATTTTGAATTCGAAAGAACATCCAGAAGCTTGCCTTTGTATGTATTCAGTTTGTTCATGATTAAAGAATATTTAAAAGAGCGCAATATATCATTATCAAAGACCATGATGCATAATTTTTCGGTTTTCAACTATGAGCCTATTTATATGGTTATCAATTAGAAGAAACTGATATCACAAAATATTATTTTGCTCTATGGAATTCTATCAAGAAATTTTATTGAGTTCTTTATATGTTTCAGACATGTTATCTATGACTTCGGTGGTTTAAGTTTCGATACTCAGAGTCTAGCGAAGGTTAATGCATCCTTAATGATAATACGAACTATCTGAGGCTTTTGCACATTATTCAAGGAGATTTGAGCATTTCGTGAAGTAGTCGTTTCACCCTGGTTTCCATGTTGTTTGAGGATTTTATCAACGTTCTTAAGCCTATAGTTGAGTTTCAGACAGATCCTAGACGATCTGAGAAACTGTAAACTGGTGCTAAGACGAACAAACTGTATCTATAGAATCTTGCTGTTCTTGGCCTAATAGTCTGAGTTTTAGACATATCCTAGACGATCTGAGAAATTGTGTGACTTGGTTAAAGAAAGCGTTAAGTTTACTTTATGTAAATTTACATTCTGCAAATTTACGTTCTGCATTTACGTTCTGCTTCTAGCCTAAATAGTTGGCTTCAAGCACTTACTGTGAGATTACATAGTATTTTGGGTTACGTCTTTGAGAAAATCTTTGGGTTTCTTAAAGACTTGTGTCAACATAAGAGTTTTCAAGCCAGATCTGTATAGATCTGAGTTCCTGAAAACCAGTGACAAAGATACGTACTGAAGCCTTAAAACATTACGTATATCTTTGAAAATATGTTAAGCTTGTGTGATAAGAACAACCTACAGATTCTGTCCACTGTTAAGGCCTTAAAAACGTATATTTTTAAACTGCTGTGTTAACTAACGATCTGTTTGAAAACTGCAGGTTTGCTTTACTGACTTCTAAGTGATTAAGAAGTTCAGTATACTGGTGGTGATCTGTTACTATATCGTAGTTTTAACTTCATGTGAATAATTTGTATTTTGTGGTTTTAGTTGGTTATGTGTTCTGTTTTTGTTGAACATTATAACTAAAATAATGAATAAATTGCAAGGTGTTCGAAAGTGGATTGCCGATACGATCGTGTCTTAACTAAGACAATGTGATCGGATACCACTATAAATCTGGTGTCATTTTTATCGCTTTAAGAACTTAGCTTAACTAATAGGATTAAAATAACAACAAACGATACTCATATACAAATAAATATAATATTACAGAGTATGATTTTCTCACGTAACAATTATTTAAGTAAAAATATTAATATATCTTTATATATATAAAACAATAATATTTATATTTAAATTATTGAAAGTAATAATAAATTAATCATAAACCACTATTTGTTTTATGAGCTACAATTAAATCATGATTATTTAACGATGAATACATTATAATATTGTTATATGTTTTGTTGTGCCGCCAAAAAATAGGGGAAAAAATGCATATAACATTGTAAGAATCCATCTTTTACATTAATAGTTGTACTTTTTTTTATTTCATTCTTTTGCCATTGACAATTTTTCTTTAATTAAAATAACATTGATTTGATTGTACGTAAACATCTTTATTTTACTTATATATTCAAATTTAATATATAAACTAATAAATTTTAAACTTTAATTAAATAAATTAATATTATATAGAAAAAAGATATAAAAAATATCAAATATTATTTATAATGAAATTATTAATTAATATTTGATACTTACATTTAAACATGTTTAAGTATTGGGTTTTTGTTTGGGATAGCGGTGAAAAACTAAAGTGCGTTCAACGTAATTTATTAAACGTGATTTTTTAAAACATAAGACAAATTTTATTGCGTTCAACCTTATTTTCTTTTGTTTTCGCCAGAGTTGCAGATAGCAGCTGTCATCCCAACGCGATTTTGTAAAAGATAAAAATGTCCTTATTAATCCTACGTAATATTTAGGGTTTTCATTCTATCATATTTATCCAATGTTTTTTCATACCGGTCGGGATACCGACATGTACGAAATAAACCAGGTGGCACTGTATTTTGATCGATACCGTCCGGTAACGGGTCGGAACCCTGGTTTTCAGGTTGCCCCGGGAAAAATAATATAAAAAATTGATTTTTTATTATTTTAAATTGTAATAAAACAAAATATTATTATTTTTAAATTTTGGTACTGTTAAGTATGAAAATATTGCATTTGTCTTATTACAACATAATATCTCGTTTTCAAATGTTTTAAGATGACATTATCTTATCTTCTCTATTTTTTAGTGGTGTAAATATGATTTTTGTTTTTTGTGCATCATTTATTTGAATAATTGATATTTCTTAATATTTAGGGTAAATATGTAATTTTATCAAAATCACGTTTATCACAATGCAGTTTTTTTACAAAACAGTTTTTAAAATCATATTATAATAAATACGTTCAACTCACCACAATTTATCCCTATGTTTTCAAACCGCGGTTGAACCGGTTCGACTGTGAACCGCGTATTTCTCGATCCAGTTCGAACTGAAATATTATTATGGTGCAACTAGAATGAAATAAAGAAAAGTGTTACGAACCGGAATGAAATGGTGCAACTAGAATGAAATATTATTTTACAAACGGCGTATTTCACTCCAATCAAATCAGTGTTATTTTGATTAAAAAAAAGTTGACAATACAATGAAATAAAAAAAAAGTACGACTATTAATGTCAAAGATGGACTCTGACAATGTTATATACATTTTTTTCTCCCAATAAATAACTATTTGATTATCACATTTTACCCCACAGCTTTAATAGTGATTACAAACAAAATCAATGTGTAAATATAAGCAATGATGTCATGCATAAATCATTAGTACAAAAGTTTTAATAGTATACCATTGGTATATCATTCGAATATTATCTATGTTATTCATTTTAAAATATTTATATAACTTAAAAAAATAAAAATTAATTTTGTCATTTTCCACTTATGATCCAATCTAAAATAGATTATTATTTTTCCAATATTTAATTTTATATATTAATCATTTTTTAGTAATCAAACATATCTCTCGATTATCCCAAAACCCAATCTAGGGTATGATTACCATGCATATAAGAAACTCATTAAGATTAGAATAATACAAATTAAATGGGAAATGACGTCTTTATCCCCCAAATATTCATATAATTGTCAAATTTGATATTCATAATTAAGAATAACATACTTGGTCCTCACACTTTAATTGTATATCAAATTTAATCCTCCAAATTTGCAATATTTGACAAATCAGATTCTCAAAATAGTAAAATCGTTCTTTAAAATTTGACTTTATCTGAGGGTCTCAATTCCAAAAATTGAAAAACTTTATTAGTCGATTATGACATATAAACTAAACTTTTAGAACTGATTTTACCCAAATATACAAATATAAAAATTTATTTTGTAATCTTCATACTTCGTATATAATATATGCGATAATTATAAAACGGAAAAATGGCGACTTGGGTCCCCAAAATTTGAATAATTTGGCAATTTTGGTCCCCAAAGTTTCAGTGGCAAAAACAGTCCCCAAAGTTTTGATGATTTGGCAATTTTGGTCCCCAAAGTTGCGTATTTTCGCAAAATATGTCCCCACAGTTTGCGAATTTTGGCAATTTTGGTCCCCAAATTAATTTTCGTCCGGGGACCTAATTTGCCACAATTCGCAAACTTTGGGGACGTATTTTGCGAAAATACGCAACTTTGGGGACCGGTTTTGCGTACATGAAACTTTGGGGGCTGGTTTTGCCAAAATTGAAAACTTTGGGAATCAAAATTACCAAATTATCCAAACTTTGAGGACCAAAACTGCATTCAGCCCTTATAAAACCTTATGAATTAAAATTATCAAACTTATGAAAAAATGAGAATCAAATATTTTCTCACCTAAATTAAATAGATCTCGTGTTTTTTTCCACATGGAAAAAAATCATTATAATTCTTTGAATTTATTTTTAAAAATAAAGCAACTTCGATGGAGTTTCTTAAATGTGTGAATTTCATGCATTCCCATGTCCCAATTCAACGGTTGTATTCGTACCCAACAACAACGGTCAAGATTTTCCATCTCAAAGTTTTCAAGCCGTACACTCCCATCATAATATATATATATATAGACATTCATGCCGAAATACAATTGTGCAATAAAACAAGCTTTAATTTGTTTACAACAATGGGAGATCGTCCCGTAAAGGTCGTCATCATAAACACGCAGTACGTGGAGACCGATGCATCGAGTTTCAAGTCTGTCGTACAAACTCTTACTGGAAAAGACCCTATTACCCTTAAGGAAAATGTGAGTGTGGATCGGAGAATGTCGTCTAAAGATTTGGATTTGATGATCAATGAATTGTCTCCACTTGATGAGTTGATGAAGCTTTACCCGGAGTTTTGATTTGATGTGAAATTAGTTTCATATGTATAATTTGTTAATTGGGTCGGGTTTTGACTCAATTTATTTCATTGTGTTTTTTAAATATTGAATTATAATGAGTTTATTAATTTTTTTTATGTAAGAAACTATGAAAATACATATTATAATTGATGTGATGCAAATTTAATTTGGGTGATCTTTACCCACGGTCTCCAAACTTACGAACGGTGTAAATGATATGCCCTCCAAGTTACAAAATTCGAAAATTTGGTACACTTTTTTGAAAAAAAATATGCATTTTTAAGCCTCAAACTTCAATTAAATGCACATAAGACACTTCAAGTTTCCAATACCATTTATCATTGGCACTGTAATGAACTTGTAAATTTTTAATATTTCATGCACAATTCTCGAACATCAAAGGTAAATTTTATATAATTTTTCAAATAAATTTTATTTGTGTACTTTGTGATGAGTTTTCAAACTGTTTCCAACTTACAAAAACCGGATGCTAGAATGTCAAGGGTAAAAAACAAACATTATTGATAATTTTAGGTGTCATTCTTGCAATTTCGTAAGTTGGAGGGTATGTCCTTTACACAACTCGTAAGTTGGGGGTTAATTATGCAATTTTCTCAATTTAATTTTCATAATTTCATGATTTTGAAGTTTTATAATTATGGTAAATGCGATTGACATCTCACCAGTGTTTTCATACCGGGTTCGATACGTCAAATTTCGCTCGGTAACGGTATTTTTTTTCGTACCGCCCGGTACCGAATATTCAAGTCAATTTCCGGGGTTTTTTTAGTCTAATTCTAAAAAACTAATTAAATATTAATTTTTTAAAAAATAAAATAAAATAAAATTTGGTACCGTACGGCATACCGATTCGGATCGATACGTAATTCCAAATCGATATGAAAACATTGCATCTCACTTAGATTGGGGATTTTGTTGACAGTTGATTTAATGGGCTAAGCCCAGAAGATTATAATGCTCATTGGGCCAAGGCCATAAATTTTTGCATTGGCCCAGTACATCCGAGCCTAACTTTAACTAGAACTGTCTGATTGCGACAGATGCATGAAAGAGTTTTTAAATCTGTGTAATAAATTAAAAAGAAAACTATCCGTTGGAGAGGAATCAAATAATTAAATATTTCAGAAAATAATAAACAATACTTCTGACTCCCTTTATCGTTTTGCTGGGTGCTTTTATACATGTGACTGATAAAAGCAATGATCTCGTTGTAATAATAATAATAAAACTTTAAATAACAAATTGTCAAAATTATAAAACAATGAAAACTAAATTTACGTATTCTCATATAATGTTAATGATTTTTCTTAAATGGGAGTTTGGTTTTTATGTTAGATAACTATTAATACGCCAAATTTGTTGTCTTTATGACTCCAATCTTGTCTCTATACAAAATCACGTGTTTACAAGATTCCATCATAATTAACATATAATTTGATACACTAATTCTTCCCCTTTCGGTGGATATGGAGTTTAGTGATTTTTTTAAGGGGTAATGTTTGCCCATGGCTCCCAAACTTACGGGATGTGTAAATGGCATGTCCTCCAAGTTATGAAATTGCAAATATGATACATTTTTGGATAAAAAATATACATTTATAGTCATCCAACTTCAATTAAATGCAAATAACACATCTCAAGTTTCCAATACCGTTTATGATTGACACTTTAATGAACTCTTAAATTTTTAATATTTCATGCACAATTGTCGAACATCAAAGGTAATTTTTGTATAATTTTTCAAACATATCATATTTGTGTATTTTGTGATGAGTTTTCAAATGATTTGCAACTTAGGAAAAACTGGGTGCTAAATGTCAGGGGTCAAAAATCAACGGTATTGATATTTTAGGTGTCATTCTTGCAATTTCGTAAATTGAATGATATATCATTTACACAGCTCGTAAGTTGGGGGTTAATTATGTAATTTTCTCTTTTTTTAATTAATACATTTAAAGAACTGTGACTTCTTCTTCATCTTGAAATGAAGCTCTGCAACGTTGACCAATCCCAATTTTACCCTTGTTTGAAAATCATCTGGTGAAGTGAAAGTTTTGTTCTTTATTATTAAGATTACATTTAATAATTGGCTAAGCTAGTGCCAGTCAGATCTTGGGTGTCATCGGAATGTCAAACTTCGAAGTTTTAGGCACCCATCGTTTTCTTCACAAATAAAAAATCATTCTTTGAAAGAGATGATGATGCACTCTGTATAATTTGTGTTTTAGGGTTTTCGCGATTGGGTTTTAGGGTTTACCCAATTTAGCTTGACGAATTTGAAGGAAAAATGAATTCAAATTTTAAAGATCTGATTTTTGTCTGGAACATTGTTTGGGTATTTGGGTATTGCTATTAATCATTTCTCTTTATCTTTATGACCTTTTCAGCTTCTAAAGTACCTCTTTACGCTGCTGACTTTCTTCTCTACTCTCCTTTTTTACCTTCATTTCCCCACAATCTCATTGTTTCGTAACCCCCTTTATTTTTTGTTCTTTGTTTCTTCACTGCCTTTCTGTGCTTCTCTCTAAACAAACTTTTGCCCTTTATTTTCTTATTTGTAGAAGAACATCGAGGTGACTCAGTTACTTAATCAATGGAAAAAAGGTTAGGGTTTTCCCTGTTTTTTTTGCTTTATTTGGGATTCTCGTGCTTGATTCGCTACAAGTTTTTATGGGCTTTTTGTTACGTTTCAGGATCGTTGTTTATTGATAACTTGAGAACTATAAATTGTAAGAAAATGTCTTCACGTTTGAACAGTGAATTATCGAAGAAGTATTTTACTCTGCAGCTGTGGGTACTTCTTTGCATTGGTATTATATCATTTATAGTCATAATCCTTGTCATTTTATCAATATGGATCACGTTTCATCGTAAAACTCCGAAAAAATCGGAGAATCCCATTTCTCAAACACCAAATGTTTCGAAAGAGATCAGAGTTGATAATGTTGAGAATGGAAGCAAAAGCAATGAAACAAATTCAGACAACTTATTAGCTCATTTGTCTAGAAGTAGATCAAGTGATGTTGATGATATTAGTCAATGTAGTTCGTCTTTTCTAATCGAAAGGGCTTATAGTTCTCAGTCATGTGAAGATAGTAGCTCGGGAAATACTCGAAAACAATCTTCGAATGCAATGCCTTCTCCTTTAATCGGTCTTCCGGAAGGTTCTCATCTTGGTTGGGGACATTGGTTCACTCTTAGAGACCTCGAAATTTCGACTAATCGTTTTTCGACTGATCGTATCATCGGTGAAGGTGGTTATGGTGTCGTTTATCGTGGTAAATTAGTTAATGGTACCGAAGTTGCTGTTAAGAAACTACTGAATAATCTGTGAGTAATGTGAATGTTTTAACTTATGATCTCAATTCTCAATACGTTTTGTTTGATTGAATTTATATTGTAGTGGTCAAGCGGAGAAAGAATTTCGAAGTGAAGTCGAAGCTATTGGTTATGTTCGGCACAAGAATCTTGTTCGGCTTCTCGGATACTGCATCGAGGGAGTTCACAGGTTATTCTCACATTCGTCTTGGTTCGAAATTCGAAATTCTTACAAGAAAACCATGTTTTTTTTGTCTGTTTTTAGGATGTTAGTGTATGAATATGTGAATAATGGCAATCTTGAGGAATGGCTTCATGGAATTACGCAGAAGCAACGAATCTTGACGTGGGAATCCCGGATCAAGATTCTTCTTGGTACCGCAAAGGCGTAAGTTCGTATTACAACTTATTTTCGATGTTCGAAGATCGACGATTTAACGGTTTGATGGTTTGTTTGTAGACTTGCTTATTTACATGAATCCATAGAGCCGAAAGTTGTGCATCGTGATATTAAATCGAGCAACATTTTGATCGATAATGAGTTCAATGCTAAAGTTTCGGACTTCGGTTTAGCTAAGCTTCTAGGATCTCATCAAACTCATATAACAACAAGAGTTATGGGAACTTTCGGGTATGTATTCGTTTCGTATTTTGTCTTTTACACTTGTTCTAATTCCTTTTATGAATCAAGTTATGTAGCTCCGGAATACGCGAATACCGGCTTGTTGAATGAAAAGAGTGATATCTATAGCTTCGGTGTTCTCATATTGGAATCGGTTACGGGAAGAGATCCCGTCGACTATGGACGTCCTTCAAACGAGGTAAATATGCATCACAAACAAGTTACGCGAGTTATAGATCATAAGAGAAGTGAATCACATTAAAAGCTAAGTCAAACCAATATTACTTATAATATTATTGCTGTTATGAACTAGAATATTTTTATTTCCACTACTGATATAGGGGTACATTTTTAGGTTAATCTAGTCGAATGGATGAAGATGATGGTAGCGAACCGAAGAACAGAAGAAATTATCGATCTAAAAATCGAACTCCGGCCATCGACACGATCGTTGAAACGTATACTTTTAGTTGCACTAAAGTGCGTTGATCCCGATTCTGAGAAACGTCCGAAAATGAGTCAAGTTGTTAGAATGCTTGAAAGTGATGAATTCCCATATCGTGAGGTTAGATTTCATTACTTTTATGAAATAAATCGTCATTCTACATTGTTTTGAATTTCAGAGTCGCAGGAATCGGAAAAGCCGAAGCATAGACGTGGATTTTATGAAGGAGACTAGCATTTCCGGCGGAACAGAGCATTAGTATGGAGATATTGAGACCCGACCCAGCCCAACTTGACCCGACCCGGAATATTGCCTGTGATTCTTGTACAGAACATGTAACTTTGATTATTCCTGTCTGAAAATATTTGATCAAAATTTCATAATATGGAATTAGGATGAGATTTATTGTAATTATGATCGCATTAATTTGAATAAACTGTAGTGGAATTTTTAATTTTTATGTGCATGAATTAATCAAACATTTTAAAAAATACTATCTGAAAATAACTAAAAAATCATAATTATTTATCATCAAAACTATTTACCTCATATATATTTTGATATTTCAAATATGTCATATTTATTAATTAATATTTATTATTTTGATAATTTATTATTAAATAATGAATATATAGTAGGTCTTACGACTAACGAGAATCAATTGTCATAGAAGTTAATTTTTCTATGTAAAAACTAAAATTGGAGGTGGATGTCTTATTCGATCGATAGATTTCTATGAATAAAGCCGATATCTAGAAGAGTTTTTTTCCAATTTCTTGATACTTGTGAGACGACGGCTGAGATTTCTCAACTTTTTGGGGTTCCATCTCCGATAGCAAACGACGATAACAATTTTTGCATCAAATTCATCGTATGAATATCGATTGAGATTATTAAATTTTGGAGATTGATTTTACAAAAAATTACAAAGTATGAATATCTATTTCGTTAATTTCATGCTTTGAGAATCAAAATTATCGTAATTGTAAAATTTTAAAGATTAAAATTATCGTAATTGGGAGAATAAGTGAAAATATAAAGATAATAAAATAATAATGAAAATGAAATATTATATCAATTATAAATTAGAATAAGCCCAAATATTTTGGTTTTACATCGGCCCATTAAAGCATTTGTACTTCACTGAAACACGCTAAGGTTCTCCGTCTCCGATTCGTTTGTCGTAGTCTCTTGCAGTGAACTTCTCCACTTTCAGAAGAGTAAGTTATCTACTTATTGTTGTTTAGCTTGCGTTATATTTCAATTCTTTCTGTTCTAAGCTACTGGGCATTTGAATTGGGTGTATAATGTTACTGTAGATTGTTCCGAGGATAAAAGGGTTTATGGCTTTGGTCTGGGTTTATTCTCCGCTCCCTTCTATCTCTTCTTCTTCAAAACCTTTACTCTCAGTACAAACGCGCACTTCATTTCGTCATAGAATTAGCCTCAGAAATGCCGAGTTTCCCGTTTTTAAGAACAATCGACGCCGTGGGTTAATATGTAAAGCCGAAAAGGAGTACAAATTCCCAGACCCAATTCCCGAATTCGCAGAAGCCGTAAGTAGAATCAACATTCCCCCTTTTACTACTCCATTCATTAACTCATTTGTGTGATTGATTGATGATTCACAGGAGACTAAAAAGTTCAAAGCCCATTTAACAGAGAAGCTAATGAAGAAAGACATATTCGGGGATTCAGTAGATGAAGTTGTGGAGATTTGTACGAAGGTTTGTTTTTGTTGATTGATTTGAATTGGGTTTTGTGTGATTTAGATTGGGTATTTGTTTAGATATTGAATGAGTTTCTTCATACGGAGTACGGAGGTCCTGGAACTTTACTGGTAATGCCGTTTATAGACATGGCTGATACCTTGAATGAGAAAGGTTTGCCTGGAGGTCCTCAAGCTGCTCGAGCTGCAGTTAAATGGGCGCAAAAACATGTTGATAATGATTGGAAACAATGGAATTCTCCTTCGTAGCACTCAATTGCAGCTCATTCTCATTCTCATTCGGAAAATGTATTCGCGGATTGAGAATCACTTCTTCCTCTAAAATTTTATTGTAGCTTGTGTTAGCATTCGATTATTAATCAATTCATTTCGGGTGCCTTGGACATAGATTTTGAAACCAATCTGGATCTCGCCAGGTTGGACCGGTCCGACTATGAACCGGTAACACATCCGATCCGATTTAATTCGGCTTAATATTTAATTTCAAAACCGTGTCACATAATATATGAACCGATTTAACCATGTCGAACTGGTTAAAATATAGTGGGCTTTGAAAAGAGAGTCAAAGACTGATGTGGAATCTTCCACTCTTGTTCAAAAGTCTTTTAATTTGAAAAATGTAGAAGTTTCTTGTCCATTTCTTGTTATATAAAATCTGAGATATAGCGATCAAATCGTTATCATTGGTATACAAAACAATGAGAATTTGGAAATATCTCCTTGATAATTAATATCATTTGTAAGTATACTTCTTACTGTATATAAGATATGCTTCAATTTATTTCTTAGGGATTGCTTGTTTTATTTGTCTTTTGAATTTAAAATTTAAACTCTCATCCGGATAATGATTTATAAACTTATATATATTTTATTTGTTTACATCTTAATTCATATTTAAGGAATACTTTTTTGATTTCCTATTTTGAATTATATGCATTTATCTTAATATTTAATAATAATTTTATTCTGAAAACCGGTTTGAACCAATCCAACCATCTAGATCGACCAATAAAAAATATTTCTAATTTACCTGTCTAATCGATTTCAAAAACTATGACCTTAGATGTTGACATACCAACTCAACCCGATGACGGGTGTTTAGATAGATAAGAAACGGATACTAGTGGTACAATCGATGACCAAAGCATAAGATAGAGTCATGGTGTATAATCTATGTGTGATTTCAATCATTTAGCTCATCTTCGATTTCTTTCTAATTTTCTAAATACTTGACTTTTATTTAGAACACAAGGTCATATTTAACTTTTAATTATATTATTGGTCGACTTCAATCATACATACATAGCGAAAACTATAATAACTTAGTCATATAGGGATTCATTTATCTATATACAAAATAAAAACCAAAACAAACTTCATATCGGCACCAAAAAAACATAGAGAATTAAAAGTTTCATTATAAGAAAATTGAATAAGGATTATATAAGGTTAAAATTCATCATGATGTCGACTATCATACAATGTATCAGGATCAATGAGCAATTATGATACATATTGACAAAGGTTCTCACTCGATAAAGGTTCGAATGTATTCGATAAGCTTTATATTGTAGATTTACGCATATTATATGTACAATATATCAAATAATAGATATATATTATATATATTTGTTAGATATTTTAGTTAGATAATAGTGTAATTGTTATATACATAACCACTTGTAATTTCATACATTAAATTTATTTTTTAAATCAATAAAAAAATCCAAAGAATATATTTTCCTCAAAATTGTTCAAAGAGTAACGTGGAATCTTCCACTCTTGTTCAAAAGTATTTTAATCTGAAAAATGTAGAAGTTTCTTGTCCATTTGTTGTTATATAAAATCTGAGATATAACGATCAAATCGTCATCCTTGTAAGAAGAAGAAAAAGCAGAGAAAATGGGCATAATCTGCACTGCAATTTCGATATTTCTGGGCGTTTTATTTGTTTCCCTCGTCTGTAAAATCTCGAAATGGTTGTGGTTCGACCCAAAAAAAAAGGAGAAGCATCTGAGGGAGATGGGTTATCGCGGAAACCCTTACAGATTATTGACCGGAGATTACAAAGAAATGATCGCCTCCGCCGCCGAAGCTTTACTAACTCCGATCAGTCTCTCCGACGACATAATTCCCAGAATCGCACCCTTTGTCCACTCTACGGTTACCAAATACGGTGAGTTTAGAAACATGGTAAAGAAGAGAAAACCCTAATTTGATTGCGGTTAAATTAGTTGATTATTTCAGGGGAAAATAGCTTCATGTGGATTGGAACTCTTCCCTGTGTTCTAATAACTGATCCAGAATCAGTGAAAGAGATTCTAGCAAAGAATTACACTTTTTACAAGATGACTAGTCCTTTAGATAAACTAATCGGACAAGGAGTAGCAGCGTACGAGGGCGAGAAATGGGCTAAACATAGAAAGCTCATCACCCCCGCTTTTCACACAGAGAAGCTCAAGGTAACGAGTAAACAACACTAGCTTTTTTTACTGGTTTTGAATTTGGGTCGTCTTTTTCATTGATGTTATTGCAGGGTATGCTTCCTTCGTTTTACTCTAGCTGTTCAGACATGGTAACAAAATGGGAAGAAGCCATTGTTTTGTCTGAAGGAACAACTGAACTTGACATTTGGCCGGATTTACAGGCACTTTTAAGCGATGCTATTTCTCGAACTGCATTTGGGAGTAATTATGAAGAAGGAAGAAGAATCTTTGAGCTTCAAACAGAGCAATTTAGCCTCATTTTAAATGCTGTTAAAAAGCTTGTTATTCCTGGATGGAGATTCTTACCCACGAGAACAAACAGAAGAATGAAAGAAATTAAGAAGGAAATAGAATGCTGTATATTTGGAATCATTACGAAGCGTCTGTTAAAAATTGAATCTGGGGAAGAAAGTGATGGCGGCGATTTGCTGGGGATTTTGTTAGAATCAAATTTGAATGAAATTAAGCAGAGTGGAAATGATTCAGGCATCACCATGAAAGATGTGATTGAAGAATGTAAGCTTTTTTACATAGCTGGTCAGAAAACAACGTCGTCTCTTCTAGTTTGGACAATGATTTTGCTCAGCCAGTACCCAGATTGGCAAGAACGAGCACGAGACGAGGTTCTTCGCGTTGTCGGGATCGGAAATGATCACCCGGAGTTAAAGCAGCTGAATCAACTCAAAACTGTAAGTTTTTCGAGACTCTTAGAAATAGAAAATATTCTAATTTATAATATGATAATAAATAATTGATTTAATCTAATTTTTCTAATGTGATTTAATTCTTTATTAATTGGACTATATAAATACTCTCATAACCTAGGCTGTCATATTTAATTCACAAGTCCATTGGATTTAAAGAGTAGTGTTGAATTATTAAAAGTGGATCGATTAGGTTTATAAGGACTAGAAATGCTCTCACATAATAAATTGTTTAATTTTTTTACAATATGATATTCTTCCCTTTTACACATCATATGATGTGTTTCATTTATAATTTCACTTGAACTCTATAATTTCTTCATGATATTGAATCTCTATGGTAGTTTTTGGATTGATCTATACCGATTTAGACAATAACAAAAATATGATAGAAAAGTGCATCGAATTTAAAACAAATCTTAATCGGAAAATGGTAACTTTGGTTCCCAAATTTTGTTGATTTTGACAAATTTGATCCCCAAATTATTTTTTGGTGTATAGAGTCCACAAACTTCAATTAATTGGCAATATTCATCCCAATAGTTTGTAAAATTTGGCAAATTCAATTCCCAATGTTCATAATTAGTCCCCAAAGTTTAAAAAATGCAAAACAAGTCCTCATTATTTACGTTTGGTGGCAAAACTAGTCCCCAAATTTGGGGAATTTGGCGAAATTGGTCCCTAAATTATTTAACGGCCGTTAGGGTTTACGTTTTTCAAAACGTTGAGGAACACCGTTGCAAAATTATTTAACGACCGTAATTGTCATATTTCAAAACGTTGAGAATCTCTAACACAGTTAGGAACCTTTTTTGCCAAAACTCTAGAATTATGAGGATAAAATACGCCATTGTTTTTGTTTGGGGACCAACATTGCCGAAATTGAAGAGTTTGAGGACTAATATTGCCAATTTTGATAAACAATGAGGATTAGTTTTGTCAAACCATACAAAAGTCGGTGACCTGTTTTGCCATTCTAAAACGTTGGGATTCAAAATTACCAAAATTTTAAAATGATGGAGACTTAATTTACCATTATCCCTAAACAATGAAGACTATATTTGCGAATCGCCCAATCTTAATTGAACCAAAATCAATACGACATGAAGGTAGTATTGAAATATTGTCCAAATTGTTGAAAAATTGAAATATTCTAGTTTATAAGATAGTTATATCATAAGTAATTGGACTTATCATTTATAATGTAATTGATTTATCTTATGAATTAGAACATTAAAAGATAGTATGGATCCATTAAATCATTAATTTCTAAGTTGGGTTTGATTATTGAAAATGGTGACCGTTTATTGTAGGTGAACATGATCTTGTTCGAGGTTCTGAGGTTATACCCACCGGCGATAATGCTCGGCCGAAAAGTCCAAGAAAAAACTCGTGTCAAGAACGTAACTTTACCGGCGGGGATTCAGATTTTCTTACCGGCGATTTTGATGCAACAAGACAAAAGAGTATGGGGCGACGACGCGAAGGAGTTCAAGCCTGAGAGATTCAGTGAAGGTATTTTCAAAGCGACGAAGGGGCAACTCACATATTTTCCCTTCGGAAACGGACCGCGTACGTGTATTGGGCAGAATTTCGCCATGTTAGAAGCTAAAATGGCGCTGGTCATGATTCTGCAGAGGTTCTCGTTTACGATTTCTCCGGCGTACGCTCATACTCCGGTGGTAGAAATCGTTCTTCAGCCGCAGAAAGGGGCGCAACTGATTATACGGCGGATTTAGGGTTGAATGGCCGGAAACCAATGTTTTGTTGGGCCGAATAATAGTCCAATATTGAGCCCAACAAATCATTTTACTTGTTATTAGGGCGTGTTCATTTTAAAGATATAATGTTAAATAAAATTTATGAAAAAATATAAAATAAGAATGTAAAATTAAAATACATATAGCTTTGTAAAATGTGAGTGATATAAATATAGAAGGTGAATATACATCTATGTTGTAAAAGGTTTATTGATTATAAATATGTAATTATAATTTAAAATATGAAAATGATATTATTATATATAAAATAAAATAATAATTTTAAAAAATAGAATATAATAGAAAATATATATGATTGAAGAGTAAAAAATTGAAATTAACTTAATATTATTAAAAGAGAAAATTGTAAGAGTAGTCCATATATATTAAATAATATAAAGAGCATGCAATCAATGTTGATAAATTGTATATGAAATACCCGAACTTTGCAAAGCATTCGCGATCATCCTATTACTCATTAAATTGTCCAACATTAGATTTGAGATGAAATTTGAATTNGGAGGGGTACTTCAAAATGGAAGAAAAGTTGCAGTTAAGTTAATGGATCAAAGGGGAAAGCAAGGAGAAGATGAGTTCAGAGCTGAGGTTTTGTGTGTTTCTTTTGAATTCATCTTTTTAATTGTGTTTTGTTATCTTTTTTGTTGAATTCAACGACAGATTGATTTGCTGGGCCGTTTATCTTCTCCTTATTTGCTATCACTTCTCGGTTACTGCTCTGAAAGTAATCGTAAGCTGCTGGTTTATGAGTTCATGGTTAATGGAGGTCTTCAAGAGCATTTGTATAACTTTAATGGTAATTCCCTTTTCATTATCTTGTCCGAATGCAACAATGGCGAAGTTATGTGTTAAAATATGAACAATTGTTCTCCATAAGTTGGATTGGTTTATTAGAGAGATTTTGAATCATTGTTTATAATCTTTTACGGTATGATCTATCCTCTTATACGTTATATCCGAGTATACTTCCCACATGAATTTGTCCCGACTCTAGAAATTTAACATAGTATCTGAATGAGTTTAAAAAAATCATGAGTGACATTTTTGGGAGTTAGTTTGACTTAATGAAATTGTTCGGTTGGTAATCCATCGATTTGAATTGTCAAGTCCAACTTGTGGTTAAACTCTGGAAGATTATGGACCATTGTAAATGAGTTGTTCAAGTCTTTTATAGTATGGTCTCATTATCTTATACGTTATATACGAGCGCACTTCCCACATGAAATTGAACTGACTCTATAAATTTAACATGATATCGGAGTGGGTTCGGAAAAATCCTAACTGATCTTGTCGGGGGTTAGCCCGGCTTAATGAATTGATTTGTTGGTAATCTACTGATTTGAATTGTCAAATCTAACTTGTCAAGTTGTTGAACTTGGAGTAATGTCTTAAAATATGAACAATTATCCTAAATCGGAAGTGGGATTTAAGTTGGATTGATTTATAAGTGGGATTGTGGATCATTGTAAATGATTTGTTCAAGTCTTTTACTGTGTGATCTTATCCTCTTATACGTACGTTATATCAAAGCACACTTCCCACATGAAATTGATAGAAATTTAACATTATTTTGTTTGGATGTTCAGGTAATCGTCCAATTTTGAACTGGGAAACACGTCTGAGAATAGCTTTAGAAGCAGCAAAAGCTTTAGAGTATCTTCACGACCACATAACTCCTCCTGTGATTCACAGAGACTTCAAAAGCAGTAATATTCTTCTTGATATCAATTTTCATGCTAAAGTTTCCGATTTCGGGTTAGCAAAACACGGATCGGAGAAAGCTGGAGGGCACGTTTCGACTCGAGTTCTCGGAACGCAGGGTTATGTTGCACCCGAGTAATAACTAATAAGCCGTAATCTTCAATGTGCATTGTGTTGCTACTTTCGAGTTTGATCACTTGTTGTGAACCTTTCTTTTGTTATAGATATGCTGCAACAGGGCATTTAACATCGAAATCGGATGTGTACAGCTATGGAGTCGTGCTTCTAGAGCTACTAACAGGGCGAGTTCCCGTCGATATGAAACGACCTACCGGAGAAGGTGTTCTTGTTTCTTGGGTATGTTTTCATTAATAAAAATTCATTGATTTTGTTGAAATTATAGAGTCTGACCGAAATTAAGACGAGAATGTGCACGGATATGACGTATAAGAGGAGGAAACCACACCATATAATACTTGAACAAGTCATTTACTATAGTACCCCTTCCTTCTTATAGAGCTTGTTAGTTAGCATCTGTAGTGGTTTGAATTGGTCTATAAGAGAGAATGTGTACCATATAGTAAATGACTTGTTCAAATATTTTACGGCGTGATCTCTATTGAAATATATTTCACATCGGTTGTAGAAAATACAAAAATTATAGTTTATAAAAGGAGTGATATCACAATTAATCGACTTGGCCTAGCGTTTTCAATGTGATTTATCATTGAATCCTAAATTTCTACATAGTATCAAAGCTATAAGGTGTGTTTCGAGCTGGTTCGTACCGGTTTAGACAAAAAACTATGGTAGAAAAAACGCATCGTACTTATGCGACTTTTTCGCCATTGAATTTCTATAATCTCATCTCTTTATACTTCATATCCAAACACATTTCCTACATGAAATTGACCAACTCTATAAATTTAACAAATACGATTCATTCATTGGTTTCGACTTTTGCTAAACAGGCACTACCGATGCTAACCGATAGAGAAAGAGTTAGTGAAATAATTGATCCTTGTCTAGAAGGTGAGTATTCATTGAAAGAGGTGATTCAAGTAGCTGCAATCGCAGCCGTTTGTGTGCAACCGGATGCTGATTATCGGCCGTTGATGGCAGATGTCGTACAGTCACTCGTCCCTTTCGTTAAGAATCATCGAGCTTCAAACTCGATCACTTAATTGCAGTATAATTATATAATATGTACTCAACAAGACAAGAGGTTTAATGTTTTCTGCTGTTACTGTCTGAATGTGAAGCAAAATGTCCAAGAATCATTCAGTTGGATATTATTACAATACGAAATCAAGTTTAAGATTTAGATTATATGGGGGACAATGTTAACTCGACTTTAATTATACAAGTGATAATTAAAGTAAACATGGTGAATTGTACACTATTAGCAGTTTTTAATGCAATAATATAATGGAAGAAAAGAGAGATCTTTAGATGCTAAGAATGAGTCACCATGGAAGGACTCATGGACACCTTTCAAATGAGACGGATTGACACTTTGCCAAAGGGGATCCAATCGGTACAAAAGGATGACCACCAACACAGTTGAGTGTGATCATGAGGCTGACGATTGATACAAGAATCCAACATTGAGAGCTAGAGTTTCGATGCCGATCGATCAATCGAAAGAGATACACTAGAGGAGTCGACAAAGGAGTAAATGAGTAGTAACTATAAAGTTCATTGTATTCGCTATATATATAGTGTCAGTCACATTTAATGCGGGATCATCATAATATTATTGGAAATAACACTGAAAACACGGGAGAATAGAGTTTGCAAAAGGTTTTTGTAAAACTTGATGTATGTTGCTTTGTTTAAGTTCATAAGAACTAAATAGTTCTTGTAGCTAGGGGTGACTATCAGAACTCTTCATCCGTCCACACCCCCAAATCCAATCAAATCCGCACGTCAATCATCAGTTTATAATCTTAAAAAAAATTTACACATTCAAATTTAAAAACACGTTTATAAGTGGGTGGATGGTGGCTTTAAAGTCCAACCCGCTCCACCCACCCGTTACTAGATCAGTTAATACAAAAACCCTAACATTTCATGTCCCACTCTAATTTCTTGTAGTCTTAGTTCTCACCGACCACTTAGTCATTTATTATATCTCTAACTTTTCATTGTGTTGTATGTGTAAGTCTCTTGAAGATGCCGGAAACTGAAGAAAAAGTTGAATCTCAGATACCCAAACCCCCTCTTTTACCCCAATTTTTTGAACGGAAGTTTTTGATGTGGTTGGAAATACGACAAGTTTGTATTTTATTATGATTAGAAATTTGTCTTCATGATTGAAAAGAAGATTTTATCTTATAAATCTTGACAATCATATTTAAGATTGTGCTGACTCTATTGAAGTTTGAAGTTGAATAACTTATACATTTTATTGTCTTTATAAAAAAAATGATGAAACGATTATCTTTTACATTGTATTGCACCCGTCATTCACTCGTCGTAAGCCCGCACCCTCACCCACTCAAAGCGTATGGTTTGGTAGAAAAATAGCAGGTTTTGGGTTTTCATTTTCACCAACAACGAGTGGTGGGTTGGGTGAATCTTTCGAATTTAATCGCTCTAACCCTGCCCATGCTCACCCCTACTTGTAGTTGTAAACTAATGTTATTTCGTGATGGTGGATTGATTAGGTGGTAGTCCGTTGTTTTCTCCCGATACTCGGGTGTGTAATTCTCATTTTGACATCTAGTTTTGAGAAGTTTAATCGATAAAAGAATCGTAAAATTTCATTTTAAGCTAACAATAGATACCTAGAAAAGATAGTTGACATGATAAGGTTCCAAAACAAGAATGGATGGAGCAAGCTAGTGCATAAATGTAGACAGGACAATAGCATCAGAAACAAATAGAAAGTAACAGATACGATACATACCAAAATTTTGTTATTTCGGTATTTGATATTCAATTTAATATTTAATTTTATAAAACTATGAAATTTAAGTTTGGTATTCGGTAAAAAAATAAAAATTCGGTAAATACCGAATACCAAATTAGTTAATATGATATTTATATACTTTAAATTTTTAAATGAGTCATGATCCTTCAATTATTGATATCGAAATTCAGTATCTTGACATATTGTAAAGTTATTAATATGAGATTTATCATACTTGCCCAAATAACTATGTTAATATTCATTATGTGATATTCTCGTCATGTTAATATTCACAGTTGCTTCTGAATATGTATGTATTACATGTAGATATTTTAAGTATTTTTATTTAATAGTTATTTTGGTAGTATAATTTTATATTTGACTATTTGTTTGATATTTTGATATCTAATAGGTGAACGAATCATTGATTCTTATAAAATATTTTTGAAATCGAAATGTGTAGAGACACTTATATGCACTCAAGATTGACTTCATAAACTACATTCACAGGATATTGAAGAAAATCAATACTAGCAAGATAAGTTTTTCCATGTTCTTGATTTAACACATTCATGAGATGTTTTTTATTATTTTTTTATGTGTTTTTAATTTTGGTATTTTGGTACCAATAAAAAAATAACGAAATTATTTCGGTAATTTGGTTTGGTACCAAAAAAATATTGGATTGGAATCAATATTCGATTTTATTGATAATTTGATATTCGATATTTCAATATTTTGTTTGGTTTGGTATTTGGTACCGAATGTTCACCCCTAAAGAGAAAACATCAATACATGAACATTTTTTGCAATAATTGAACAGATACTAAAAAACCATTTAATATTTTTAAAAGGATGCTTAATAATTATAGTATACAAACAAAAAGAATCATATAATTTTTGCTTCTTACCTTTAGGGAGCCAGCAATACCCGCTGCATGAAACCGTGAGTAAAGATATCAACAAGGCAGAAGTCACTAACTCTATTGTTGAAATTATAGAGTATGATCGAAATGACGATGAGAGCGTGCACATATATGATTTATAAGGATATGAGACTACACCATATAACAAATCATTTATTATAGTACATATTTTCTTTATAAACCATTCCAAATTCTATCATAGTTTCAATGGGGACAATTTAATATTTCAACACACCTCTTCAAGTTCAAATATCTGATAAATTTGAACTTGAAATTAAATGAATCTGACTTTCACGGCATTGATAATCTTGAATTTTAACTGATATCATGTTAAAATTATACAGTCTGGACTAAATGACTATGAGAGTCAAGCATAAGAAATGATGTTTTCATTCATAAGTCATGTCTAAATTGTCCAAAACATAGTATTTATCGGTCAATGTTAACTAACGGTCACAAAAATTTGGGCTTAAGACATCAGGCCCATTAATTCATTGAATGGAAATGGTTACTCAATGGGCTCGATATGGGGCCCATTTGTCACAACATTAAATTCCCTTTTGATTTTTGTATTTTTGATAAATCTAATATTCATAATTTATAATAATAATCCAACTTTAAATTTTAGTAAATTTTGTTTGACTCCAACAACCCAATTGTAAAAATTGAAAAATTTATGAATAAATTATAATATACACATTAAATTAACAATTAATTTTACCAAAAATTACAAAATATTTGAATCAATATTATTATATTTATAACCATTACCGAAATACAAAAATAACACGTGACGTCGGCGGCAAAGGCGCACCACCGGCAACGCGGTCAAGCATTTTTAGTACTTTAAACGGGACCCACTGAAAACTACTTTAATGTAATAATTTATTCTCTTCGCCGCCGCCTCCCTCCACGGAGGCAGTCTGGCCAGGCCAGTCTTCGTGTCGTGGCTTTCCGATTTTAGACCTCTTTTATGAACTGGTCAAAGAAACCGATACATTATTTAATTCCAGTTTTAGTTGTCGGTTCGTAATTAATTGTGTTCGCTTGGGCTTGGACCGAAATTTTAGCTTGAATTTCGTCACTTCAGAAGAAACTGAAACTTTCAGAATTACAGCGACGGTAGATTTTTAAAAACCCAGAAAATTCCTGTAAAGAAGAAGAAGAACAATAATTGTTGTTTCCCAGAAGCACAAAAGTGGATCAATCGCTGAAAATGGGTGTTGAAAATTTATTTACACATAAAAAGTTAGATTCTTTGATATCCTAAAGATTCAGGGTTCAATTGGAGGAGGTTGATTGAGATCAAGATCAAGTACTCTTCCATCGTAATGATTCTCATCCACAATAGAAGAAGTTTCAGATTCGCTACGCAACGTGCCGCCGTGCGTGATTCCAGTGACCATTTTAAATGTGGGTGGTTGCGGAAGCGGCTGGAACAGCAAAAATTGCGGGTTATTACGTAGGAAGGTAACCGTAGGCTTGGTTCTAAACAAAGGGTATGCGTTAACAGCGCCGGGATAAGCGACGGTAACCAAGGAATCTGGGTTACTAACATGGTGGCGCGTGAAATTGATTCCCGGTAACGTGCGAGAGTTCAGATCGGCACCGGATGAATCGATGGTGCTGCTCTGGCTAGGGCTATGGAGATAAAAATCCGATTGTTGTAAAAAGTTAGTTTTGGCCTTCTGGCCACGAAACTCCCTTGCAGCAGCGTCATATGCACGCGCCGCCTCTTCCGCTGTATCGAAAGTTCCAAGCCATACCCGTCTCTTCTTATCAGGATCCCTGATTTCTGCAGCATAACGTCCCCAAGGTCTCTTCCTTACACCTCTGTAATGAACATCCTTAACTCCATTGATCTTCTCCTTCATCGTCATTTCTCGAACCCTCAAGGGGAAAGAGCAAGATCTTGAAACCAGTAGACCGACTTTTTTGGAAAATATAGACGCTGAGCGGCTCTTTATAGGAGAGTAATTGTGTGGCGCGTGAAGAAACGGAAATTCGGAAGCGCGTGAGAAAATTGAAGTAGGATTTGACGGGAAGCGGAGGCGGCCGCCGTCCATTAGCTTAGAGAATACTGAAGTTAAAATGATTTATTACAAAGGTTCTACGTGTGGGGTCCACACGCGGCTTGCCGGAGACTACCCGGCCAGTAGGTGTGGTCTTTCGTGATTGTGAAAATGATTATTTAGTTTTAAAATAAAGAAAATTACAAAAACCCAATTTTTAAATAATGTTAAGAAATTCAATAAAATTTATAAAGTTGAAATTAATGTCTAAAATTTTAAAATCGTTCCAAAATTATTCTCAAAATTGTTATTTTTGTTCTTTTTTAAATGAGTAATTTTGATAATTTATATATTTTTTTAAAAAAAATTATAGTTTGGGATTAATTCTTACATTTTTTAGATTATTTAATTAAATACAAATTACATAGTTATCCAAATATTCAAATATTATGGTTAAATATATATAATTTTAAAATATAATAGGTTAACTATTAATTCTTAAATTTTGAGTCTATCCTTATTATAATATTAAAAAGTTGATAGATCAATTATATTAATTTTTCGGGTTTTATATGAATTTACAAAATTTGATACCTCTATTCTATGTTTTTAAACCGGTTTGATAGATTGAACCGGAAAGCTTCCGGTCCAGGTAAACAGGTACCTAAACCGTAATGAACCATAAATATTTTAAAATATACTTCTATTTGAACCGAACTGAAAAATCTCCGGTTCACTAAAAACCGGTTCGAACCGGTGGTTCAATCGGCGGTTTGAAAACATAGCCTCTATTACACTATTTTAAAGTTAAAACACCACTCTTTTCAAAACATTATTTTCATAATAAATACTACAAAATAAATTGAATAATTCTAATTTCTAAAAATTGAATATTCATCATATCTCTTAATTGAATATGAATTTGTTATCTATATTTTATTTGATCAAAAATTTTATTATTTGTTCTTAACTAATAAAGTTTAATTAAAATTATTACTCATTTTAGAATTGGTGTAAAATTCGTATAAAACACAAAAAAAAAAATTACAAGTAAACATAGAAACCTTAAGAATGACCAAATTTTCAAAATAATACATGAAACACGGACACACAAAACGCCTAAGGCCATTCTCAAATATGTCCGCATAGAAACTTCATTCTTTCATTCACATTAGTTTTTTCTCTGTACACATTATTATTCTTTAATTTTATAAATAACTTCATCTCGTTCCCACAACAATATCCGGACATTTGTAATTTTTAAATATTATTTTTTTACACATCGAATACCTTAGAATCATCATATTATCGATAAAATCATTATATTATAAACATTTATATTTTATAATTATTTTAAAATTAATTTTTAATAATTTTTTTAATAAAAATAGAGGAAAGAGAGTGACCCGACACTCTCTTTTCTCGCCTGGACAAAAGAAATGTCACTTTAGCTGTCCAGTAAGATTGGACGGCCAAGGATAATGATGACCTAATATGTAGAATTGCAATACTCGAGGCAATGCGGGTCAAGTCAGATTTCAAAATAAATTAAAAAATATAAACTATAAAAAAATTAATTAAATTAAACATTGATAAAATGAAAATATATAAGAGTTGTAATTATTATCGGCATTTTGTTTAAAAATCGAAAAAAAATTACTGAACTTACAGTATAATATTAGAAATTGTTCATTTGAACCTCAGATCAAATAGCGATGTGCGATAACATAACTTGTAGTGGAGCATGAAAAATAATAAAGTTTTCCAAATATATTAAATGTTTTATACTATTTTTAGTTCTAAAATGTTTTTAAAGGGGTCACGACTACGGCCTCTAACTTACGTGCGGTGTAAAAAACATACTATTCAAATTACAAAATTATAAAAATGATAAATATTTTAAACAAATATACATTTGTAGTTCTCAAAATTCAATAAATTCAACATAAGACACCTCAAATTTTAATATTGTTTGTCATTGTCACTAACGAATTCGTTAATATTTTATTTTTCATACACGATTCTCGAACATCGAGGGTTAACTTTGTATAATTTTTCAAACATGTCTTATTTGCGTACTTTGAGTATCACTCATACTAACGAATAAATGTTTGTCAACTTAACAGAAAACATACTAGTTGAATGTTAGGGGTAAAAAACAAACGTTATTGATAACTTTGCGTGTCATTCTTGTAATTTCGTAAGTTAGATGCATACTATTTACACAACTCGTAAGTTGAGGGCTACTAATGCAATTTTCTCATTTTAAAAAAGATGTATTTGTCACTATCCCTCAAATATTATAATAGTGTAAAGACGGTAATACTAAAGTTCGTAAATTGCATACAAAAAACCCGAAGTTGATATAATGCGCGTTGTTGGCACCTGTTATCGTCGCTAAAAATCAGCAATAACAAAATTTAGAACCCCTTTTATGGGTAGGGGTCCTATGAAAAAGTAATACGAAACAAGAAGTAAAAAGACACGATTTTTATAGGTGGAAAACATTTCTGTAAAAGAAATGATAAAAAACCACTCCGCCCGTAGTCTTGGAATCCAATATAAACATCAAGTTTGTAGATATACAACAAGAGAATAAGATGTAGAAATCAAAAGGAAAAATATCATCTTTTGGTGGCCATAGTTGTAGGTTTTCCGGCTGAAAAATAAGTGAATAACGGCCTCCTCCTTAGATTTTCGATAAAACCCTCTATTAGATCAAGAGTCAAGCTTTCCTCCTTAACACTTTAACCATGTTTATATAGGTGATATGTGCAGCCCAATTATAACTCATTAGGTCCATCCATAATGAAGTTCAATAAATAATGACCAATTAATATTTAAATTAGTCACAATGGTCCAGTAAATAAGTAAGCCGATCCAAATACCACGATAAGCTATAAACAAAATCATCAAAATATCTCGATATGCTTCATTTCTAGACATGAGAATGACTATATATAAATATATGTGTTATCGAATAAAAAATTTCTCATTGTGATATCATCACCCATATTGAAATATGAGTAAAATTGTCTCACACTGGAAAATAAAAATGAGATGGATTGGTTTATAAGAGGGAAAATAGACCATAGTAAATGATTTGTTCATGTCTTTTACGGTGTGATCTCCTCCCTCTTATACGTTATATCCGAGCAAACTTTTAAATATTATAAATATTATGCCATCAAAGTTTAAGAATTCCATAGTTGACCCTCCGAACTTCCAAAATCGTTTATATTTAACCATAATACTCGTTAATATTTTAAACGTCTACATGATTTGTATTTGAGCTATTAACCTTAAACAGATCTAATGACACTTTGAAAATTTTTTAAAAAACGTATAAATTATCAAAACTATTTATACGAAAAAAAATAAAAATCAATATTATTTATTCGATGGTAATTCTTGAACGATTATAAAACTTCGGATGCTTCTCATGCATTTTAAAAATTTTTTGGACATGGCATTTAAAGTATTTAAAAAATTATGGTAGTAACTTTTTCCATTTTAAACCTATTTACGTAATTTTATTTAATTGTTTGATTGAATTTACATTTTCCTTCACTGATTTGAACCAAATTCCTTAACAAAACTAACGTTGTAAAGTAGCGGTTTGGGCTGTTTATTTAAAACACTTGGGCTTAAATAACCCGGAAATTGTGCATAGAGATTGATGAAACCTAACGACCGGTGTGGAAATTGTGCACAAAGAGATTTATAATTTAAAATGTGGCATTAATAATGATTTAAAAAAATATTCTATAAAAAATAGATTTAATAATACTTTAAATTCAAAAATTATTTAATTCACCCTAATCATATTAAAAAATATAAAGAATCCAACACTTTTGCACAATGAGATGTTTTTGGTTTTTTTATATGGTATCAGATTTGTTTGGTATATCTTTTTAAAATTGCGGTATAATGAGATGTAGAGAGGTGCGGTGAAGTGTGGTGATATATGATAATCGTGAATTTTTAAATATGTTTGGTAAAATTGTGATATTATGACCGCGATTTACGTAAAAATACTAATATACCCTTATATATATAAAATAATAAATATAATTATATTATAATTAATAGAAATAAGGGTAAATTAGTCTTTTCCAAAATCATGATAAGACCACAGCTGATTTTAACAGCTGTGATGATATCGTGATTTTTTAACGATTATCATATCGCAATTAATCTTGTGTTTTGTGTAACAAAAGAAAATCACGATCTGGACATCGCACCGCACCTCACCGTAGTTTTAATTTGAGTACAAAACAAACTCATCATTAGTAATTGAATTATAATCAAATGATTGATTAGAACATGATTTTGAATTTGTTGTTATTGTGAATACAACTTATGCTGAAAAAATTAACAAAAAACTCAAAGATTATACATACAAAAACCCAAATAACGTTGAAAAAACCATGTTGCTGAGAAGTAAAAATTGCTATTGCAATGCACTATCACGATAAATACGATACAAAGCACTAACAAAAATAGTATTAATAGATGTCATGAGATCCATTAAAATGGGAATAAATCGCATATCTAAAATTTCGTCCGGAAAATCTAGTAATGTCCAAAACCATAAATTGGATCCTTAGCTTTAATGCCATCCTCAACCATGTCTGTCCGGAAAATTCATTTACTCATCCACATCAGATTTCTCTATATATATATCATTTTTTAATTTTATAAATAATTTTTCTTACATCCCTACAACAATATACAAATATTTATAATTTTTAAATTTTATTTTTTTACACATAAAAAATATTAGAATCATAATATTATTGATAAAATCATTATATAAATATATTATAAATATTTATATTTTATAATTATTTTAAAATTAATTTAATTTTTTTTAATAAAAATGGAGGAAATAGAATGTCTCGGACATGACACTCTCTTTAATTCATACTTTCTGGAAAGTCCCATATGGCTTCCCGTTGGACGCCTAATCACATTGGGCACCTAAGGCTGTAGATGGTCTAAGAGAAAGACCATTATTTATAGAATATTATTGGGTTCGATCATCCTTTTTTCTCTTCCTTATTTACAACTAATAAATATCATGAGACCCATTAAAATATAAAATGTTTTGTGTTGACACGCATTTATTATAATGGTTGTCGGCAATTTTCATAAAACTTGCGGGTATGTTGAATACGTTGAGACCTCTTTGATATCGCCATACAGATCTTATCCCAAGCCACTTCTAGAACCGATTAACCATAGAGAACTGCCCCAACATTTTGCAAATTATGTATGTAACTCTATATTGGGTCCAATCGTCTATAGTTTTAGCTAGACCGAGTCTTGGGCTGAATACACCTACTAAATGGAATTGAATTATCTCATAGCAACATGTGAAACTCAATAATTGTCTTAGACAATTTTTTTGATTTTGAGAAATTTTCTCCAAAGTTTCGTAATATTACAATTATGCGTCTCTAAATTTAGCCGTACCCATAAAAAGTTATAATAATTTTCGCAAAACTAGTCCACAATCTTTATCGTATATCAATTACAATTATTAATATTAACAATTTTGGAAATTGAAATCTCTTGAAAAATTAAATGGCATATATGATCATAGTAATTTCTATGTTATGGAAAATTCTATCATAAAAGCTTTTAATAGTCCTAAAGTTTGTATTTTGTGACAATTATGATAATGTTTATTTAGACTAAATATAACCATAAAATTTAATTATATATAATCAATATTTGCATACCGACTCATATGTGAAATATGCGACCATATTGTTATTTTGTTCGATAACTCGCAATATCGAGCTGTGAGGTCGGATCCTGGTTTTTTGGATCCGTTCCTCCAAAATAGGGTTGGTTGTTATTCGATTCGAATGAACTAAATTTGTTGTATTCATGTTCGTTCATATTTTTATTCGAGCAAGTTCATGTTCTTTCATATTTTATTCGAACTTAAAAATATATTCCAACATTGTTCAAATTATTAAGTGAATGTTCATATTCGTTCGAATAAGTTGTTCGAACATGTTTGTACAAACTTCAACAAAAAAATCAAAATTTGTTATTTTACAAACAAAATCACAAGTTATGATGTATGATTATCGAAATTGAATCACCAAAAAATCGATTGTCGAAATTTATATATTTCGCTATTTGTATGAGTATACAAATACAATTAACGGTATTTCCGACAAGTTCTGAAATCGATTATCGAAAATTTATAAATTGACATATATATTTGTTTGAGTATATCAATTGTCAATATACGCATACAAATATAATGAGTATATACTCATACAAATATATTAATTAATTTTCGACAATTTATATGTTGACACAATTTATATATTGACGATATATTTGTAAATATTTAATTTTCGGATCAAACCCGAAAATTTGTATAACTATATTTGTAAATATTTAATATTCGGATCAAACCCGGAAAACCCGATACGATAGATACATGTCAAAATACCGAAAAAATTATTTTATGTCTTTTTAAAAAATTAAATAGTTTATAAAAAAAACTATTTCGGGTCGACCCGGAAAAAATAAAATAAAAATAAATTTTTTTATTTTTAAAATTTTAATTTTTTTTAAAAAAAATAAAATATCGGAATACGGCCGGTATACCGGCCATATTGGTCCGGACCGAAATAGTACGCCAGACCGATATGAAAACATTCAGTTTAACGCTTTGTCACTCCTACCTAGTTCAATTAATCTATTTTCGTCAAGGAAGTCATACCGGTCCGTACCGCTCATACTGGTCACGACCGATACGAGTGATTTTTATGATATACCATTGGTATACCGGCGATATATCGAAATACCAGTGTACCTGGCGGTATACCACCTCTATGACTTTCATGATTTTCGTTTAGATTTTTCCTTCAACAAAATAGAGCAGTTAGGAGTCATTTTGTAGTAATATATTTTCGGTTAATAAGTTTTGAGTTTTTGCGATTGATTAATCCTTTTAAAAATAAAAAAAACTAAATACAAATTATGAAAATGAAACTATAAAATATTTTAAAAATAGTTTCCATTCATATACCGAATTGACCCGTACTCATAATATTATATATGTACCGGAATAATAAAAGAAATCATATTATTTATGTAAAGAAAATATTTAATTATTTAATTAATTTTGAATTTTTTAACACGGTTTTGTCAATGAATAAAACAGCATCGTTCAACCCTCAAGAAGCATAGTATAAGGTTAACTTGAATTAGATTGAATGGGCATACACTTTACCAGCCAATACAATCACTACATTAAATTATTAGGGATAGTTTTATAATACCCAAAATTTGAGAATAATTAATGGCACAAATTAATTTAAAGATATAAAAATAAATAAAACTCAGAATATCAAATTTATAAAAATAATCAATATTTTTGGATTACCTCCGTCATTTTGTCCATACAAAAGTATTACCGTAAGAGAGTGATATGAAATAAAAGTACACAAATTATTTTTATTAATAATTAAATTTAAAATATTCATTTGTGATTTTTCCGAGACGCATTATATATATTTTGTAAATTAATATTTTTGTTTTCTAGCTTTAAATATATTGTGCCGCCTACCGGCCGGATTTGGCGTCACAAACCGGCCTTCTAGCTATTACTATCTTTTCTTAGAAATGGACGGGCAGATATCTTTAATTACAAACCGACCCCTGACTTTTCATTATTAGATACATCCTTCCAATTCAGAAAGTGGACCCTACATACATTAATATTATATTATGTTTAAGGTAAGTCACATAAACCACTTTTAAATAATTATATTATTCATAAATAATTGTTAACTATTTAATAAATAAATATTAGAATTATAGAATATTATCCAAATAAGTATTGAAAGACGATTTTGTCCGTCCCTCTATCCTCCACCTCGATGTCCATTATAACATAGGTTTGGGCGCCCTCTATCCTCCAGGGAATTATACGTTTCGCGGACAAAGGTTTGGACGCTCTTTGTCAGCGGAAATATTGATATTTTTTTTAATTTTTTTAATTTCTTTAAAAAATATAAGTTTCAATAATTTAACAAATAAATATATTAATATTGTTATGGTCCCTTTTTAGGGGGTGCCAACATTCGTCCGATTCGTTCAACAAACGAACTCGGTTCTGATTTCTTTTAAGTGTGGAAGACGATCAAAAGCTAAAAACAAAGTAATGAACGGCGATATATAGTGGAAACTCCAAGAATTGGGGTGAAAACCACTCGACTAAGAGTTGATTATGCTCTTAGCCTGCTCACTAATGAAATAACTCAAAGTTCATACAAGAAAGGCTAATGAAAATGACGAGGTAAAGAAAGCGATAAGAATCCGGCAGGGTAACAGCATGTTCTTCCACGTCCAAAGGGTCATGTTATCTCCGTCGTCTGGCCCTGTATTTATAGAGTTCTTAGTGAGTGTAAATCACGCTCCGTAACCGCCTCTGACAGGTTTGTTAGAGGTTGTTATCG
>RWGZ01001054.1:74261-299794 GCA_009725065.1 Utricularia reniformis | reverse complement strand
GCAGAAGCGGGCCCTCAAAACTCTTTTTAAACAAGCGTCCGTCGACTAAGGTGAATCTCTTAGCCCGGACCTCTATTTTCCTGGCTTCAGATTTATCTTCAGGGAGATATCCGTTTGAGAGGTATTTAACGAAGGAGTCCATCCAATTGGGTTCTGCTGGGGATTCAGTAGCATCATATTCAAGCCCTAGAGTTCATGACATAGAGCCCCAATATCTTCAATAGACTGTTTGGTCACTGGAATCTCGATCGAAGGTCGGTCCTGAACGTGGACCGAAATAGTGCTCGGTTCTATGTCGGGTATGCCCGAAGCCAATCTGGCGAGTGCATCGGCAACCTTGTTTTGTTCTCGTGGCACATGGTCCAGAGAGAATTCACTTAACTTCTTGGATAACTCCAGAACTTTAGCGCAATACAGCCTCATCATCGGATCATGAGTCTCAAATGTCCCTGCGAATTGTTCCATTACTAACTTCGAGTCTGAGAACATTCGCACTCTGCTAACTCCCATTTTTCGAACCAATGTCATTCCTAACAATACTGCCTCATATTCCACCACGTTATTTGTTCCAGCAAAGGAAAACTTGACTGCGGAATGAATAAGATCACCTTGTACCGTTGTCAGAGTAATGCCCGCTCCTCTTCCCCCGAAGGTTGATCCATCTACGTGGATCGTCCATCGATCATCCTCCTGGTTGAGATAAATGGTCGACCTGGTCATTTCAACCATAAAGTCGGCTAGAACCTGAGCTTTGATCGCCATTCGGGGCAAGAATTCCAGATACATAGCGCTGAGTTTGATAGCCCATTTTGCCAATCTTTCATTCAAGTCCTTTTGTTTAAGGAGTATCTTCAGAGGCTGATCCGTATAAACATAGACCGTTCGGCCTTCGATATAATGCTTCAACTTGGATACAACTTTCTTCAAAGCTAGTATGAATTTCTCCAAGGTAGAATACCTGGTCTCAGCAGATACTAGAGAATGACTGACATAATAAACAGGTCTATGAATGTCATCTCGTATGGTCACCAGAGCTGCGCTGACGGCAACTTCGGATACCGCAAGATATAACCCCAAAGGTTCATCACAAGTTGAACTTACCATCACCGGTGGAGTGCTTAAATAAGTCTTCAGCTCAGAGAAGGCCCGATCGCATTCTTCGGTCCAATCCATATGACTTGCTTTTCTTAGCACTCTTAATAAAGGTAAGGCCCGTTGTGTGGATTTCGAAATAAACCTGCTCAGCGCGGCTAGTCGGCCAGTAAGCCTTTGAAATTCTCTTTTGTTTCTCGGAGGTTGCATATCAATGATAGCTTGCACCTTCTCAGGGTTAACCTCTATGCCTTTCTCTGAAACATAATATCCTAAGAATTTTCCACTTCGGATACCGAAGCAGCACTTGTTTGGATTAGTTTGAGCTTATATTTTCGGCATACTTCGAAACATCGAGACAAATAGGAAAGATGGTCTTCATCATTCATAGATTTTACAATCATATCGTCAACATACACTTCCATCATATGACCAATCAACTCTCTAAAGATTCTGTTGACCAACCTTTGGCATGTTGCTCCAACATTTTAGAGACCGAAGGGCATAACCACATAACAGAAAACCCCATCTTCGGTCATGAACGATGATTTCTTCTGATCTTCTTCATCCAAGAAGATCTGGTGATACACAGAGTAAGCATCCATGATACTCATCATGGTGCTACCAGAAACATCATCTACAAGTCGGTCGATGTGCGGCAACGGGAAAGGATCTGACTCACAGCATTTGTTCACATCGGTAAAATCGATGCATATTCGCCATTTCCCGTCCGGCTTGGAAGCCACCACTGGGTTTGCAACCCATTCAGTATAGTGGATTTCTCTAATAAATCCCGACCTTAGCAGCTTATTCACTTCAGCCCGGATGATCTCGATCTTCTCAGGAGAATAGCGTCTCCTTTTCTGCCTAACAGGCTTCGTTCCAGGCTCAGTATTGATCCGATGTTCACTATCGGATCGGTCAATCCCCGGAACATCATCCGGGGTCCAAGCAAATATATCCACGTGGCTTCTCAGCAGGTGGATCAGTTCTTTTTCAAAGTCAGGGGCTAGATGAGCCCCGATGCGAGTTGTATTGGTTAAGTCATCCTCAACCAGATTAATCAATTTGAACCCTACGGGTTCCATCGCTTGCCTCGGGTGCGGCAGCTCTTCCAGCAGATCCACCCGGGCCTTCTTAATTGGTGCCAACGTTCGGCACGAGCTCATGTAGCATTGTCTAGCTACCTTCTGATCCCCCTTAACAGAAATAACTCCATGAATGGAGGGGAACTTGAGCATCATGTGATAAGTAGAAGAGACCGCCTCAAACTTACTCAGGCCGGTCCGTCCGATAATAGCGTTGTAAGCCAAGTCGACTTCAACGATAATGAATTCCAGGTCTTCAGATCGGTCCTTGGATGGCTCTCCAAGGGTAACGGGGAATAACATCTTCCCACACGGAATAACACTTCTTTGGTCGAACGACCAAAGAGTTATGTTGGCGATCGGTAGATCATGAGCAGCTGCTCCCAACATTTGAGCGACCTCGCGCTTCATCAGATTGCACAAGACCCCAGTGTCCACCAAGATTCTGTGGACACGGCGATTCCCGATGACCCCTGTAATGGTGAGGGGGTTGTCACAGGGATCAATGATCCCTTCCCGATAAGCCGGGGTGAAAGTGATGTCCTCTCTGAAGAAGGAGGACCGATCCATGGGATCATATTTTACCAGCGCCACAGATTCGGAGCTCTCAGTAGAGTCTCCGCGTGCTGTTCTCTTTCGGTCCCGGACCGATTCATTTATTCTTAATCCACCGGAGATAACATAAATATCTCCGGCCACTTCTCTCAGTGCCGCCTCATTTCGTGGAGTTTGGGCACCAGCTTCAGCAGGTGGGGGAGCAGCATGCTCCTGTCTTCCACCCTCATTCTGCGGGGCTCTGCCGCCACGGCCCCGCCATCTTCTTCTTCGGCCCTGACCACGGTTCTCACGACCGTGTTGGCCTCTTTCTTGCTCTGGCGGAGGAGACCTTCGGTCCTCCGTCCGATCATTATAATTTCGGGGCTGTCCCCGATTATCTCTTCCCCGCGGCCTGTGACGATCGTCACCTTGATGGCCCCTTCGGGGGGATTCTGCTCGCTTGCCCTTCTGACCATTCCGGTCGGGCTTCTCTTTATTCATTGCCACTACTGTCTCTTTCAACAGCGGGCACTTCAAGGTCGGGTGATCGCGATTATGAAGAAGCTCGCAATACACCTGATTGTCCTCCTGCTTCGGGGGGACGTCCTTTTCACTCACAGCCTCTACTTCTCGCGACTGTTTCTTCGGGTATGAAACCCTATGATCACCTGCGGGCTCAGAATTCAAGCTAGGCTTCCGAGATTCAAGTCCCATCGCTTCATCTACCTTAATAGGCACCCAAGGTGGGTTTAATAGCCGAGAAAAAGGTACGATGAAACAAATAGTAAGGAATGTAGTGGTAAAGTCTAGACGAGAGATAATGAGGGATACGGGAACGAAAGAACGTAAACGGAAACGAAAAATAGAAAAGTAAAGAAAAAGATAAAAGAGGGGTCAAAAGCAAAGGAAGGAGGGGTCAAAGTATGAATTAGAAAAGTTAGGATGTCTATAAATAGGGGTGAGGAGGCCCAAAAACGAGTTAATCATCATTAAGACACGAAAATTCGAAAATTGCCGCGAAGAAGGAAATTATCGCGGATTTTTCCTGCAAGCATTTTTATCGCGGATTTTGTGAAGAACAAATTGTCGCGGATTTTCTGTGAAGAGCAAATTGTCGCGGAAATTGTGGCAAGTGTAATATTATCGCAAAAAAATGTGGCAAGTGTAATTTTATGGCGGAATTCGGATCGAAGAGCAAATTATCGCGGAAATCGTGACCAGTGTAGTATTATCGCGGATTGGTTCCAAGAGTAAAATTATCGCGGATTTGGAGTTTCAGCATAGAATTATCACGAATTTCGAGGAAAGAAGTAAACTATCGCGAAAATACTAAGTTTAAGTGTTTTCGTCGCGTCTCGACGTCGGATCGTGGGAGGAAAGGAACACATAGGGTCTACGGTAATCACATAGTTAACAATAGGATAACAACGTCGGAATTCGAGTAACTAAAACCTATTACGAAATGTAGGAAAGCGCGGAAAGACTATATAGCAAGCAAAAGCAAACGGTAAGCGGAGTGAACACAAAATAGTAAGGGAAGGTTCAGACTTAGGGAATGGGATTCGGTTAATAAAGAAGGAAGAAAGGATACGAATGAACTAGATAAATGATAATAAGACTCGGGGTGAGGAAGGATGGACCGTCCGACCGAACCCAGCATCGTGTCTAGCACACGATTCGCCAAAGGAAGGGCATGCCTGATGAAGGGAACGGTAAATTCCAAAGAGGAAAAGATACGTACGAAGAGGGCAGAACGGATCCGGGTGGATAAAGGGGTAGCGTCTAAGTACCCACCCGGTGAAGGGAAGCATATGGCCCGTCGAGTCATCCAACAGCTAACGGTTGGCTTGGGCGGGACATGCACCGAGCATGTTACTCTCGGCAACAGTAAAGTTAATGAATGATGAAAATGATAAGGGTAAAAGAAGAGGGAAATAAGAAAACGGTTAAGTGGAATGATTCACGTGTGTGTTCGGTGTGACTAAGAAGCGAAAAGATAATGCGTAGTGTGTATGAAGTTTCCTTTAATAGATTGTGACCGCTTTACAGATTTTGTAGGTGACGCAGACGAGATGTGATCGGGATACGGGAAGGAGGTCGTCGGTTGTCCGGTGATAGAGTCCGGTCCCTTTGGAGAATACTCTAAATTATGCTGTCGTACATTCATGTTTCGAACTATGTTTTAAACTTGCATTCGAATGTTTCCGTTTTAATCAACATGTTTTAACAAAACAACTAGGCCCAAATTAGGGTCGTTACATTGGGCTCTTCACCAAACTGGCCGAAAGGCCGCACGGTCCTAAGACCTGCTGTAGAATATCGATTTTATCCCAGAGCTCGAGTTTGATGCCCCGTGCGGTCCTGTTGAATTTCTCCATAAAGGACCGAAGACTCATTTTCGTCGGGATATATTTTAGCAGGTATAGTTCCTGCCTGCTTCGAGGCGGTCCTACATTTGGAGCGAATTGCTCTGAGAAAGCCAAAATAAACCCGCCATACGACTGTATGGATCGGCCGGGCAGATTTTTGAACCATGTTCGGGCATCGCCTTGTAATCCTGCCGCGAAGATGCGGCACTTTAATGAATCAGAGGCCCGAACCGTGCCCATACGTAACTCGAAATCAGCGACATGATCGATCGGATCACCATCGCCACGAGATGTTGGCAACCCCTCGTAGTTGCGATAATGCCGATCTGGGACTGCTGCCCAGATTTCCTCAGAAAATGGTAGCATCAAATCTCCCAAGGCGGCTGATACGCCTTCAGATTGCTAGGATGACGTTTGGACAGCATGTAAATTATGCCACCAATCGTCATCCTTACTTCGCCTGATAGGAGCCTCCATGGCCCTGTTAAATAAACCAGGATTGCGTCCCAGATTCGGTTCGCAATCCTTCAATGCACGCATATTCTCCAACTCCCTGGTGAGCTCATCTATTCGTCGCTGCATCTGCTCCTGGTCATTTTCAGGAGCGGGAGTTTGAGCTCTGGCCAGAGGGGGAGGAGTAGACCGATATCTAGGTCTCCTCGTTGTGACGCCACGCCTGATGATTTCTTCATCATCAGTACTGCGCTCGTCAGGATCACTCTCATATCCTCTACTTCTGGGAACAGGGCTGGATACAGCCGGTGGTTATGTTCCACTTTTCTCCGACGTAATTTCTAGTACCACCTTCCTAACGACAGCTTCCAAATCCTGTAAAGTGAATGTTGGTGCTGGAAGACTGTCGGGAAGCACGTCACTATTATTCGTCGGAGTTCCAGTCGTTATGCCTTTGATTATCCTATCCCTGGTAGAAAACTCAAATGGGATTAGAGAATCGTCCCCACGGACGGTGCCAAACTGTTATGGTCCCTTTTAATGGGGTACCAACAGTCGTCCGGTTTGTTCAACAAACGAACTCGGTTTTGATTTGTTTTAGATGTGGAAGACGATCAAATGCTATAAATAAATAAATGCACAGCGATGTATAGTGGAAACCCCAAGAATTGGGTTGAAAACCACTCGACTAAGAGCAGATTATGCTCTTAGCCTGTTCACTAATGAAATAACTCATAGTCAATACAAGAGAGGCTAATGAAAATGACAAGGTAAAGAAAGCGGTAAGAATTCCGGTAGGGTAACAGCCTGTTCTTCCGCGTCCAAAGGGTCCTGCTCTTTCCGTCGTCTTGCCCTGTATTTATTGAGTTCACAGCGTGTGTAAATCACGCTCCGTAACCTCCTCTGACAAGTTTGTTAGAGGTTGTTATCGCGGGATGTAAAACGAGGTTGGGATCGAGGCGTGGCCTTCGTGATCGGGCCCGAAGCGTGGTAAACGTGGGATGGCCCGAAGCGTGGAAAACGTGAGTTGTAACCGTTCTGTAACCGCTCAAACCAAACCCAGGTGCCAGCTGGCAGAAAACGCTTTATTTCGTTAAGGTCAGCTTCGGTGCTCTAGTTGAACATCGGGCCGCTCTTCCTTAGAAGTGTAAGTGGGCTGTAGGAATTCATTTTCGCCATTTGAATTGGCCCGACCGTTGCTGGGCCTTACCCATCACAAGGTACCCGGTCCTAGAGTTCTCATCAGCCAGTTTTGAGTTTGTATATTAAATCTTATGTCTTATATTTTTTTTCATTTACGTTTTATTCTTGTTGTGTAAATTCCATTCAACTCCACATAGCATAAATTCTTTTCTTCTCGGGATGAGAGATTTTTCCCAATGCATACCCTTAATGCCACAAGGGTAGGAAGCACGATCCAATTATTGGGAAAATTCTCTCTTTCCGCAGAAGAAAAGAATTCCCGTTATCCGGGGTCGGATCGAATTAATATGATGAGAACCGAATGTAAATGAAGAAAGGTAAAAGACACAAGATTTACCGTGGAAACCCAAAACTGGAAAAACCACGTGACCGATAAACATCGGCTGTGAACTCACTATCACAAAAAGAATAGAATTGATTGATTACAATTGTCTTCATGAGGTCTCTATTTATAGAGTCCAACTATGATCTAATATAGGAAATATTGTACAAAATATTCTACAATATTCTCTTTTCATATCTTTGACCGCATCTTCCATATATATATAACAAGATATATTTGCATATATTTTTCCATATATATCGCCAACAGAATATATTTTCATATCTTCTTCTATATATATATAACCAACAAGATATATCTCAATATCGTATTCCATATATTTAATGCGTCAATTAAGGAAAGATATTTCCCCTCGATACTCTTGAATCCCAATCCAAGTGTAATCCGACCTCTATCAAATAGACTCATCATAATCGTCCGATCGATATCTTTAATAGATCCGAGATCCATCAAGTCGATCAACATCACCGCTTCATGTTAGGTTTCCCCTGGTCAGTCTTTCACCATCGAACCCTTCGATTATCACCCGACCTCCATTCCTAATACCAATTTAAACCACACTACCTTAATTGACAAATTTTCATTTTGATCCATAATTTTTATTTTGTGCGGATAGATATACTGGATAAGATTGGTACACTAAATGATTGTGATAAGATATATTAGTAATTATATTAAAAAAGTATAACATAAATTAATATTTAATTTACATGTAAAAACAAAAAAAAATCCATATCGACCAAATCTGAGCAGCAAATATGAATAGTATATTACTCTATAATATATTTTCATATTTTATTTAATCATTTATTATAATACGAAATTATGTTGATATTATTCTAAGGATTTATGTGTGGAATTTCATTCCAATATTGACTGATATGATGGCATATAAGACGTCGGATAATAAAAATGTAATTTTTTATAACAATAATTGTTTAAATTTAATCATTTTTTTTACCAACCAAGAATTCGACACAAGAATCCGACATTGGACGTTGTCATACAAAATATTGATACCATCAAGTATTTGGTGTACCCTCATGTGTGTATATATTGATTTATTTTTATTGTTAATTAGTATTTATTAAAACCTAAAAAAATAAATATAAATCCAATTGACATACTTATGTTTTGTTGGATCGATTTTTATTAAAACATTAAAATAAATGGTGATGGAACCCCTAAATTGGGAATATGAAAGAGAAACAAACCAAAAGGTAAATTAAGCTTATGACGCACTCCGACGCGAACGGGATACAATCAGGCTCAAGAAAGATTCAAAAAACGATTGGTCAAAATATTGTGTTGGTCTTCTACGGGTCACCGGTCCTAGGTGTTCGTTTGGGTATGACCACATTTGGTGATGTTGGACAAGTCCGATGTATTCAAACGGCCGGCGATATTTAAGGAAATTGTTGATCTCAATTACAAATACGTGTCTTATACTTAACTATATTGATATATCAAATACCAGAAGTATGGTGACACAAGGAAGGAACAAAAGATGACATGGTCCTTATGATGCTCTATAAAATATAAATATTCACTCCTTTCACCAAATGAGGGATATGTGAGTGCTTTCAAATTTGTTTTTGTAATCATTTTGTACCCTCACAATTGTGATAGTGCGTGTGTTGAGGGATTCACCTCATCAACACCTTGATTTTTTCCGTGTTTTTTGGTGTTTTCCAGGTTTAATCCGTTCGAGTCTTAAGGACTTTATGGTGTTGTGGTTCCTTTTTAGGGGTACCAACAGTCACCGAATTCTGAAAATCGGCTTTATTTGTTGTTTGTGGAGACAACTTGAAATGTAGAAAATGGAAAGCACACAGGTGATTTTAGCGTGGAAAAACCCCTTAAGAAAGGGGGAAAAACCACGTTGCCGAGAAGTGAACCTCCACGGGAAATTCATTAATAAATGAAGGGAAAAAGTACAAGATGAATAAGAACAATGAAATGAATTTACACCAGATTAAGGTTAATAGAATTTGGCCACTCTCAAGGTTATCTTGTAGCTCTGTATTTATAGCGGGGGAAACGCGTGTAATCCACGCCCTATCACCGCATCTGACAAGGTTGTCGAAGATTGTTTTCACGTGCTGGAAAACGTGGTTGATCCCGAAGCGTGGAACGCATGTTGATGGGTCGACATCCAGTGTGCTGGGAACAAAGCAGTCTACTGAGATCGATCGGTCTGCAGTGTGCCGGGACCGATCGGTCTGTTGGGACCTAAGCAGTCTGCCGGGACAGATCGGTCTGCTGGGACCTAAGCAAACTGTCTGGACCGATCGGTCTGCTAGGACCGATCCAGTCTGTCTGGCAATAAGCTGTTTGCTGGGCACACTTGATAATTTCAGCTGTCGAATCCTCGCTTGAGCCTGACCACCTTCATCCTGGGCTAGGACTTCTCGTTGGTACCGGTTTTAATGGTTCTCAACAAGAACGCATCCTTGGTACCCGGTTTAAGGGTTGTCAACACTAGGCATATGTTGTCTCCACAAAACTATAAATATAAAAGTCAAGTTTTAATCGTTTATTTGATTGGAATACGCGGACTGTTGATACCCTTAAAATGAGCCATAAAAGTTTGGCAACGTCCATGTGTTGGGAAAATTTCCTCATTTGAAGAAGAAAAGAATTCTTGTTATTCGGGGTCGGATCAAATTGATGCGATGAGAACCGAATGTAAACAATGAAAAGTAAGACATAAGATTTTAAGTGGAAACCCAAAACCAGAAAAATCATGTAACCGATACACCTCGATTGTGAACTCACTGTCACAAGAATAATAAGAATAATAATTGATGAGACCTTCGGATCCCGTTACCTCGAACCAGGCTAGGCCCGAGCCCGTAGGGCTAGCCCAAGTGACGGAAGACGAACTTGGAGGCCCAAGATACAACTCCCAATGGGTGATCAACCCAACGAAGATAGATGGACCTGAAAGCCTGTCAAAATCCAATGCTCAGCAATCGGGGACCGAAGGTTGGAGTCGTGCGGGGCTCCCCTTATCGGGACCGATCGATCCAGACGGTCAACCATGCCTTCCACCCTTCGGTCCAGGTCACACAGATCATGCTTCGATCCATTCGTATTTCTCAACACATGATAACAACCTTCGACAACCTTGCAGGAGCGTGCTTGCTAGAATCGTACGAACTCCTCTGGTCGAGAGAAAAATGGCTAGCGGAACCGAAGGGCCTGACACCGAGCCATCAAATAAGGTCATGCCCGGCAGCGCTCTCACCTGACATAGGTTGACCTGGCCGCATTCACATTGAAGAGACATTGAAGAAGAAGGGAAAGAGAGAGCTTTTCCCCTTTGTATATTTTCCTTTACTTGGCGGTTATAATCCCCTCCTCTGTAACGAACTGTTCGATTAGTGAATCGACTAAGGGCATTTTTAACTCTTAGTCAAGTGGTTTTTTCCCCATTTTCTATGGGTTTCCCACTCTAAAACTGTTGTGTTCCTTTCCTTTTTATTCATAATCGTTTTCCCCACATTAAACAAATTAAAACCGAGTTCATCTAGCAACGAACGGACGACTGTTGAAAGAACCGGTCTTCGAACCACAACAGTTTGGCGCCGTCCGTGGGGACGATTTTAAAATCCCCATTTGAGGTTTCTCCATGGGATAGGATAATCAAATGCATGGCAACTGGAACTTCGACGAATGATAGCGACATGCTTCCAAGCAGCTTTCCAGCCTCAACGTTCTCTTTACAAGACCTGGAAGCTGTTGTTAGGAAAGTGGTGCTAGAAGTTACATCGTAGAAGAGTGGAACAGAACCACCGGCTGTGACGAGCCATGTTCCAACAAACAGAGGGTACGAGAATGACCGTGACGCGCAAAGCTGGAGGTGACGATCAAACATCCTAGCAATCCGGAGGTGTTTCCGCCACACTGTGAGATTTGATGCTCCATTTTTCTGAAGAGATCTGGACGGCAGTCCCGGATCGGCATTATAGCAACCCCGAGGGGTTGCCAACATTTCGTGGCGACGGAGATCCGATAGAACACGTCGCAGATTTTGAACTAAGAATGGACACCGTTCGGGCTTCTGATTCATTGAAGTGCCGCATCTTCGCGGCTAGTTTGCAAGGCGATGCCCGAACCAGGTTCAAGAACTTGCCGGCCCGATCCATACAGTCGTATGGCGGTTTAATCCTGGCTTTCTCTGAACAACTCGCCCCGAATGTAGGACCGCATCGAAGCAGGAAGGAACTATACTAGCTGAGATACATTCCGGCAAAGATAAGTCTCCGGTCTTTTATGCATAAATTCAACAGAACTGCCCTGGGTATCAAGCTGGAGCTTCCTGACAAAATTGATATTTTACAGCAAGTCTTGGAACCATGCGGCATGTCGACCAATTTAGTAAAGAGCCCATCACACACCTTGGGAAAGCTCCTTCAGAAAATCAACAAGTACATTAAGGTTCATGAAGAACTGGGAGCAAGTTATCGGAAGCCTAATGGGAAATCAAAACCTACAGGTGATCATAGGGTTTCTTACCCTAAGAAGCATCCACGAGAAGTAGCGGCTGTGAATGAGAAGAATGTTCTCTCGAGGAAAGAGGACAATCGGGTGTATTGCAAGTTGCATCACAGCCGCAATCACCCGACGTTGAAGTGCCCTTTGTTGAAAGAGACCGTAGCGGCAATGCACAAGGAAAGGCCCAATCACATGGGCAAGCGAGCAGAGTCTCCCCGAATGAGCCACCATGGTGACGATCGTCACAGGCGAGTGGAAGAGACAATCGGGGCCAGCCCCGAAATTATAATTATTGGACGGAGGACTGAAGTTTTCCTCCGACAGAACAAGACAGAGTCCAGCACGGTCGAGACAACCGTGGCCAAGGCTAAAGGAGAAGATGGCAGGGCCGTGGCGGCAAAGCCCCGCAAAATGAAGGTGGGAGACAGGAGCAACCTGCTCCCCCACTTGCTAAAATGGGCACCCGGCCTCCTCCAAATGAGGCAATGCCCAGGGAAAGGGAAGTCGCATGAGATATTTATGTTATCTCCGGGGGATTAAAGATCAACGAATCGGTCAGGGACCGAAAGAGAGCGGCACGCGAATATTCCTCTGAGAACTCTGTATCTATGGCCCTGGTAAAGTACGAACCTACCGATCGTGCCGCCTCTTTCACAGACGATATTACCTTCACCGCATCTGACCGAGAAGGAGTTATTGATCCATGTGATGATCCTCTTATCATCACTGGAATTATTGCAAACCGGCAGGTCCATAGAATCTTGGTGGATACCGGGGCTTCGTGCAATCTGATAAAGCACGAAGTAGCAGAAATGTTGGGAGCTGTTGCTCAAGATCTCCCTACTGCAAACATAACCCTTTGGGCATTCGACTTAAGGAGTGTCATCCCATGTGGGAAAATTATGTAATTCATTGTCGTTGAAGTCGACCTGGCTTACAATACAATTATTTGACGGACCTGTCTCGGTAATTTTGAAGCGGTCCCTTCTATGCATCATATGATGCTAAAGTTCCACTCCGCTCACGGAGTTATTTCGGTAAAGGAGGATCAGAAAGTAGCAAGACAGTGCTACATGAGCTCGTGTCGAACTTTGGCACCTATCAAGAAGGCCCGGGTGGATTTTCTCGAAGAACCTTCGCATCCGAGGCAAGCAATGGAACCCGTTGGGTTCAAATTGTTCAATTTGATTGAGGATAACTCAACCAAGACTACTCGCATCGGGGCACACCTGACCCCAGCTTTTGAAGAAGAATTGGTCCGCCTGCTGAGAAGTCATGTGGACATATTCGCTTGGACCCCGGACGATGTTCCGGAGATTGACCGGTCCGAAAGTGAGCATCAGATCAACACCGACCCCGAAGCTAAGCCTGTCAGGCAGAAAAGGAGACACTATTCTCCTGAAAAAATTGAAGTCATCTGGGCTGAGGTGAACTAGTTGTTGCGGTCGGGGTTCATTAGAGAGATCCACTATACTGAATGTGTTGCAAACCCGGTGGTGGTCTCCAAGGCAAATTGGAAATGGAGGATGTGTATTGACTTCACCGACGTCAACAAAAGCTGTGAGTCGGATCCTTTCCCACTGCCATATATCAACCGATTGGTGAATGCCGTCGCGGGCAGCACAATGATGAGTACCATGGATGCTTACTCCGAGTAGCATCAGATCTTCTTTGCTAAGGAGGCTAAAAAAATCATCGTTCATGACTTATGACGGTGTTTATTGCTATGTGGTTATGCCATTCGGCTTGAAGAATGTTGGAGCAACATACCAGAGGCTGGTCAACAAAATCTTTAGAGATCTGTTAAGCCAAGTGATGGAAGTGTATGTTGATGATATGATTATCAATTCCATGAATGATGAAGACCATATTTCTTACTTGTCTCGTTGTTTCGAAGTATGCCGCAAATATAAACTCAAACTAAATCCGAACAAGTGCTGCTTCGGGATCCGAAGTGGAAAGTTCTTAGGATATTATGTTTCTGAAAAATGCATAGAGCTTAACCCTGAAAAGGTTCAGGCAATCATTGATATGCAACCTCCGAGAAACATAAGAGAATTTTAAAGGCTTACTGGCCGATTGGCAGCGCTAAGCATGTTCATCTCTAGGTCTACGGATCGGGCTATGCCCTTTTTCAGAGTCTTGCGGAAAGCAAGTCACCTGGATTAGACCGAAAAGTGCGATATGGCCTTCTCATAATTGAAGACTTATTTAAGTACTCCTCCGATAATGGTGAGTCCGACTTGCGATGAACCTTTGGGATTGTATCTAGCCGTATCAAAAGCCGCAGTCAGCGCAGCTCTAGTTACTATCGGGGATGATGTTCACAGACCTGTTTATTATGTGAGTCACTCCCTAGTATCGGCTCAAACTAGATACACTACCCTGGAGAAGTTCATGATGGCGTTGCAGAAGGCCATATCTAGGCTGAAGCACTATTTCGAAGGTCGGAAGGTTTACGTTTATACCGACCAGCCTTTGAAGGCAGTTCTAAATCAAGCGGATTACAATGAGAGATTGGCAAAGTGGAAGATCAAAATCAGCTGCATCTATTTGGAATTCTTGCCCCGAAGGGCGATCAAGGCTCAAGTCCTCGTTGATTTCGTGGTTGAAATGACCCGATCAGCCATATTCTTAAACCAATAGGACGATCGATGGATTATTTATGTTGATGGATACACCTTCGGAGGAAAAGGGGAGGGTATTACCCTCACAACACTGCATGGCGATGTTATTCAATTCCGCAGTTAAGTTCCTATTCTCTGGAATTAACAACGTGGTGGAATAAGAGGTTGTACTATCGGGAATGACCCTGGCCCGAAGGATGAGAGTTGCTAAAGTGTGAATGTTCTCAAACTCTAAGTTGGTGGTGGACCAGTTCGCAGAAAGATTTGAGACACATGAGCCAACGATGAAGCTATATCATGCCAATGTTTTGTAGTTATCAAAGAAATTCACTGAGTTCTCAATTGATCATGTGCCTAGAGAACAAAATAAAGTAGTCGGCGCATTAACCAGATTGGCTGCGGGCATACCAGATATTGGACCAGGCACCATATCGGTCCACGTTCACAACCGACCTTCGGTCGAGATAGCTGTGATCGAACAATCGATTGAGGAAATCGGGGCATTATGCCATGAACTCAAGGGCTTGGATATTTATGATGCTAACTCTCCGGGGGGTCCCACATGGATGGACCCCTTCATCCAATATTTGTTCAATGGTCATCTGCCCAAAAATGCATCCGAGGCCAGAAAGATTGAGACTCAGGCTAAGCGATATGTCTTAAACGACGGGTGATTATTTAAAAAGAGTTTTGAAGGACCGCTCTTGCGATGTTTATACCCTATTGAGGCGGAGGCCGTCATGATTTATGTTCATGAGGGGATGTGTGGTATTCACTCTAGGGCCCGATCTCAACATCATCGCGTTGTTAGGGCCGGATATTTTTGGCCAATGCTTCTTGAGGATGCCAGGAAATACACTAAACTTTGCGCTGCTTGCCAGCACAATGCTCCGGTCCCACAATTGCCAGGGCCCCTCTTTCGATGACCCCGCACCCTTGTCCGTTTGACATGTGGGGGATTGATATCTTGGGGCCTTTTCCGCGATCGGTAAAGCAGCAGAAATTCTGCATCGTGGTTGTTGAATATTACACCAAATAGATTGAGGCTGAAGAAGTGGCAATTATCTCGGAGAAAGTGGTTAAACACTTCTTATGGAGAAACATCATAAGCCACTTTGGAGTTCCTCGAGCCTTCGTATCAGATAATGGACTCCAATTCCGCAGAAAATCCATTCGAGATATTTGTATCAAATTTGGCATTGCTCAACAATTCTCGTCAGTGGCTCACCCCCAAACCAACGGATTGATGGAGGTTTCCAACAAAGTTATCTTGAAGGGATTAAAAACTAAGTTGGAAGACATGGGAGGAAAATGACCCGATAATATCTACGAGGTTCTATGGGCCTATAGGACTACACCCAGCTCTACGACCCATCAATCTCCATTCTCATTGGTGTATGGGTCCGAAGCAGTTAGTCCAGTTGAGGTCGCTATACGAGCACCTCGTATAACTCAGTATGACGAGCATCTGAACGATGAGAGAAGATCTCTATATCTTGAAGTGATCGAAGAAAAAAGTACTGCTATTTACGCGCGCATGTGTTCTTATCAGCGGATCATGGAGTGAGCCCATAATAAGCACGTCCTACCTAGGGAATTTTCAGAAGGCGACCTTGTTCTTAGGAGTGTGAGTGTTCATAGGAACGTTGGGAAGCTAGATAGAAACTGGGAAGGACCGTACCGGATTTTGAAAAACTTAGGGGCTGGGGCTTATAAGTTGGAGACGTTGGATGGGAATGAGATCCCCCGAACCTGGAACTTTATGAACCCAAGGCGGTTTTTTTTGTAAAAACCTTTGACATTATTGGTAGTTATGAACCATAAGTTATTTTTCATATTATGGAAAAGGTACAATGGATGCAATACAAATTACTTCTAACTAGTTGGGTGATCGATCTTGAAGTTGGATTTTCTGGACGAGTCTGGACTGGTGATCATAGCAGTTCATCCATAAGGCTTTCAAGTAGTTGTGACCGCTCTGACTAGTGAGATGCTTCCACGCTTGTTGAGTATTTAGATGGGATGCAAAACTCCTAAAACTTACTGTGAACTTAATCTCCCCTTCGACAGCACCCACCCCTCGGAAGTAACTCTTGCCCCTGCGTACTTATCCACAAACGAGATAATAGGGACAGAATTAGTTAGTCAAAGCACAGATGCAAGCCTGCACCGGGACTTATGTAGAACCGGGGCTGGACTGAAGCTTGAAATGGAACTTTATTTAGAACCGGGGCTTCGGTAAGACTTGCCATGGGACTCATAAAGAACCGAGGCAGTGCCGTCAATGTCATAATGTTTGATAGGGACGGAATAAAGAGTGATTTGTTAGTACAAGTAAAGTCTCCCAACTTATTAAGTTAGCAAAATTCCAGCCTGGGTTAAGATGACCGAACGGTCTGGGTTCAGTATGAACCCCGATCTTATACTTCGCAAAATATATTGAAAAGACCGAGTTTACAACATAACAAAATACAGAAAGGAGCAAACCTAAGGTCTGAAATCTAGTCTATTTGTCCTTCATCATTGTCTGTCACGCCATACTTCTCCGCGGGCCTTGAGATCCTGTAATTTCTTCTCCCTCTCCTCAACTACCTCATTGATAGATTTTTTCATCAAGTCAAAAAGAGGAAAGTTGGGATCCTTCTCTAGTGGGGGTTCATCTAGTTCTGTGATCTCTTTTAAGTTTCTGTCCATGGTTAGGGGGTCAATCATCTCCCAGCGTGCATCTTTTGGGTCCAGACCAAACTTGCTAACTATCTCATCCTTCATATTGTCCATATATTGGGGACATTGGGGCCATAGACGTTTGCCGCTAAGGCAAACATCAGCGGTGAACGGGAAAAACCCAAAAAGGCTTCCTGGACCGCTCCTTCAGTTGCTTCTTTGCCCCAAACCAGTTCTTCCTTCAAGGCATCTTTTTCCTCCTTGGACCGGAGGAGAAGTCTATTGCTCTCGTCAGACAACTCTTGTATCTGATGCACTAGATCCAAAACCCGGGCCGTAGTGGAGTTAGCAGCTGATTGGGCTTCTTTGTACTTTGCTTCCCACTCTGTTGCTTTGGAGGTGGCCAGCGAGAGCTCAGTACCCGCTCCCAATAGCTCTCCATTCAAGCGGTCCCGTTCGGCCCGGACTGACTCCAGCTCTTTCTGCTTGATATCAACTTGCCTCAGAGCTAAGGCAAGTTGACTCTCTATATCCTCAGAGACCGAAGCAGAGCTTCGGCTCAGCTGGAAACCTGAAGCGAGGTCCAAGGACCTCCTGTGCGTCTGCAAGAAATGATCTTAATCAGGAAAAGTTCCAGTTAAAGAGCGAAATACAAGGATAACTTACCGATGCATGGGATTCCAGGTAAGCTGATACCAGGCTTAGAATTGAGCCATCAATACCGGGCGCGTTCTTCTTCCCCAAAAGTCGGTACTCCTCCAGCGTGGCATCCTTCCAAGAGACTGGATTCCTTTTTGGCCCCCGAGCCTTCAATACAGAGGCCACTATATCTTGGATCGCCTCCCGAATAGACGCCGGGTTCGATGACGAAGGGACCGATCTCTCCCCAATGGTGACCCCCTTTACCGGGATCGGGGCAGCAGGCCTACCCCTGGCTGTCCGCAGACGTTTGAATTGCTTCGAGGCTTCTTCTTCAGAGCCCCGCTTGGTCTTTGTTAGGGGTAGAGAGGGCCTGGACACATTGTCCCCCAAGCTGGATGACTGGAGAATATCCTCCACCTAAATCGACCCCTGTAGCCATAATAGCACAACGTTAAGGTCTAGGGGAAAATTGTTCCGATCCTATACATGGCGGGTAGGCACAACAAGCGGATTCTCGTCGAAATCACCTCATCCACCTCCGCCATCAAGGGACCGGCCCCTTGGCTACTGCAACCTCCCACCGATCGAGAGGACCCCGTGGGAATGTCAGATACTGTCTTCAATGGCCGCAACTGAGCATCCTTTTTTGCCTTTGCGGCGGCAGCCACCGCAACCAATTGGTTTCAGACATTGTATCTGTGGAATCTGCAAAAGAAAAATGTTAAGGAACATGAGATATGAACCAGGCTAGGTCAAAGTCGTACCCGATCCTCCCGACCCTGATGAGTCCGAGCTAGAGGATAGTCCCTTCGGGGTAGGGGCACCGGTCCTCCCCACTACCCCTATCTCTAGTAGCTTCTTCTCCCGAAGTATGTCTATTCGCTTCAGACGTTTTTCGGGAGGAGGAAGCATTGCCAATGTATCGGCAATATCCTGAGGGAAGGGTTGAACCGGGTTCTGTCAAACATCCCGATGTCAGGATGGGTGATTAAGGGAGTCACTTTAACAGATCCTCCCTAGGAATGGCTATCCAAACATAGCAAGACTCTCATTCATGAAGGGAATCTTCATTGTCAACGATAATGCACTCCTTTGTTCGGGTCGCTATATAATATAATCTGCGACACCCCAACAATCGTTTTGCCATTCGGGAACCCACCAAAAAGAGGGTAAAAAGTGCTTTAGGGTTGGCTCTACCCCCTGTCTATAGCAATAAAATATGAAGGCGACGATATATACCTACCTGCCTGGAAAAAGAGCGAAGGTCGGGCAGTGAATCTCTCAATGTACCGCCACGAAAAAATGGTGAAGCGGAAAAAACAGACCGGACTTTAGAGAGGCATAGCTTACACGTAAAGCGTTAGCGGAAACGTTCATCTCAGCGGGAAGGAAGCATGGAACGTCTTCCTTCCCCCTCCAGATAGGGTAATGGGCGGGTTTAGAGAACTTGACTCGAAGTTCTTCGATGTCAATCTCATAGACGAGTGGATACCTACCCCTACGAGGTACCATAGATGATTACCTTAGAATTTTGTGAAGAAAAAGAAGGCTTGGAGACGCAGAACCTAAAATCGCCAAAGACGCTAGGGATCGGGAATTCTTCACGCAAATAGCAACGATGGTTGCACAGTGCCCAAATCAGCTTATATATCCTCACGTGGGCCACTCACAGGGTGACACATCGTCACTGCAGGCGGCTGCGGTCTGACGACTTGTCCTCGCTTCGGAATACGGAAAGGCGCAGGCTACTGTTAAAGCCCAAATTACCTTTTTGCCCATAGCCGTTACAGTTTTCAAATTTGAAAACTAGCATTCTAAAATTTTCTAAGTACAGGGTCGGTCTTCAAGGACGCTATCATAACCCGTTCGGGTATAGTCCTCCATGCGTTCGATCGGTCGAACTTATATTACCACTAGGTGATGGCGATAAAGTCCGAGGGGCTAGTGATGAGACCTTCGGATCCCGGTACCCCGAACCAGGCTAGGCCCTAGCCCGTAGGGCTGGCCCAAGTGACAGAAGACGAACTTGGAAGCTCTATATCCAACTCCCAATGGGTGATCAACCCAACGAAGATAGATGGACCCGAAAGATTGTCAATAGCCCATGATCAGCAATCGGGGACCGAAGTCCGGAATCGTGCAGGGCTCCCCTTATCGGGACCGATCGGTCCAGACGGTCGATCATGCATTAGACCCTTCGGTCCAGGTCACGCAGATCATGCTTCGGGCCATCCATATTTCTCAACATATGATAACAACCTTCAACAACCTTGTCATGAGCGTGCTTGCTAGAATCGTACGAATCCCTCTGGTCGAGAGAAAAACGACTAGCGGCGCCGAAGGGCCTGACACCGAGCCGTCAAATAAGGTCATGCCAGGCAGCGTTCCCACCTGACATAGGTTGACCTGGCCGCATGATACAAGCACAAAACGACCTCTTTGCGTTCACATGGTGGGGGAGGCGTCTTTGTGTTCACACGATTAGAGGGGTATAAAAGAGACATTGAAGAAGAAGGGAAAGAGAGAGCTTTTCCCCCTTGTATATTTTCGTTTACCTGGCAGTTATAATCCCTTCCTTTGTAACGGACTGTTCGATTAGTGAATCGACTACGGCATTTCTAGCTTTTAGCCAAGTGGTTTTCTCCCCATTTTCTAGGGGTTTTCCACTATAAAACTGATGTGTTCCTTTCCTTTCTATTCATAGTCTTTTTTCCCACATTAAACAAATTAAAACTGAGTTCGTCTAGCACTGAACCGGACGACTGTTGATACCCCCGGTTTTCGAACCACAACAATTATGCTACGCTATTTATTTATTGATTGATATAATTGTATTCATAAGTCCACTATTTATAGAGTATATACTAAGATCTAATTTTTACATATCGTTAAACGCATCTTCCATATATCTAGTTAACAATACTATTTCCATATTTTATATCATATGTGTAAACAATGGAATATATCTCAATATTTTCTTCCATTAATGTACCTACCAATATATATTTTTATATCTTATTCTATATATTTAATGAGCAAAATATATTTAATATTTTATTCCATTTATTTAACCAACAAGATACATCTCAAGATCTTATTATGTATATTTGATAGCTCAATTAAGAAAAGATATTTTATCTTCGATACTCTTGAATCACAATCCAAGTCTCATTCGACTGCTATCAAATATACTCATCACAATCCTCAAATCGGAATCTTTGATGAGTCTACGGGAAAGATCGAGCCAATCAACATCACCGATTCATGTTAGGTTCTTCCTAAGGAAACTGAACCACATCCAACAATCTTCAAGGTATAACGTTTCTTTGCAAGGTTCAATAAATTTGTTGATATATGTTTTGCTTACATATTGTCTTCATCATCCCGTACATAGTGGTTTTATCGAAAACGTTAAAGCCAATGTTTCTAGTTAAAGTTTCCACCACAAACCCGAGAGCCTTTTCATGGATTCTCGACCACTCGACTTCTTCATCTCTTTCGATTATCCTTCTTCAGTGCATGATCTAATCTTAAAATATTTTTGGTGTATTTTTGATCAGTCAGAATTTTTTTTTTTTGTTGTTGTTAAGACACGAGAAATTACGAGGTTAGGCTCACAATGTGTGGGCTTACGTCCTCGGGAGAGCGAAGCTCTACTTGGGTGTTCCACTATGATAAAAAGTTCACAAATACAAAATATATAGTCTCTCCGATCAAGGTAAATGACGTAGTCTCGATCTGTGACAAAAAATGAGCTCGATACTGGAAATCGGCGAAAAAATGCAGAAATCACTATTCATGTGATGCGAAACGAATTGTTGGAAAAACTCCCTCTGCCATAGAAGAAAAGAATTCCGATTATCGAGTGTTAGATTGAATTAATGTGATGCGAAACGAATGAAAACAAAGAAAAAGAGAAGACACGAAGATTTAGAGTGAAAACCCAAAACCGAGAAAACTACGTGAACAATAAATCTCAATCGTTAACTCACTATCACAATAGAATAGGAAACAATATACTACGCTATTGATTGATTGATTGATAAATTTGTGATCATGAGACTCATTATTTATATAGTATAGATTATGATCTAATCTAATCTAGGAAATAATCTACAACATTTTCTTTCATTATCTTTGATTGTATATTCCACATATATAGTTAACAATATATATTTACATATTTTCTTTCACATATGGAATATGGCTAATACCATTGCCACACGTTTCTGGAACTCTTATAACCAAGAAGAACTGAAATTACGAAAAGCTGATAATTNCACAATCCTCAAATCGGAATCTTTGATGAGTCTACGGGAAAGATCGAGCCAATCAACATCACCGATTCATGTTAGGTTCTTCCTAAGGAAACTGAACCACATCCAACAATCTTCAAGGTATAACGTTTCTTTGCAAGGTTCAATAAATTTGTTGATATATGTTTTGCTTACATATTGTCTTCATCATCCCGTACATAGTGGTTTTATCGAAAACGTTAAAGCCAATGTTTCTAGTTAAAGTTTCCACCACAAACCCGAGAGCCTTTTCATGGATTCTCGACCACTCGACTTCTTTATCTCTTTCGATTATCCTTCTTCAGTGCATGATCTAATCTTAAAATATTTTTGGTTTATTTTTGATCAGTCAGAATTTTTTTTTGTTGTTGTTGTTAAGACATGAGAAATTACGAGGTTAGGCTCACAATGTGTGGGCTTACGTCCTCGGGAGAACGAAGCTCTACTTGGATGTTCCACTATGATAAAAAGTTCACAAATACAAAATATATAGTCTCTCCGATCAAGGTAAATGACGTAGTCTCGATCTGTGACAAAAAATGAGCTCGATACTGGAAATTGGTGAAAAAATACAGAAATCACTATTCACTTGAAATATTATCACGGAATTGGCTTTTTATATGTAAAATTATCGCGGATTTTGATGTTCCTTAGCAAATTGTCGCGAATTTGATTTCCTGAGCAATATTATCGTGGATTTCCAACTCAATAACAAATTGTCGCGGATTTGAAGCTCTTAAGCAAATTGTTGCGGATTTCGAGTTCAATAACAAATTATCTCGGATTTGAAGTTCCTAAGCAAATTATCACGAATTTGATTTCATGAGCAAAATTATCGCGAAATTGATCTCCTGAGTAATATTATCGCGGATTCCGTGACTTGGAAGGTTTTAAGATTTCAGATTCCGAGTTTTTCTTCGACTTTGATTCCAATCTCCTTCCAAATTACCTGGGACCTATATTTACAGGGGATTTAGCCCATCAACTCATCTAAGGGCTCAAAGCCCAATCTTTTCCAATTTGCCCTAATTTGGCTCAGCCTCTACAAAGAAACCCGATCTCACCACGGATATAAATCATAATTTCTCCGATCGTCTGGGGCGCTTCTCGATAGACCTATGAACAGAGGCCACACTCGGCATATAAGTCAATCCTTATGAAATTCATAACATATAAATTTTCGACGAACATGCGTCGTAACGTATTCCGTGAGCCAAATTGCGAAAATACCCTTGGGGTCATTCCGACTCGTAATTATCCGAAAATAGTTGTCTCCTCCGGAAACTTTCCATGCGTCCTCCAAATGCCCAAAGCCAATAACAATACATCAGATTACAAAAAATATCATAGTGGGCGTAGCGATTGGACCCGGGGGTGTCCAAATTACGAAAATACCCCCGAAGCCATTTCAATCCGAAATAAAATTAGAATACCGAAAATACCAAAGTGGGCGTACCGATTGGACCCGGGGGTGTCCAAATTATGAAATACCCCCGATGCCATTACAACCCGAAATAACATTAGAATACCGAAAATACCATAGTGGGCGTGTCTATCACGCCCGGGATGTCAAAATTATGAAAATACCCCCAGTGTCCCTTTGAACCGAAATATAATGAACACATTGGGGAACGTGCCAAAAGGTTCCCGTGGTATGTGAATTATTAAAATACCCCCGGGTAATATCAGTGTCGCTTCGAAATCATGTCATCGTAGAGTTCCTTCAATCTACATATTCCAATATCGATAGTCATCGCCATCATATATCTTCGAGATCGTTTGTTATTTCTCCATCGCCATGATCCGTCACAACCCCACAACCATGACCAATTGTTGGAAAAACTCCCTCTGCCATAGAAGAAAAGAATTCCGATTATCGAGTGTTAGATTGAATTAATGTGATGCGAAACGAATGAAAACAAAGAAAAAGAGAAGGCACGAAGATTTAGAGTGAAAACCCAAAACCGAGAAAACTACGTGAACAATAAATCTCAATCGTTAACTCACTATCACAATAGAATAGGAAACAATATACTACGCTATTGATTGATTGATTGATAAATTTGTGATCATGAGACTCATTATTTATATAGTATAGATTATGATCTAATCTAATCTAGGAAATAATCTACAACATTTTCTTTCATTATCTTTGATTGTATATTCCACATATATAGTTAACAATATATATTTACATATTTTCTTTCACATATGGAATATGGCTAATACCATTGCCACACGTTTCTGGAACTCTTATAACCAAGAAGAACTGAAATTACGAAAAGCTGATAATTCTCATTGATGTTATGCTCTCAAGAAACAGGGTAACGTGATCCATAGTTGGGGCTACCAAGTTTAGTTTGGCGGGGTCTTCATTAGTGCGCAGCATGAGGTCTTCAAAATATTTCTCCTTCCATGAAACGACCCTTGCGGATGGTCCCGCAATGCATGACGTCCCTACTTCAACCTACGTCGTAAGTTGGCTCTTAAATGGTTATGGTCTTATTGGGCTTGGTGGTAGAAGCATTGCGAGACTTCTTAGGCCCACCCTAAGAAAGGGTGTCTTCTACAAATACATTTCTCTTCTCTTTATCCAATGGGATGATCGAGTCTTTGGAGTTGCTCCCTCCTTGCTCCACGGTGGGTGTCGGGAGAATCTCCTCTACCCCAATCAAATAGTGTATATATGGCATGCATACATATTGGGGAGATTCATCCGATGCGACGCAGATTAAATAAGGACAAGTAGAGAAGTTGTAGGCTTATTGCTTGCTCACATTCTTCTATAAATATAGGATGGCCCAATCTGAACCAAATCCTTGGAAACCTACAAAGAGTTGTTTAGTGTTCGGCAACAATGCACTTTTGAAGTAAAGTTATACCGGAGGGGGAGTGGAGAGCCCAATCTTCTCCCCCGGGCACGTGGGGCGACATCCATAATATGAAGTCTTGAGCTAAACATCTACATTTTATCATGCAAAAGAAATTGCGAATCAAATGGATAAGCATTCACGTAGATTAAATACTAGAGAATGTGGACGTCCCGGGCTTGATGGTGCTGCTACTAGGGCATGACAATGGTCTGATCCACTATTCATGCTTTTATCAATATATTTTGCCTAATGAGATTGATGCGCTTTAAGCTTTTATTCGTTGGAGGAAAGAGAATTAGGGTTTTCTTGTGTCTTTCTATGAGGGATAAAGCTAGAGCTGTCATTTTTAAGACCAGTCCATAGAACTTAATCGGTAGGAACCTAAAAAGACCGATCAATGACCAATCCTTTGTAATTATGATTAGTCTTTTGGAACTTAATTTTACAATTAGATTTAGTTTTGGTCTTAATATTCGTAGGACCTAAACTCGTAGATCTTATGATGGTTTGGTTTCGATCTTCACTTTACGGACTTAGGACCAAGACCAAGTTTAAATCCCGTAAATATAAATTTTTAAAATTATTTATACATCCAAATATCTATTCTTTCCAATTCAAATCTAATTGTACATAAAATATTTATAAGTGTTATTACACTTTGTATTTCAAATTTTCAGATTTTTTTAAACATAATTGAAACAAATAATTGTCAATTATTCATTTTTTTTTCTAAATATTTGAGTAAACTAATAATAAAAATAATCATATAATAAATTTAAAACGATTATTTAATTATTATTTATAATTTTATATATTATATTTGTAAAATATAGTATTTTGATATAAAAAAGTATAGGATTAAAGACCGCATCAAGACTAGGGATGACAATTTGGGTTATTTGCCCGTTATCCGCTGGATAATCGTCCCTTTTATAGCGTATTTGGATAGTTAAACAGTTATGGATGTATGTCGGGTTCTAAAATTGCTTATCCATCTTAAATGAGGTGGTTAGTAGTTTTACATATATCCGTCCCGCTACCCTAATGGTTACCCGCGTACAAAACCAAAATTCCTAGCAGTCATTTCCCTCTATTAGACCCCACTATTTGCATGGCAAAGAACCTTTCTATAGTCAATTCAATACCATGTTAAGTTAACATATTAAAGCTACTATGTAGAAGGAGTCCTAAAGAACATAGCATAAACCAGCAATGAATTGCCTGAGTAAAGCCGTCACGAAAGGATGGAGTGAGAAACGGAAGGAATTGTTTTAATGCAACATATTTAAGGATGGCAAAAAAACACAACCCGGTGGATATCATACTCTACCGTATCCATGAGGGTTGGATTTTTTGTGGATATGGGGAGGGTAAGGGTTTAAAAATGATAAAACCGTTGTGGGGCGGGATGGACGTGAATTTCTACTCAAACCAAAACACATATCCATCATACCCGCCAAACTTAATATAATGTTTAAAATTTTTTATATCTAATATTTTTAAATATCTTATATGTCAATATGTGTGTATTATTATATGTAATTATGATTAAATTTATTATATTTATAAATTATCATACTAAGAATTTTTCTTATCAATTTTATAAAACTAAGTTTGTTTGAATAAATGCATTTTGGTGTTATCATAATATTTTCGTTTAGTTTTTAACATAGTATAATGTAAAAACGATGTCTAAAGTTTATAAATTATGTATTTTACACATGTTTATGAATGAACATCAACTACAAAAAATGGACGAATTTGCATCCATTTTTTGGAAATCGATTTCGAAATATTAATGTGTTATTTATGTAATTTTTAATATATAAATATGTTATTTACACTATTTTAAAATTTAGATATATTTTTACAATTTTTAAGGTTAAGTGATCAAACAAAAACGATATTCATGTTTCAAACATTAACGAATATTAAAATCAAACAACAATTACTTTTAATATTTTATATTAAATATGCAATTATAAATATTAGAGAATATATTTACAAACTTTTTGAGTTTAGAGTTGTTTGATTATAACAATTTTTGTATTATTTTTATCATTTTCAAAGTTTGATATTTATTTGGGAAAATTCTTCTAGAAGTCATATTTAATGTTCAAAATTTATATTTTCATCACATTTGTTATTAAGTTTGATTTTACTCATAAATATTATGCAATATGACATATTTTTGCCACTACCATTAAATCTCAAACAGCAAAACTGTTTGTAAGTGCCATTGTGAAAAACTTCTAATTAGTCATATTTATAGTCTAGATTTGCTTTCTTTCTCAACGCAATCTACGTTTCCATAGCACGAAAGAGGTTTTAATCTGAATCTTTGATGTAGGTTTCTAAAGAAGACTCTACATCTTAAATTTTCTTTATTGTAATCTGGAAACCGTAAAATACCCTAGCCTTTTAAACCTGGACTTCTTACATGAATCTACAAGCGATATTCTCAATTGGGAACTAAATTGGGAACATACATAAACAATTTGGATTTGGGGCAACAAGAAACTCCTTGAGGATTGAAGGCATGATTGAGAAGATTAAAAAAGCGAGGGATGTGGGTGGTGAATATCTATAGAAAAGAGAAGATAACAACACTCGTGTTTCAATTTGACAGACTATTTAACGGTAATGACTAAAATTGAATAAAAAATAATATATTTATGTCTTCTTTCATTCCAAGAAACATATGTGATGAAAATTAACTTATTACGAAATAATTATGATGAACAGTAAATGTCACCCATATTTATTTACATTATTTTAAAGTTTCGATATGTTTATAAATATCATTTATAAAAATAAAAACAATCTATTTTACAATATGTATTACTTTTATTTTAAATATTTTTAAGAAAAGTTTAAAAATATTTTCGGATAAAATGAAAAAAATTATTTATATTTTTTATTATTTGAAATTTTTCGTGGGTTGGATTATTCACCGTGGGGTGGGTATTCGCAAGGGTATGACACATATTTGAATATTCAAATCCAACGTGGATTTGAGGTGGGCATTGATTTGAAGTTATGAGTGGTGGAGCGGACGTTGATTTGACCAAACCCGATCCAAACCTTGCCCATTGACATCTCTAAACATATCTAATAGGAATGGAGTTAGACGGAGTGAATCTCTACTGGAAGAAAACAAGGGACATCCTTAGTTCCTTTCATTATGGTATAATGAGCAAGGATGGTGTCAGAACCCGAAATTTCGGAGAATTAGATCTCTAATAAATATTAGTGAATATATTGAAAGTATACTTTAATTTAAAGATAACAGAAAATGTAATTATATTTAATAATGAAGAGATGATGATAACTATAGGTTGTAGATGAACGAGAAACGATTCGACGATAAAAATTGTATAGTCAAGAATAAATGTAGGTTACCATAAATTAATATAGAATATGTTAAATATATTGGGAAGTAAAGAATAGAATAATATTAATATAATGAGATAACAATTGATAGTCAAAATATATTAGAGAAAACTATTTAATATGTAATTTTATAATGTTAATATACAATATATTATATTAAAATACTTTAGTAGCTATTCAAATTATTGATTAAGTTTATGATATATTATAACGCATAAGACAATATATTATTTTGTAGATAATGATAAATTAAGGTAAAATACAATAAAGACAATGTTAATTAGACTCGTGTAATGAATAAGTTAATTTAGATCGAATTAAGGTAAAATATGTAATAAATAAATTTAAAAGAGTTCTTTAGTGTATAAGTTATTCTAGAAATTGCATGTTGTAAATAATGGGATAAAGGCCCAAGACATGCTTAGCCTTTATTTTAGTCCCGTTAACAAAAGAAATGAAGGGGAGAGGAGTTGCAAAAGGTGAATATGAATATGAATATGAATATGAATATGAATATGAATATGAATATGAATATGAATATGAATATGAATATGAATATGATGGTGTTTTACCAAAATAACCCAGTTACAAAATATTTTGATCAAATTAATCTACTTTCTAATTTTTAACTTAATTAACCAACCCACTTACCTATAGATGAAGGATATCAATAGGTCAAATCCTAAAAATCATATTTACGGCGAATGTTTTCATATCGATCCGGAATTCCGGACTGGTATGAGCAGTACGACCGGTATACTGTCAGGTACCAATTTTTTTTTTAAAAAAAATATAATATTTAATTTGTTTTCTTGGTACCGGGTGATATCAAGAAAAATATCTGTCAAGCCCGTTATTTGACGTGGTATACCGTCCGGTATGAACATATTGTTTACGGCTAATTTCTAAAACTCAAAATTAGTCGGTATGCATTTAATGTCTAGATGAGATGTAAATGATGAACCCGTAAGTTTTTTAATTAGTTTGATCGATGTTGAATTTGATCTCAATTTTTTTAATCAAACACGAATTTATATTGAATTGAACAATAAATCTTTTCATATAATCCGGTATACCATACAATACGATAAAAAACATGGTAGCACCAATATTTTGATCGGTACTTGGTTTTCATGTCGGAACCCGGGTTTTTCAGGTCCAACATGATTTTTTTGATTATTATTTAAAAATAATTTTTAGTACCGGTTATACCGGATTGGTCCGAAAATGAATTCCGGATCAAAATTAGATTATTTGGAATATTTACGACCTGTAACTTACTATTCTTCAGGTAAGCAAGTTACTTTAGTTAAAAAATTAGAAAGTAGGTTAGTTTGATAAAAATATTTTCTAAGTAGGTTATTTGAGTAATAAACTCATGAATGTGACGGGCTGCTGCTACATGGCCGTTAGAGTAAATGGATTCAAATAAGGGGTATTTGTAAACCACGTTGGTTATGTGGTTTGAATCTTGGTTAAGCCTTGTGTGGCGATGTCGAATAGGGAAATGCCCAAAAGAAGAAAAAGGTGGCGGGGGAGTCAAGAATGGTTGTCCTATAGAAACAACGAAATTAAAATCCTTGGTGTCGATTGTTGTTTCAAAGAGATAGGAATCACGAAGGTGTAAATTATGTTGTTCGGGTGCCAAATTTCTTGTCGAAATTACACAACAAGAGGTGACTTTGAAACTCTAATTTGTAGTTGAATTTGATAGTATAGATTGGGTAAAATACTAATTAAGATTGTTGCATATAAATCTCTTTGGTGGAATTTGAAGGGCTAAAACATTGTGACCTATGGTTAGAGATTGTTGATATTGTTTAGGACCTTCCTTCTTATGCTAGTGTACAACATGCCATCCCTTTTTGGGGTAAGTGTTGGGCTTAGATAATATTGTTGGCAGTTCGTTGGGCCAATGGTGTCTTATGTTGGGTTAATCCATTTAATAAAAGTCCAAAGCTAACTTCTTTTACTTACTGGATTGCATCCTCTCTTCCTCAATTCTATGTTCTTGTTCGTGAGTTTGTGGGTTCGTGACTTCATGGGGTCGTGCATTGGCTTATACTCTTACCTATAAAGCTTAGTGTTTGTCTTGTTCTTTAGTATTGCTTTTTGTTTGCTCTCTTTTTCAGCATCTGTTGTTGTTTTTCTTGTTCGGTTACCGATTTGAGTTTTTCTGATTATTAAATTCCAGTTTTTAGTATTTCGTTTGTTAACAATACGCAAGTTGTTCTTGTGTATTTCACAAATTACGGCCTTTAATTGTATTGGAGCTTCCCGGGTTGGGAAATTTGTAACGACCCTAATTTGGGTCTAGCTGAATTGATACAAACGTACTAAATAAAACGAAATGTTCAAGCACAAACTAAAACATAATTCAAAATGGATTGAAGTCTAACGACATAATCTAGAGCATTCCCAAAAGACCGTACTCAAGCACTGGACAACCGACGGCCTCCTCCCCATGCCCTTCTCATATCTCGTTCTCGTCACCTACAAAATCTGTAAAGGGATCACAATCTATTAAAGGAAACTTCACACACTCTATCTGTCATTTCATTTCTTAAATAAAACTCTCTAAAATATTTTTAGACGAGATCAGTTACAGACTTGAGTTTTTCTGATTATTAAATTCCAGTTTCTAATATTTCGTTTGTTAACAAATACACAAATTGTTCTTGTGTATTCCGCAAAATACAGCCTTCAGTTAGTTTTAGGAGATTAGTTGTGTTATCTATTAAAGCCGTAACTTTATTTTAGGGGTTGAATTTTGGAGTAGAGAAATGGCGATAAATTTGGATTAGAAGATACACGATAGACAACGTACGAAAATTAAGGTAAGCGGGATGATTTGTCAAATAATAGAAAGTTTATATTCAAAATTTAATTTTGTTTCAAAGATAAATCGTTTCAAAAAGATTATATTCAAATTTAATTTCATTTTAAAGATGAATTGTGTTTGGGCTACATTGTACGGGCGGGCGCTGGGCCAATGTATCCCGTAAAAAGAAAATGTTTTGGGGTACGTTGTCTGGGCGGGCAACCCGCCGGGCCAACGTATCCCCGAAGTTTTTGATGTGCCAAAAAGATAATTTAAGACTCGGGGAATATTGACGCATTGACCCGACACCGTGCTAGTTCACGTGAGCTACAATGCAAGATATGCCCCAAATTAAGGTAACGTTACACAATGCGGAACCGTCCGAGATCGGGGAAGCAAAGAAGGATCGTCGAGATCCAACCAAGGTCGGTATCGGCGAGACATGTCCCCGGGTATGTAAAAATCCGGCAAGATACATTAAAAGGCACATGAAAGGATAAATAATGTTTTCAAGTAAGTTTTAAAGAGATTTAAAAAGAAAATGATATTTAAAAGTGCTATTTAAGAAAGATAGTTTTTACGAGATTTTAAAATAACCTTTCGAACGAGCCCTAAGAGGGAAAAGTTTTCAAGTCAGTTTAAAAAAATGTTTTCAAATGAGACTTTAGAACGAATTTCAAAGACAAACGAGTTTTATAAAGATATTTCAAAGAGCTTCAAAAATATAAAATTTTCTAAGTATGAATTTTATAACGATGATTTTTATAGAGATTTCAAAGCAAGACGACTTTTCAAAGAAAATATATTTTAGAAATAAAATTAAGTTTTTAAAGAGTTTTTAACAGAAATTTCTATTATTCAATTATGACCGCTCTACAGTTTTGTCGGAAGGAATGAGATTAAGGGGAGTAGGGAAGAGATAGTCGTCGGCTGATACCGAGGGTAATTATGGAGTTGAGAATAATGTGAGTTCATCAAGATGTTAGCAAGATGTTAGCAAGATGAATAGTAGAAAAGAATTAGATAAAGTTGCGTAATTTTATTTAGATAAGATGTTTTGATGTTATATGTTTTAATTATTTTATAGTATGGAAAATCGTCTTGCGTTCTAAAGAAGATTGGAGCACGTCTTGTCGCGAACTGGAAACGACTAGGCCCGGTTTCGGGGCGTGACAGATGGAAAAGCTGACCCGAAGTTGTTCAACAACCAGGTTAGATTACGACGTGTATCACTATGTGAGAGCAATCATGGAGTTACCCTAGGAGTTGGATGGAAGATACTGATCCAAGAATGCAGTTGAAGCTTCTTTAATTTCTATCTCAAAGGAAGTGATTGTAGGAGTGGTTCATGGAGACGAAACCCTTGTTTGTATTCCTCCACAATACATGGATGTTCAAGGGTTTAGTCCCTTAGACGTAATGAGTACAACCACATTTAATCCGCGCAAAGTGAAGATATCAAAACATTAAGCATAATGCGGACCGTTGCTACTATACACTAGGGCCGCATTGTTCTTTCCATGCCCACAAAACGGCAGCGTCCATTAAGGTGTGCATTAAAGGACGAGCCAAGTTAGGTGGCCCTGTTATGAGAAGATAGCGAAGATTCCTAAGTGGTCAAGCGGTCCAAAGTGACACTTGGATTAACTGCTCGTAAAAGATAGATATTCTCCTTGGTTGACATACGCGCATAATTGTTCCAGCTTGACGAACCCCAATGGACTAGTTATGGGAACCCATGAAATGGGTACTATGAGGGCCCAACCCAAGAGATAGATTCAGCCCAAGACACAGTCCAGCCTGAACAGATGACAACCACACTTAAGAATTGACAACTAAACTGATGATTGACAAAAGTACTGTAGCGGTCCTCTATGGTTCACATGTCTTAGCTACTCCTTCATGTAATAACATACCTAATGATGTTGGAACGGTCCCAACATGTCAACGAGTCCACGAAAATTAAGGAAACTATTGATCTCCATGTCAATTACGCGTATTAAGGGAAGTTACTTTTTATTGGATTCAATAACAGAAATTTGGGTGAAACATTGAAGGATTAATGGACTATGTTTCAAAACCGGACAGGTTTTACCATATCTGGCTTGTTTGAACCGGACCTGAGAATAAAACCGAACTGATTTATTAATTATATGAGTAAAAAGCATAATTTCCATATCTCTTGTTTTCCAGTTCATCAAAGTCATCTGTACAATTAACAAAGAAAAGGATTTTAGTTTGATGTCAAGCTCAAAGAACCCCGTGCAAGCAACCGTGGTAAGAAGGGGAGCAAGTGTTCTTTAGAATGACTGGGCATTAAGGGCATGTTGGCAGTGAATCGGGTTGAAAGTGAATGTCGCCAAAAACAGGCTGAATGCTCTCATCGTTTAAGACTAATAAGCTATGGATTATTACAACTGCTACATGTACTGAAAATTGACAAAATCAAATGATAATAAGCGACCCAAAATACCCACAAACCTTTAGTAAATATTGTGCCGACACAGAAAGGGTGATTGATTCCAAAAACCTGTGTTCCAAAACCGGACATGTTTTACCCTATCCGACTGGTTTGGACCAGATCCGGGAATAAAACCGGTCCGGTTCATTAATTGTATGAGTACAAAGCATAATTTCCAAATCTCTTGTTTTCTAGTTCCTCAAAGTCATATGTACAATTAAAAAAGGAAAGGATTTTAGTTTGATGTCAAGCTCCAAGAAACCCGTGCCAGCAACCGCGGTAAGAAGGGGAGCAAGTGTTCTTCATAATGACTGGGCGTAAAGGGCATGTAGGCAGTGAATCGGGTCGAAATTGAATGTCACCAAAAACAAGCGGAATGCTCTGATCGTTAAGACTAATAAGCTATGGATTATTACAACTGCTATATGTACTGAAAATTGACAAAATCAAATGATAATAAGCGATCCAAAATACCTACAAACCTTTAGTAAGTATTGTGCCTGCACAGAAGGGGTGATTGATTCCAAAAACCTTTCAAGATTACAAGCAGACTGAGAATCTCTTAGTAAGGGTCGTAACATCAACTCCTTTAGAGAATAAATCCCACTAATCAGAGAATTCTAAATCAAATTAAAATTGTTAAGTACCCAGAAATTTACAAATGACCCATTAAATGTGAAGGAGGAATTAATTAAAAGACATTGAATAAATAAAAAATAAGTTAAACCGGAGGGATCACCGGTTCGTGTTTCCGGTCCGATTTTAGAACATAGCAAAAAAACCCGGTTTCTGACCCGAAAATCTGGTATTGATGGTACCCGTTGAAAACATATTTAACGTTAGTTACCCAATTGAAGAACTTATTTGCAAATCTTATAAAATTTCGTTGACCAATTTCGTCATTGCATGTAAACTATGAGGATCAGTTTTTTGTCAATCTAAATAGGACTAAATATGAACTTTGATAACCTATTTTACCAAATATCACAAACTAAGAGGTTGAATAATGCAAATTATCCAAAGTTCGAAAATTGAAAATGCTGAAAAAAACATGCTAAAATCATTAGATTACGCGAATCAAAGACATCATTTTCTCATTGATTTTACATTGTTTGTGTAAAATATTGGATTGCTGTGAGACCCGAAATTTTCGAAACTTGGACCAATATGTAGAAATGATGTTTATTAAGGTAATTATTATTAGGATACATGATTATAGGCATCAATAAGTAAGTTTGGACAAGGTAAATGTGACTAAAAAATGGAAAGATAAGAAACAAAAAATAAGGTAATTTAACACTTAAGTATCATGTATTAGTTAACCAATTATGATTGGTTAATCATTTAAACATTAATTTATACAAAACCACGAATATAAATAGAGGCTAATGTGGTGGAAAAGGATAATTAAGTCGTTCATATGAAGGGATAAGAAAGAAAAGCAAACCAAAAACGCAGCAAGGAACTAAGAAAGAAATCCAAGGTGATTTGCTTTGTTTTGAGCTTTAATCTTGGCTTTAGGAGCTAACTAAGTGTGATACATCATGCTAAGAGATATCAAGGGTTTAGGAACAAGTTTCGTGAGGAAAATCAGCAAGAAAATTAGAGGTAAACGGCATAATTGAATATGATATAAGTATTACAAACTGTTTTAGCATATGTGTTATTAGTTGGCTTATTTAATTTTTTGGTACTTTATTGCTACGAATTTGATACAAATCTTACATGGATTTGTTCCTCTTTGAGTCTATTTTCTGGAAAATTTTAGTGCAACGTAAGGAAGAAAACATAGAAAAAGTTATACTAAATGTTTTGAAGTGTCGCAAAAACTGTTTCCTACATGCGGCAGCAGCACTTGTGTTGTATTTGGGGAATTTTCTGGAACGATTGAGAGCTCCGAATGATATGATTCTTTTGCATATTATAGCCTTATGTGTTGGCTTTCACTGAGAATGTTGGTATGATTTTCCGATATCATTTAGGCTCTCAAAATTGATCTGGTAGAAAGAAAGGTCATGCTGCACTTTCACTTTTTACATGCTGAAATTATATGATATGTAAAAATTCGAGAGGCTGTGTACGCACACTTCTGACAACATGGTTTTACCATGGATATGGCTAATGAACATGCATGATTGTAGAAAAAATAGAAAGAAAAGTTTGAGCTTATATGGTCTACACTTGTGAGTGCTAACTATATGAGAAAAAATGGATCCAAGAGAGAAATAAGTTAGTAGCACTTCTTGTTTCTCTTGAGATGAATAGTCTAATGTCTTTCTTTTGAAAGGCATAATGTGTCATACTTCAATTGTAGAGTGGAAAATTGGGTTGTGACAATTGCATTGCACTATTTTGTTAAATAAATATAATCGACCTTAGGTATTTTTTCCATTTCAACATGATAATTCTTTTGTCAATATAATATTATGTTTCAAATTAATATTATATTTTAATGCAACGACTGAAATTGTCTAAGTATGCAAAATTTATGGACTAAAATAAGTAATTAACCAATGTAAAGTATATGGATTAACCTAGTAACACAGTTACCGAATAAATTTGCCAACATAAACAAAACTTCGAAAACTAAAATTGACTATTTTTATGTTGATTAAGTAAAATATATTAAGGACCAATCATATAATATATATTAAGCTTTGAGGAATGATATTACAATATATTATATAGTATGGAGATCTCTGTTACCACATACATACTTTAGATATTACAATTATCACAATACTAAAATTTTGAGGACAACTAATATTGTCAAAACTTTTAAACACAAAAAATGTGTCTAGCCCAAGATTTAGTGGACCTATATCACTTATCTTGTATTGGTAACTTCCAATAATTTACAAAACAATACTGGTTGTTTTCAATTATTTACAGTGTTTGACATGTTTTGTTATACACGATATTTTCATCTTTATTTATTTTGAAATATATTTGAAAATGATATTGTAGTAAAATATCCTTTAAATAAAAAAAAAAATCTAAAATGTGGCCATATTACAATTTAAAATATAAGTCGATTTCCCCATCACCAACTAATTTTATTTCCACCTGGAATGTGAACTACTTTATTTCATCTATTTTTTATAATTGTTAATGTAAGCCGTAATGAAAATGTTTTAACAACATTAGCCAAACACACATTCGTATATACAAAAGAAATAATATGAATAACAATTCAACTATAATAAATGCTATATTTTTTATTTATAAACGTACAAAAGAAAAAATAAAATGCTATTATTTTAATTTGTCGTTATTTTTAATTGATCAAAGCATCATTGAAACTTACTATCAGACCAAATATTATATTATTCGACTTTCATCAAATCCTCCATTATTCAAACCTTTACTAAATTATTTATACTGTAACAGTTGTACTAAAATTACTTCAGGCATTTGTAGGAATGAACTTGAACCACTGAACTTGAGGATTGTCGGAGCAGGTCGGGAAATCAGCCAACTGATCATTCATACATAGACATTTTTTGGTAATGATTTCTGATCCTGACCCGATGTCTAGGCACACATGACCACCATTTCCATTGTTAGTTGCCAAATGAAGCCTCGAGGCTGAAGCATAACTCCACGTGCTCCGAGGATCGCTGCTCATAACGGCTTTTGCTCCTTCTCCCGCAGCAACTAGAAACAATGAACTTCCCGACAACTTCATTTTCCCATCGTCTATATGACTCTCAAATCGAGCTCCTATTCCGCATTGGCCAAGGAAGACATTATCTTTGTTTACAACAATGCATCTTCCACTTTGAGGGTGGAAAAGTTTGAATGTAACTTGTCCTTTCCTTGGATCTGATTTAAAAAATTATTACTGTTAGAATACACTCTTTATGTTGATCAAATTTCAAGGCCTTGTTGTGTGTGTATGTGAAATATTTTCAAATAGATAAAGAATGTAATACCATTATTCACCCGTCGAAGAATATCCAATCTTGATAAAATTCCAGGGTTTCTAACATTATTCCAGTTCATATCCATGACACCATAGAATTCTTCCATATTTGCTACACCTTCTCTTAAAATATAACTACCTTGAAAAGCCCATAGTGCCCAATCGACATCGTACTCCGCCGCAGTTGCCAACATACAACTCAAGTATCGATTGTCAGCCTCGTTCCCGCCTCGTTGATCAAGACCGAATTCACTCAAAAAAATCGGAAACGAGTTGCTACCGCTTCCAGCAGTAACAAAGAATGTGTTAGCTAAAATTGAGCTTGTTACCTTTGCACAAAGATCATTGGTCCTTGAAGCCCATTCATCAGCAGAGTGGCCAAATGCATACCAATGTGCTTCATAAACTAACTTATTGTTCAAGTTTCCTATGTCTAATGGTCTTGAATGTAAGAATCCAAGGTTTGTGTCATAAGATAAACCCGAAACGATGACGAGAAAATTGGGGCTTTCACGATGGACTGTGGCTGCACCATTTGCCATATACTTATACCAATCCTCTTCATTTTGCCTACTCCCTCGTAATTCATTTCTCAAGCTCATCCCAATAACCTAAAAAAATTAATATGTCATTTAATACATACTATAAATGACTTATCAAAATTGAGGAACTCACAGCAGGGCTGTCTTTGTATGTTCTAGCAACCATGGCAAGTCCCTGGATCCATTCACTTGGATTGAAAAATTGGTCGCCGAAAAAGCCATTTCCATCATCGGATCCGCAACACCACTTGGGGAGACTAACGTGATTATCAAGTACAACCATAACATTATTGCGTCCAAGTTCATCAACCACTGCTTTATGAACATCCACTACTTTCTTATTCAAAAATCCCGGGTTGTACTTGGCGATCCCTACCTTAGCGTTAGCCAACTTAAATTTATCGAGACTTTGAGATACAGTGAGTCCTCCATAATCAGACCTAGTGAACATGTAGGTGGAATATGTAAATCTGACGCAGTTAAAACCAGTTGAGGTTATTTTTTTGGCTAAGTCATTGATGGGCTTCTTTTCTATTCCCTCTGGCAACATTGGATCCAAATGTGATGGCCAGTTTACACAAGCAAGCTTCACACGGTTTCCGGATTGATCTATGATCCATCGAGAGTTCGTCGACAAATTAATTGCATTGCAGAATGTAGTGACCTGCAAAAAAAGGATCAAGGGGAGAATGGAAATGGATTTCATTGTTTTTGGATGTGGTCTTGTCACCTAGTAAATTACTACATATTATATATATAGGTATGTCTGTCATAATTTATTCATTACAAATCTTATTATATTTAAATTCCTAATTATGCTAAATATGATTGTAATTTTATTTTTATTTTTAACAAAAAAAAATATCTCAACAAATATTATAAAAAGCAATTAAATATTACAATTATATAAAACTCTATCGACTTACCACAATAATCATCACAAATTTTGCAAATGATTATTACCAAAAGATTATTAATTTAATAAATATTTTATTAATTTTTGCAATCTTTATTTCATACATCAATTATAGAGAAAATTTCATTTTTATTTCTTTACATTTACCTCAAAATCAATTTTGGTCATTCAATTTATAATATTTAAATAAGCTCTTCAAATTTAATATATTATCAATTTTAGTTCAAATTACTAAAATACTCTTAATTTCAAATATTTATTATACTTATTGTTAAATTAACTTTCATCCTTTATAAACAATCTTTAAAATTACGGAAACTATTAAAAATATAACAAAATTAATTTTTCGGGGAAACGATTCAAATTTTGTCGAAATTCGGATTAAAATTCAAAAATCAAATTTATGTATTAACTATTGTCTTTATATCAATCTTTATATTGCCAATATGTTGATCGGTACATCAATACCGGGTGATTTATATCAATACCAGATATCACATTGTTTTGTCGGAGCCCGTATTAAGTAATAAATATATTTTTAAAAATAAATATTTGAATATTAAAAAAATTGGTGTGATGTAGTTATTTATTCCGAAAATATTTGTGTTAAATGAATTGTATATATATTAATAATATTTCATATGTATTGCAACCTAGGAGTATACAATGTTTCTTAGATATTGATCAAAATGTTATTTAATTTAAAAAATGTACATAATTAAATAATTTTAAGAAATTTAAAATAACAATTAATGCATGTACTCGAAATTGTCGGTATACTGACAGCTTACCAATCGATATAAATGTAATTATTAATATTCAAATTTGCGCTTTGAATTTTGGGCCCGGAATATTCACAAAATTTCATTCATTTTTCGAAAAAAATATTTTTAGCATAGAATCAAAATTTTCAGTATTTAAATCATTGATTTATAAATTATTAAAGTTAATTTAATAATAAGTATTATATTATTTTGAAAATAATGGTATTTTAGTAATTATGGTTGATAATATAACAAATTTGAAGGATTTATTAATTTTTTTCAATTGAATGATCAAAATTGATTTTGACGAAATTTGGAGGGATTTAAAATGAAATTTCTCTAACAATTATATTACTAAAAAGAAACATACATAAAGTTCTAACGACTTCTTTTCTTTGTTGACACCATAATCCAACTTCAATTATTTAGGGTACATTCTGCGTCAAGAATGAATTTGTAAATAGATTCACAAATTTTATTTAGAGAATACGAATGTTTTATATCATGTAGGGTAAATAATGAATCATATGCCCACAAAATTAAGGGTTTATGTGACTGATGGTATATTGATTAATATTCATTTTATCTTTAAAATGATTGTTACCTGGAGAAAAGATGCATCAGGTATCATTAATTATTTTTGTTTTGTGAAAACTACTACTAATCGGTAGCCATAAGAAAACGCGAGATTTTTATGTGAGAAACCAAATATATTGTAATGAAATCCACAGGCACCAAACAAAGAAATAGAATTACTAATAGAATGTCAAGCTCAAGCTTCTGGAGCTTACTGAAACCTTTTAGAACTCGGAACATAGAGTCTGCCTTTTCCCGCCTACTTCTACCCCTTTTTATAGTTATAGGGTGAGGAGGACATTACCATATTTACAAAATATTTATCATATCACCAATAATATTCATCGAGGCAACAAATGAGACTTTACCACCTAAAAGTATTGGCGGCACCGAGTGCGTTAGGTGCACCATTCGTTAAAATTAGTCTATCGGCCACCATCCATTTCAGAAATACGTTGAGTGTGTGAACATCGATGATAGTCGAACAAAGCAATGTCGACCACTGCCCTTGTGGTCACCCACACAATCGTCACTCATTCCTCCAGCTCGTCGAGCAGTAATCATCGTCTACCTTAGTCAAAAGATTTTGAAGCCCTGAGAACTATCGATCAACAACATTCTTCATCGAGGTAAGAATACCCGTTCATATCAATTTCCGACCAGTTACTGTCGATGCATGCATTAAATATCCCTTGAATTGTCTTCGATTGTCATCGTCGAAGAAAGTTTACATAGTCATGATCATCAGTCGGTTGTCGAGCGTCACATGCCGTCTCACATTCAAACTCAATCGACCATCTTTTCAACTTCCATAGCGGTTGGCACGCGTACTTTCAATTCTCACGTGGCTCGAGGTAATAATTACGTCAACCTCGAAAACAATGTCAAATCTTAAAAGTTGTAATCTTAACCATCCACATGTCACAATCATATGCACCTTGTAAGAAAAATACCCTCCTTCCTTCTAATTTTCGTTGCGTGCACCAATTTCTTTAGTTCTCAACAATCTTCAAGAAACCCGAAAAATACGAGGTAAAAAAAATTAGTTTTCAATATTAAAAAGAAAACTACCTTTACAAATTGTCCATTTAATTAATACAAAGTATAAATATCATTTGAAACCGACGAAAATTGCGAAAACTGATTTCACAACTTAGGTGCGAAGTAACGTTAAATAACAACCCACTCCAAAAAAGGGGCAGAGAGGGCATTACCCTACAGATTTGAAGAAAAGTTTGTCACTTCAATATTTTGAGAAAATTGAAAAATTTGAATCAATTAATTTTATTTATTTTCAAATTTAAAGATACATAATTTTATATTATATTATATTAGGCTTGTTTGGTACGATGAGAAAGGGCAATGTAGTATCGTGGGATAAACCGTTGTGAGTTGAATGCATTTATTGTAACACAATTTTAAAAACAGTATAAAAAATAGTGATATAATGAATGTAATTTTAGTAAAAATATAATTTGCTTAAATCAAGAAATATAATTTACTCAAATTAATCAATTTATATTTCTTAATATTCAAAATTGCTTCAATGTTAAACTAAAAATAAAATTGATATTTCTTGAATTATGCACGGAAAATCAAAAATCATATTTACACAATTGAAAAATAGAGAAGACAAGAGAATCTCGTCCAAAAAGTCTTTGAAAACTAGATATTTTGTCGTATTTAGATAAATGCAATGTTTTCAAATAGATCAGAACGATATATCTATTGGTACTAAGATTTAAAAATAATATTATTTTGTGTTTTTTACTATTTAAAATAATAATATTTTATTTTATTAGGGTTGTAGGAAACTCGAGATCCGATCCTAAAACGTGATATCAGATGTTACTGATCTGTATAATTTTGGTATTGATGGATATATTGTTTGAAAACATTGCATTTATATTAATACGATAGAATATCTCATTTTCAAAGACTTTTTAGACGAAATTATCTTTCATTCTCTATTTTTCAGTTATGTAAATATGATTTTTAATTTTTCGTGCATATTTCAAGAAATATTAATTTTATCTATAGTTTTACATTGATCTAAAAATTAAAGCAATTTTGAATGTTAAGAAATATAAATTTATTAGTTTGAGTAAATTAGATTTTCTTGATCTTAAGCATAAATATGTATTTTTAGTAAAATCACGTTTTATATTCCCCTGGATTATTTACGTAATTATGATACCTACGGGGCTCATCTAACTTGACTTAATAATATTTTTGATTTTTTATTATATTTATGGAGTAATGAAATTTCAGAGGTAGTCTCGTAATTTAGACATTCCGGGTCACGTGTAATGATTCTAATGAGGTTTTGAGCAGTTTTGGACGATTTTGATCGTGAAGGAGGCCAGTGGTATTCTTATAATTTGGCACTTGAAGAGTTCGTTGGTGAGTTTTTGTAATATTTTGGGATATCTTCAAAGTATTTGGAGATCATGAATTTGTCAATGATATTTTCAGGTATTTTCTCGACATTACGTGTCAAGTGTTCGATCGTGCCGCATTTCAAAAAACCCGAGACATTACGATTCATATCCTGAAGAAATCGGGCGTTTTCGAACAACTCGAGACAAGCTAGGCCAAATTTACTAAAACTGAGCTTTTGGACCTTTAGTTAATCTATTGTATCAAATTTCTCTAGAAATACAAGACATTAAACCCTAGAAAAGGGTTGAGACTCAATGCACACATCCCAAGGCAAGGGAGACGTGATTATTTGCATGGAGAGTAACGAGACCTTGTGCCCCAAGCTTCATTTGCAAGTTTTTGTTCTCAAATGTCCCGACTTTATGCTGACTCGCGAGTTTTTGCTCCCCGAAGTCGTGAGGTCTTGTTTAGTCGCGAGTTTTCGTCACCTGGAACCCGACTCGCGAGTTCTGATCACCTTGTGCGCGATGGAGCAAAATTGGTCTTTTTTCGTACAATTTTCATTCGTATTGTCAATATCTCTTGTTTGTACATGTATCATTTGATTATCATAGTAAAAACCAAGGTAGAGTTTCACTCTCCCGATGACGTAAACCCACACATTGTGGACACAACCTCGTACACCACTCGTATCCCCACAGTAATTGAGCTTAAAATAATAAAAGAAATTGACTGATCTAAAACAAATATAACAAAATATTTTCAGACGATATCAAAATTCATCACCACTGTTTTTTATAAAACAGTTTTTAAAATCATGTTATAATAAATGTAATCAACTCAACATAGTTTACCCCACCACACTTCATCATACTTTCCCACCACCATACCAAACAAGCCATTATATTCTTTAAACAATTGATTTTTAAACCTCCATTCGGAATCCGGTACAATTTTTAAAACCCAAATTTAGACATACAAACTTTCTTCTAAAGAATTGAGAAATACCGTGCGTAAACAGCCATATCTAAAACAAATTACCAACCATCTGATTCAAACTATATAAAAACGAAAATAAGGATACATTCTAGCCATTAGAATTCATCTAGAATCCTTAAGAAAAAACTGATGTAAAGCGAAATGCATAACTTACCATAAAGTGACAAAATTTGGTTACAGAATTAAATCTTACTTTGAGACTGCAATATTTCTTATCTTCTTGTTTCTGTCTGAATTTGACGGTATTGGTCCATTGAGCAATATTCGTAATTTGCCTTCAAGCAACCGCTCATGGAAGTAGCTTTTATACAAATTCCAAAAATCTTCACTGCAAATTGTAAAAATTGAACAGTCATGGTGGTGGTTGATGGTGGTGGTGTGAGTACAATATAGATACAGGAAAAAATAATTGAATTTTGAAATTCCAAAACGTGGTTTAGATTTTTGAAGAGGACTTTCAAACAACTTGTCAATTTTCCCATCTAAAAAGGTAGTCTCCAGATTTAAAACAAAACAATTTGAATAAAGCAACAAGAGAATAAGTGGCTAATGGCAAGCATGAAAACTGACCTAGCAATTCAGAACAAGTGCAAATATCATGTAAAATGAATTTTGATGTGTTGGGAAAGTATAGAGAACATTATAGTGATGGGGCGGCTCAAAAACATATCTTTTTATCGTCTAAAAAGTAGCATTCGGGCTACAAAATTTTCTAAACGGAAGCAAGAAAAGGAGTGGTTAATATTTGATACCAAGTACGAACAGAAACCTATGAAAGATAGAACAAGTGAAAAGATGAGGTAAAGGCTTAACCTGATTTGTTTCAGAGTGAAAACTGAATAGCCCTTTACATCCATGTGCATGTCAATCACAATCAAAGCTAAGCGTGACATCCCTAGCTCTTCCATATCAATTAACTTCATAATTCTGAAAAAAATAAGTGTCAATCTAACTTCAGCTTTGAACTTTTTCCCCCACATTATACAAATAAACGGTCATTATTATCATAATGCACCAATAGCAAGTCAAGGGAAAAATTTCAATTAAAGGGAAAGCTATTAGTCAAACATGAGCAATCTAGAAGCTATTCTGGCAATATTCACCTGCATGGAGTTCCACTGGCAATATTCACACGATTTTTCAAAACAGATACCTGCTCATGAAATAAAAAAGTTATTCTCAAAAGAGATGGCTCATAAGAGCAAAAAAATATTATAAAGTCATGTCATAAAAATAAAAAATCCTCCTATGGCTAAAAACACCCGCTAATCCTCACAGTAGTTAAATAAATCACAAACATACATATTTATCTTTTTACTGATGCTAAAAGAAAGCCATTTGCACTAGATGATGTCATCTAGAAAGTGTAAACTAACTTCACGACTTCCAAGTTACTCTTATACCTTCAAAATTCACTCAGATATTGCCATACAAAGTAATATTAGATTTTAGTTACTTTAACATAATTAAATCACCCAACAAGAAGGCTGACTAAAAACCAGCTGCAATTAATAATTCCAGAATAATAATAAGACAAAATACCTGCTCTTCAATCTTCATGTGCTTGGAAAAAAGCTTTGAAGCATGGCATTCTTTTGTCAAGGATCGCAAGTCCCTGTATAGAGCAGGAAAGATTGAAAGATGATGCAAAACAAAAAAAGCATAATCTAATCATGATGGTCATGCTGATATATTGTGTAAAATGGGAGAAAACTGAAATGCTGGAAACTTTAACCTGAGAAGTTCTAATGATCTTATTGCTGATGAACTTATTACAAGAACTGCTGGACTGCCAGGATTAATCTGACCTACAAGATTCCTTTGAGAAAGCACTTCCTTCCATGAAGAACCAAACGCAGTCTTCACATGCTCATCCAATTTTGACATAGTATGCAACATTGGATTACGGGATTGATCAATGAAGAAACTTTCTGCTTTTTCAAAACATCATATCAACAAAAAAATTATAAAGAAACTCGCGTCCATAACATTAAAGTGATGATATATTTAAGATAACGTGTAAGAGATGCTTTACCAAATTGAATAATATCATACTACTAATTAACTGGCGTAGAGAAACTGAGAAACCCAATAACTTCAGCGGAAAAATAAATCCACTCGATGTTTCTACATTAATTTGTATAAATTATACTATTTAACACTGAAAAATAACAAAATTCAAAAAAATTTGAAATTCAAAATCGGACACATGTTCTAAGAAAAGGGCAACACATTCAAGTTGGACAATATCAACATATCAACGATTACGCACACACCCAACAGGATATAACTCAAAAATAGCGAAAAGTCGCAACCTTTGAACAACTCAATCTCTAGGGCTGAAAGCTTAATATCATTCGCAGATTGATACTGGTTAACAAAATAATTCAGCTGTTGAGAAGCCGTAGGACAATGAACAGAATTCTTCTCGATTTTAGATAGGGCAGAAGCCGCAGATGCCGCTCCTTGCTCACCATCCCTATATGTTTTACTGGACTTACTTTTTGCCTTTCCATTGGCTTCATTCTTACTGATTGTCATCATAGGCCGCAGTTTATTCCGCTGAATCTTGTCATTATCCTCTAAGGTGGAGGTGGAGGCGGAGGCAGGAGCCATGGCTGCCAATGTTTTCTGTGCTACTCAATGTTTCCTGTGACCCAGCCGCTCAATTTGCGGGTATGGGGAGAATATATATAAATTATAAAGGAAAAATTTCCCTTTTAAGATATTGTTTGTTTAATTATATTTTAAAAATTGCGGTGTGGTGAAGATTTGATGTGATATTATGATCGTAAATTTTTAAATATGTTTGCTAAAATTGTGATATTATAATCGTGATTTATGTAAAAATACTAATGTACCCTCATATATAAATAATAATAAATATAATTGTTATGGTCCCTTTTTAGGGGATACCAACAGTCGTCCGGTTCGTTCAACAAACGAACTCGGTTTTGATTTATTTTAAGTATGGAAGACGATCAAAAGCTAAAAACAAAGTAATGCACGGCGATATATAGTGGAAACCCCAAGAATTGGGGTGAAAACCACTCGACTAAGAGCTGATTATGCTCTTAGCCTGCTCACTAATGAAATAACTCAAAGTTTATACAAGGAAGGCTAATGAAAATGACGAGGTAAAGAAAGCGGTAAGAATTCTGGCAGGGTAACGGCCTGTTCTTCCGAGTCCAAAGGGTCCTACTATTTCCGTCGTCTGGCCCTGTATTTATAGAATTCTTAGTGAGTGTAAATCACGCTCCGTNGGACGTCTTTTTCATTCACAGCCGCTACTTCTCTCGACTGTTTCTTCGGGTATGAAACCCTATGATCACCTGCGGGCTCAGAATTCCCGCTAGGCTTCCGATAACCAAGCCCCAGCGCTTCATCTACCTTAATATACTTGTTGATTTTCTGAAGAAGTTTTCACAAGGTAGATGGTGGGCTCTTCACCAAACTGGCCGAAATGCCGCACGGTCCTAAGACCTGCTGTAGAATATCGATTTTATCCCGGAGCTCGAGTTTGATGCCCCGGGCGGTCCTGTTGAATTTCTCCATAAAGGACCGAAGACTCATTTTCGCCGGGATATATTTTAGCTGGTATAGTTCCTGCCTGCTTCGAGGCAGTCCTACATTTTGAGCGAATTGCTCTGAGAAAGCCAAAATAAAGCCACCATATGACTGTATGGATCGGGCTGGCAGATTTTTGAACCATGTTCTTGCATCGCCTTGTAATCCTGCCGCGAAGATGCGACACTTTAATGAATCCGAGGCCCGAACTGTTCCCATACGTAACTCGAAATCAGCGACATGATCGATCGGATCACCATCGCCACGAAATGTTGGCAACCCCTCGGGGTTGCGATAATGTCGATCTGGGACTGCTGCTCAGATTTCCTCAGAAAAGGGGAGCATCAAATCTCTCAAGGCGGCTGGTACGCCTTCAGATTGCTGGGATGATGCTTGGACATCATGTAAATTATGCCACCAATCGTCATCCTTACTCCGCCTGATAGGGGCCTCCATGACCCTATTAAATAAACCAGGATTGCGTCCCAGATTTGGTTCGCAATCCTTTAATGCACGCATATTCTCTAACTCCCTGGTGAGCTCATCTATTCGTCGCTGCATCTGCTCCTGGTCATTTCCAGTAGCGGGAGTTAGAGCTCTGGCTGGAGGGGGAGGAGAAGATCGATATCTAGGCCTCCTCATTGTGACGCCACGCCTGATGATTTCTTCATCATCAGTACTGCGCACGTCAGGATCACTCTCGTATCCTCGACTTCTGGGAACATGGCTGGATACAGCCGGTGGTTCTGTTCCACTTTTCTCCGTCGTAATTTCCAGTACCACCTTCCTTACGACAGCTTCCAAATCCTGTAAAGTGAATGTTGGTGCTGGAAGACTGTCGGGAAGCACGTCACTATCATTCGTCGGAGTTCTAGTCGCCATGCCTTTGATTATCCTATCCCTGGTAGAAAACTCAAATGGGATTAGAGAATCGTCCCCACGGACGGCGCCAAACTGTTATGGTCCCTTTTTAGGGGGTAGCAACAGTCGTCCGGTTCGTTCAACAAACGAACTCGGTTCTGTTTTATTTTAAGTATGAAAGACGATCAAAAGCTAAAAACAAAGTAGTGCACGGCGATATATAGTGGAAACCCCAAGAATTCGGGTGAAAACCACTCGACTAAGAGCTGATTATGCTCTTAGCCTGCTCACTAATGAAATAACTCAAAGTTTATACAAGGAAGGCTAATGAAAATGACGAGGTAAAGAAAGCGGTAAGAATTCCGGCATGGTAACAGCCTGTTCTTCCTCGTCCAAAGGGTCCTGCTATTTCCGTCGTCTGGCCCTGTATTTATAGAATTCTTAGTGAGTGTAAATCATGCTCCGTAACCGCCTTTGACAGGTTTGATAGAGGTTGTTATCGCGGGATGTAAAACGAGGCTGGGACCGAGGCGTGGCCTGCGTGATCGGGCCCGAAGCGTGGTAAGCGTGGGAAGGCCCGAAGCGTGGTAAACGTGAGTTGTAACTGCTCGGACGGAACCCAGGTGCCAGCTGGCAGAAAACGCTTTATTTCGCTAAGGTCAACTTTGGTCCTCCAGTTAAATATCGGGCCGCTCTTCATTGGAGGTGTGGAATGGGCTATAAGGATTCATTTTCGCCATTTGAATTGGTCCAATCGTTGCTGGGCCTTACCCATCACAAGGTACACGGTCCTAGAGTTCTCATCAATAATTATTGATAAGAGCTTCGGAACCCGGTACCCTGAACTAGATAAGACCCAAGCTATTGTAGATCGGCCCAAGTGACAGAAGTCGAAGCTAAAGGCCTCAGATCCAACTTTTACTAGAAACCCGACCCAATAAAGATAGCTGGACCAGAAGAAAAGCTCATACTCGGTGATCGAGACCGAAGGCCAGACGCTTACAATCCACATGTCTTGCTCTCCAGAACTAACCAAGCCTTCCAAGCTTCGAGCATGATCACACAGACTGCACTTCGGTCTCATCCACGTTTTCTAGCATGGGAAAACGACATTATCAGAGGCGGTTACAGGATGTGGATTATACGGGAATTCAACTCTATAAATAGGAGGCTTGACGACAGAATAAAGATGACTTTTTGGATGCGCAAAGTGAACAATTACTCTGCTGGTTTATCTCCTTAGCGCTTTCTTACGTACCTCTGGCATTTTCATAAGCTTTATTGTTTGTAACATGAACTGTTCTATTAAGGAATCGGTTAAGAGCTTTCTCAACTCTTAGTCAAATGATTTTTTCTACTTTTCCAGGGGTTTACCACTCTAAAAATGATGTGTCCATTTCTCCTTTCATGCTTAATCGTTTCTCCATTTCAAATAAATTAAACCAGAGTTCGTTTTGTAACGAACCAGACGACTGTTGATACCCCCGATTTTTTAACTACAACAGTTTGGCAGCGTCCTTAGGGACGATTTCTAATCCTCATTTGATGTGTCTCTCTGGATAGGATAATCAAAGGCATGACAACTGAAATTTCGACGAACGATTGTGATGTGCTTCCCAACAGTCTTCCAGTCCCAACATTATCTTTACAAGATCTGGAGGTTGTTGTCAGGAAAGTAGTACTGGATATTACGTCGGAGAGGAGTGGAACAGAACCACCAGCTGTTACAAGCCATGTTCCTACAAACAGAGGGTACGAGGGTGACCCTAATACGCGCAGCTCCGATGAAGATGAGATTATAAGGCGCGGTGTGACAGTGAGAAAGCCGAGATATCGATCTATTCCGCCTCCTCCAACTATAGCTCTAACTCTCGTTCCTGGGACTGGTCAGGAACGAATGCAAAGCTGTATTGACAAACTTACTAGGGAATTGGAGAGCATGCGCACGCAGAGGGATTGTGGGCCCGATCCTGGCACAATCCTAGTTTATTTAATAGGGCCATGGAGGCCACGATCAGGCGGAGCAATGATGACGACTGGTGGCATAACCTACACGTGACCCAAGCGTCATCCCATCAACCTAGAGGTGTTTCCGCCGCATTGGGAGATTTGATGCTCCCTTTTTCTAAAGAGATATGAGCGGCAGTCCCAGATCGGCATTATCACAACCCCGAGGGGTTGCCGACGTTTCTAGGCGACGGAGATCCTATCAATCACGTCGCTGATTTTGAGTTAAGAATGAGAACGGTTCAGACATCTGATTCACAGAAGTGCCGCATCTTCATGGCCGGATTATAAGGCGATACCCGGACTTGGTTCAAGAACTTGCCTAATCGATCCATACAGTCGTATGGCGGATTTATCCTGACTTTCTCTAAGCAGTTTGCTCCAAATGTAGGACCGCCCCGAAGTAGGCATGAACTATACAATCTAAAATATATCCCGACAAAATGAGTCAATGGTTCATCATGGAGAAGTTTAATAGAACAGTCCGAGGTATCAAGCGGAGCTCAGGGACAAAATCAACATTCTGCAACAGGTCTTGGGACCGTGTGGCCTTTCGGCCAGTTTGGTAAATAGCCTACCATCCACCTTGGGAAAACTCCTTCAAAAAATCAACAAGTTCATCAAGGTGGATGAGGCGCTTGGGGCGAGTTATCGGAAGCCTAACGGGAATTCTGAACCCATAGTTGATCATAGGGTTTCCTATCCTAAGAAGTAGCCACGAGAAGTAGCGGCTGTGACTGAGAAGAATGTCCCCCTGGTGAAGGAGGACAATCGGGTATATTGTGAACTTCATCATAATCACGATCACCCCACTTTGAAATGTTCCCTACTGCAGGAGACAATGGCGGCGATGATGAAAGATAGGCCCAGAAAGGATGATCCTAAGGGCAAAAGAGCTGAATCACCCCGAAGAGGCCATCAGGATGATAATCGTCATAGGCCACAGAGAAGAGATAATCGGGAATAGCCCCGAAACTATAATGACATAACAGAGGACCGAATGTCACCTCCGCCAGAAAACGAGAGAGGCCAGCCAGGTCGAGAGAACCGGGGCCAAGGCCGAAGAAGATGGTGGGGTAGTGGCGGCACATCCTCGCAAAATGAGGGTGGAAGACAGAAGTAGCCCGCTCCTCCACCTGTCGAAATGGACACTTAACCTCCTCAAAATGAGGCAGTGTCCAGGGAAAGAAAAGTGGCCGGAGATATTTATGTTATTTCCGGAGGAATAAGAATCAACGAATCGGTCACGGACCGAAAGAGAGCAGCGCGCGGAGACTCCTCTGAGAGCTCCGAATCTGTGTCATTGTTTAAGTATGAGCCAGCTGAACGGTCCTCTTCTTTCGAGGACGCTATTACCTTCACTGCAGCTGATCGGGAAGGAATAACTGATCCATTTGATGATCCTCTCATCATAACTAGAATTATTGCTAACCGTCGGGTCCACCTGAACTTGGTGGACACAGGGGCTTCGTGCTGATGAAGCGCGAAGTAGCTGAAATGTTGGGAGCTGCCGGTCATGATCTCCCTATTGCCAACATCACTCCCTGGGCGTTCAACCAGAGGATCGTCATTCCATGCGGTAAGATTCTATTCCCAATTACCTTGGGAGATTAATGCAAGGACCGAACCGAAACTTTGGAATTCATAGTCGTTGAAGTCGTCTTGGCTTACAAAGTCATTATCGGACGGACCGGTCTCAGTAAGTTTGAGGCGGTCACTTCTACTCATTACATGATACTCAAGTTCCCTTCCACTCATGGAGTTATTTCTATAAAGGGGGACCAAAAGGTATAAAGACATAAAACTTTCTATAATAAGCGCGTCTTACCTAGTAAATTTTCAGAATGTGACCTTATTCTCAGGAATGTGAGAGTTCAGAGAAACCTTGGAAAGTTGGATAGAAACTGGGAAGGACATTGTCGAGTTTTGAAAAACTTAGGAGCTAGGGCTTATAAGTTGGAAACATTGGATAGGAATGAGATCCCCCGAACTTGAATGTTATGAACTTAAGACGATATTTCTTGTAAAATCTTTGACATTTAGTGTCAATTCTGAACGTTAAAAATGTTTCTCATATTATGAAAAAGATACAACACATGCAATATAAATCATTTCTAACTAGGTGAGTGACCGATCTTGAAGTAGGATTTTCTGGACGAGTTTCGACTGGTGACATTAGCAGTCCGTAGATAATGCTTTCAAGTAGTTGTGACCGCTCTGACAAGTCATATACTTCTATGCTTGTTGAGTAGTTAGAAGGATTGCATAACTCCCAGAACTCACTGTGAACTTAATTTCCCCTTCGATGGCATTCACTCTTCGGAAATAACTCTTGCATCTTTGTACCTAACCATAGACGAGATAATAGGGACATAATTAGCCAGTCAAAGCACAAACACAAGCCTATATTGGACTTATGAAGAATCGGGACATATGAAGAATCGGGGTTTCGATAAAGCTTGCCATAAGACTCATAAAGAACCAAGGCAACGCCGCTAGAGTCATATTGTTATAGGGACAGAATAAAGAGTGATCTATTAACATGATTAGAATTCCCTAACTTATTAAACCTAGCAAAATTCAAATCTAAGTTAAGGTGACCGAACGGTCTAGGTTCAATATGGACCCCGAACTTATACTTAGAGAAAATAGATGTATTGAAAAAAAAGTATTTACAATAAACAAAATACAAAAGGGGTAGACCTAAGGCCTAAACTTAGTCTATCTGTCCTTCCTCCCTATCTACTTTCATGAACTTCTCCGCAATCCATGCCTTGAGATAGTCCAGTTTAATCTCCTTCTCCTCGACCACCTTGAAGACAGAATTTTCCATTAAGTCAAACAAAGGGAAGTTGGGATCCTTATCCTATGGAGGCTCAGCCAAAATTGGGATCTCTTTAAAGTTCTCATCTTTGGTTAGGGGATCGATCAACTCCTAGCGCTTATCTTCGGGGTACATGCCAAATTTGTTGATTATCTGACCCTTTATGTTGCCCATATACTGGGAGACATTTGACCCATAAACATTTGCCACTAAGGCAAACATTAGCGATGATCGTGCAAAACCCAGAAGGGTCTCCCGAACCGCTCCTTCAATTGCTTCCTTGCCCCTAACCAGTTCTTTTTTCAAGACATATTTTTCCTCCTATGACTGAAGGAGAAGTCTATTGTCTTTGTCAAATAACTCTTGTATCTGACGCTTTAGCTCCAAAACTCGGGCCGTTGCGGAATTAGCAGCTGACTGGGCCTCTTTATGTTTTGCTTCCCACTCCGCTGCTTGAGAAGTGGCAAGCGAGAGTTGGGTGCCCCCTCCTAATAGATCTCCGTTCAAACGGTCCCGCTCATCCCGGACAGATTCCAGCTCCTTCTGTTTAATCTCGACTTGCCGCTGAGCTAGGGCAAGTTGATCATTCATTTCTTTAGAAGCCGAAGTAGAGCTTCGGCTCAGCTGGATAGCATAAGCAAGGTCCAAGCTTCTTCTGCATGTCTACATAAAACGATCCTAGTCAAATTTAAATTTTACTTAAGTGACATAATATGGAGATAACTTACCATGGCCTGAGATTCCAGATAAGCAGCCACCAGATTGGTGATCGAGCCGTCCAATCCAATAGGATTCTTCTTAGCCACCAACCGATATTCCTCCAACATGGCATACTTCCATGATATTTGAGTTCGTTTTTGTAACGTCCCCAATTTGGGCCTAGTTTTTTTGTTAAAATATGATAATTAAAACGGAAATATTCGAATGCAAATTTGAAACATAGTTCGAAACATGAAAATACGACAGCATATTTTAGAGTATTCTCCAAAGGACCGGACTCTATCACCGGACAACCGACGACCTTCTTCCCCCGTCCCTATCATATCTCATCTGCATCACCTACAAAATCTGTAAAGCGGTCACAATCTATTCAAGGAAACTTCACACACACTACACATTATCTTTTCACTTCTTAGTTACACCGTACACGCACACATGAACCATTCCACTTAACCGTTTCTTATTTCCCTCTTCTTTTACCCTTATCATTTCCATCATTCATTAACTTTTCTGTTGCCGAGATTAACATGCTCGGTGCATGTCCCGCCCAAGCCAACCGTTAGCTGTTGGATGACTCGACGGGCCATATGCTTCCTTTCCCCGGGTGGGTACTTAGGCGCTACCCCTTTTTCCACCCGGATCCGTTCTGCCCTCTTCGTACGTATCTTTTCCTCTTTAGAACTTATCGTTCCCTTCATCAGGCATGCCCTTCCTTTGGCGAATCGTGTACTAGGCACTATGCCGGGTTCGGTCGGACGGTCCATCCTTCATTACCCCGAGTCTTACTATCATTTATCTCATTCATTCGTATCCTTTCTTCCTTCTTTATTAACCCAATCCCATTCCCTAAGTTTGAACCTTCCCTTACTATATTGTGTTCACTCCGCTTACCTGTTGTTCTCGCTTGTTATGATCTCCGATGCTTCCCTACAATTCGTAACATATTTTAGTACTTCATTATTATTGACATTATCATCTTATTGTTGACTGTTTGGTTACCGTAGACCCTTCGTATCTCTCTCCTTCACGATCCGACGTCGAAATGCGATGAAAACACCCTAATTGTGTATTTCTGCGATAAAATCATTCTGTTCCTCAAATCCGCGATAAAAATACTCTAACCCTGAAATCCGCAACAAAACAACACGTAATTCAGTTTCCGTGACAATTTACCAAGCTATGAAAATCCGCGACAATTTTCCTCTTCGAAAAATCCGCGACAATTTCCCTCCTTGAAATTTTCCGCGATAATATTCAACTTGGAGTTTTCCGGACAAAGTTCTTACCCAAAATTTTCCGCGATAAAAATGCTTAGAAAATTTCCGCGATAAAAAGCACTGATCATGAAATTTCCGCGATAATTTGATGTTTTGGCGTTTTTCCGTACGTTTTTGCGGTTTAGTGCTAAATGACTTGGTTTTTGGGCTTTCTAACCCCTATTTATAGATGTTTTAACTTCCCTAATTCACATTTTGACCCCTCATTCTTTTCATTTTTCCCCCTCCTTTATCTCATGCTTTTCATTTAAATCTTTCGTTTCCTTTTACGTTCTTTCGTTCCCGTATCCCTCGTTATTTCTCCTCTAGACTTTATAAATATATTTCCTACTATCGTCCCGACATACCTTTTTCTCGGCTATTACAGTTTTGGTCCTAGAGCCTTCGAGACAGAGGCCACCATCTCATGGATCGCCTCTCTGATAAGCTCTGGGTTCGATGGCGTAGGGACCGATGGTCCACCATTTGAAATCCCCTTTGTTGGGATTGGGGCTTTTTTTTACTACATATTTAATTTAATCAATTATCATATAATTATTTTATATATTTATAGTATATATGACAATTGATCTTCCTTCATACATATTGATGTTTTCATTTATATTTTACTAATATTTTATTTTAAAATCCTACGTGGCATTGACGTGTCATAATGGATATTTTAAAACGCTCGTGTCATCGTTCCCGTTTTTGCCGTTTTTAAGTGTCCACGTATTACGTGTTCAACAGTCTAGTTATCAATTTTAACTTGTGATATATTATTAATTTTTATCCAACATTAATAGATATCAAACGAGAAAATAATGTTATTGAATATCCGGTTTGATAATTTTAGCAAATTTAGTATTTGAATTTTTTTTGTGGTATTTTCAGTCATCGAACTATGAATAATTTACAACATTCATCCTCATATTTTGTTACATTTTAGAAAATTGATCATCAAAGTTCATATTTAGTTCTCACATTTAGTTTAAAATTGATCATCAAAGTTTGTAAATTTGGCAAAATTAGTCCTTTTATTTGTTAACGGGCGTTAAGTACCCAATCAATTTTCAGAATTGTGTTCATCCTCATAATTGTGTTCATCCCAGATTTTTCGCATACTTTCTTCTCATAGTTGTTGCTCGCCTCTATTCATGGTGCCTCTGCTTTTGCCCATCCTCTTTGAGCTCGTCTAAAAATATTTTAGAGAGTTTATTCTTAGATCAGTCAATTTTTTAATTATTCGGAATTTAATTGTTGTGGGGACACGAGCGATATACGAGGTTGGGCCTACAATGTGTGAGCTTACGTTCTCGAGATAGCATAACTCTACCTTGGTTTCCACTATAATCATCAAAGAATATAAATACAATCAAGGGATAATGATAATCCGAATGAAAACGGTACGAAAAACTATCGAATTCACTCCGTCGCGCCCGGAATGTGGGACTCACGACTTTTCGCCACAATGTCGCGAATCCATGCACAATCTCGCGGATGGGGTGTTGGTCGCGACTTCTCGACACAATGTCGCGAGTGGTGAGTCAAGTCCGCGCGGCTACATACAAAATGTCACGAGTATTTTCGAAATCTCGCGGATGGAGCACAATATCGCGAGTAAGGGGGCGAGGCGACAAAAACTAGCGACTAAGGGAATGAGAACAAGTCCTCACGACTTTTTGTGCAAAAAGTCACGAGTCAAGGGGTTTAGCAAGGGCTCTCGCGACATTGTGGCAAAATGTCGTGATTGGGTCATAAACTTGCGAAACCGAGAGCTTTGGGAAGCATGTCAAGAGTCTGAACCTTTTTCTGAGGCCTATGGTCTTGTATTTATAGAAAAACTTGGACCAATATGTCAACTTAAGGTCCAAAAGCCCAATCTTAGTCAAATTAGCCCAACTTACTTAGAAAATATCCCATTAAACCGGGATAAGTGTCACAGCGTCACGAAGCTTCGAGAATGCACCTCGATCGAACACTAGTAGCACGTAGTGTCGAGAAAATACCCGGGAACACTCGTTACCAGTTCATCGTCTCCAAGTTTAGGAGATAGCAAAAAACATCGCCTTAGGTCGCCAATGAGCTCTCCGAGTGCCAAATTACGAAAATACCCTTGGAAATCGCATAACTCAATAAATGTAATAGAAAATCAAAAATGTCATTTAACTAGTTCAGACGAGCCCCGGGGGTATTATAAATATATAAATAACCCCGGCAATATCACTCTTGCTTTCTTAGAGACATTTACAAGTTTTTTAGAGACATCTACAAATTGCAAAACGAAAGGGATACTAAAATAATCACTAACAACATTCATATTCGATGAGCCGATATAAGCTTCAAACTGCACTACGTATTAATCATCATTTTTCATGAAAATAACTCATAGGCAACTAAGCAAAATGGACACAAAGAATGTGGAGTATACATGTTGTAATACATTTACTAATTTTCGCAAAATGTGTTAGATGTTTATTAAACAATTTGTACCCTATGTTCTTAAGTAAAGCAAATCTAGTTCTTGTTTTGGGTCCTAACTCGGTTCAACTCTAATTAATTTTTGTCAAATTACATATGCATATGATCGAGTGTTGGTTCATAGTATCGGACATTAGCACTTTTGCAAAAACATTCATAGTACAATCCAATACAACCGGACACCCAAGATGCTATTTAGGGGTGGGCATGGGTTGAGCCTGGTCAACCAATACGGGTTGGTCCAACGGGTGGATAATTTTTATTGACCCGTCAACGGGTTGAAGGTGCGGCCCAACCCGTCAACGGGTTGAAATAACCTAAACCCTAAAATGTATAAACCTTCAATTTTAACCCTAAAATTTAAATAAAAATTTAAAATTAGCCCACTACAACCCGTACAATGAAATTTAGCGGACCAACCCATGGGTTAACACGTTTATACGGGTTGGGCCGGCCCAGCAGGTTGGGCTGGCCCATGCCCACCCCTAATGCTATTGTGCTAGGATACGTTAGTAGTTCCAAAAACCCAAATGCGCTATTGTACTCGTAAAGAATTGTGTATAGAAAAAATCTCATAATATGAAAACATTGATGTGTTTTGTATGTTGGGAAAATTCCCTCTTCCATTAGAAGAAAAAAATTCCCGTTATCCGAGGTCGGATCGAATTAATATGATGAGAATCGAATGTAAATAAAGAAAGGTAAAAGACGCAAGATTTACCGTGGAAACCCAAAACCGGGAAAACCACGTGACCGATAAACCTCGGACGTGAACTCACTATCACAAGAAGAATATAATTGATTGATTACAATTGTCTTCATGAGGCATCTATTTATAGAGTCTAACTAGGATCTAATATAGGAAATATTCTACAATATTTTCTTTCCATATCTTTGATCGCATCTTCCATATATATATAACAAGATATATTTGAATATTTTCTTCCATATATATCTCCAGAATATATCTTCATATCTTCTTCCATATATATCGCCAACAGAATATATCTTCGTATCTTCTTCCATATATATATAACCAACAATATATATCTCAATATCTTCTTCCATATATGCAACCAATAAGATATATCTCAATATCTTATTCCATATATTTAATGTGTCAATTATGGAAATATATTTCCCCTCGATAATCTCGAATCCCGATCCAAGTCTAATCCGACCTCTATCAAATAGACTCATCACAATCGTCCAATCGATATTCTTAATAGATCCGGGATCCATCAAGTCGATCAACATCACCGCTTCATGTTAGGTTTCCCCCGCTCGGTCTTTTACCATCGAGCCCTTCGACTATCACCCGACCTCCATTTCTAACATTGTATCACCTTTAACATTGTCTTTCATGTTGTTATAATTCTAGTTTGAACATATTACTAAAAATATGATTCAAGTTTCGTATCTTATAGATATCGCCTATTAAACATATTTTAAACACGACATCAGAAAAAACTGATTAAAAAATTCCATAATCACAATCGAATATTCACGTAAAATGTCATGTTTTCTTAACACCCGGTGTTTGGAGACATTGCATAAACAATTCCGTAATCACAATCGATATATATTTCGGAGTGATATGAAACATCGCATAAAAAGAATGAAATTTCAAATTATTGATACTTTGGAGACTAAATTAACAAATCCACATGAATAAGGACTAAAATCGCCACAAACTCCAAACATTCGGGACTAAATTAGCATTAAGTAAATTGAATGACCAAAATTTGTTATGAAATTACGATGACCAAATATGCCATAACCAAAGTTGAAGGACGGCACTTGCACAGATTACAAACTTCGAGAACCAAATTTTACAACACATACAATATTGAGGATCAATTTTGCCAAATATGGAAAGTATGATGACTAATTTTGTCACATATAAAATTTAGAGACATAATTTGATATAATTGCCAAAATTAGGAAACTATAAGAACCAAATTTGTGCATTACCCTATCTAAACTTTAATTGCCAATAATTATAATATTTATTGTTAAATTAAGTTTCATCAGTTATATATAATTCTTTTAAATTATGTAAAACTTTGAACTTTATAATAAAAATTCTTTTGAATCTTTTACTCTTGTTTGAGTAAGTGCACTCTTGTTTGATTAAGTGCACTTTTACTCTTGTTTATCTTCATTGGTATTCACATTTACTAAAATTACAAAATCAAATGCAATATCTATTTTTTACGAGTATTCTAATACTTGATAACATAACTCCATAAGGATCACTTATCATTATTTGTGTTAAGTGTGGAGATCGGTATTGGTATCGATCGGTGACACTTGGATGACGATCGGCAATGTGGTCGATCGGGGCACACATGGAAGACGGGATGGTCGGTATTGGTACCGATCGGTCGAGGACTGAAGTACGCAATACCGAATGTAACAAAGAGGACCGAAGCAATCGGTAGAGGACCGATGGCATGTGACCCGAAGATATGAGATGGAGGCAATCGGTTGAGGACCGAACTGAGATATGGTGGGGCTCATTAGTCAAAGATATCGGCAGTTATGGAAAGAGATATTGAAGGAAATAATATCATATCAAATCAGTATATATGGATGCATATATATGATTTGATTATGGATAATCATATATGGAGATATGATCAAATATTAGGAATATTTGTTTGTTACCTTAATATCTCAACCACCTCATCTATATAAAGGGGTCTTAGGGTTCATTGTTATGCACTTCAATACTCTTGTATTCCGAGTTTTCCTCTTCGTGTGTGTGTGTTGTAACCTTCTCAAGTGATAGTGAATTTGGCCGTTTCCGCCGGTCACGTGGTTTTTTCCCTTTCCGGGTTTCCACTTTAATTTCTTGTGTCGTTGTTTTCTCTTTGCTTTAATTCTCGGGTTCTACTTAATCTATCGAGATTATTCGCACATGTGTTCAATCCCCAACAATTTGCACCTTTTCAACTTCAACTGAAGTAGACTAAAGAACAATAAAGTATACAAACAAGAACAAATGGATTGTGTGTGGTTTAAATTGGCTGGACCAAAGGAGAAGAAAGTGGTTTGACTTGACCGAAATGGAAGTTGGGGACTTCATCCTGAAGATGGTTGAGATGTAGAAGCATGTTAGCAAAATGGACCTTAAATTGGAGAGTATGTATTAGATCATAAACATAATGAGAGAATGAACATATACAATTGCAAAAATTAACGAGGAGGAGTTGCATAGTTCCTATATCTTTTTCAAATTTTAGAAATAAAATCCCCATTCTGTTTAACCATCTTCTGAATTTATTTATCAAATTCCAAAAGTATGAGTTCAATCGACTAGGGGATTGGTAGAATTGGGTTGATCTTTTGCGTTTAGTCTGGTGAAAATATTTATGTTAGGTAGCATAGGGTAGGATAGAAACACAATATACTACCAATCCTATATTAAATCAATCTCACTCTTCCATATGAATATCATGTAAAAAATGCTTTTAAAACATGAGGAATCTTCATATCCGCTGTAGGATATGAGAGCTATACATAATAGCCTTGCAAGGTATACTCATGGTAGGTAATTCTAGGTAACACAAATTGATAGCATTGACTATTTAGAGACATTTTTCCATGTGGAAAACATGGTGACAATGTGCACCATGTTAAGTGTGATAGTCCTTGAATCTCGGAAGTCTATGAAATGGACGTTAATAATTCTTTTCTTCATGGTAACCTACATGAGGAGAATTATTTGAAGATTCACCTGGTTTATCTTAGATGTAGTGACACCAAGGCATGCAAACCTCGAATGTCATTGTATGACAATCAACAAAGTGTTGTTGATTATTAATTGTTCATCTACTAGAAATATACACTTATACTCTTTGTGCTAGTTTATGTTGATGACTTTATTATTACAAGAAAAACCAAAACATCTATTGAGTTTATCAAAGAAAAGCTCAATGAGAGATTTCAAATGAATGATCTTGACAAGTTGAAATATTTTCTCGAAATGGAGGTCGCTAGAGGGAGACAATACGAATGCCAACATAATACAAGAATTAAAAAGTAGGTTAAATGACATTTTATAGATGATTTAGAATAATTCATATGTTTAGTTACTAAATTTATTACTATTACTTGATCATGAAATAGTTAAACTGGTATACAGAATTAAGTTAAGGGGTCATTTTGAAAATGTACAAGGGACCAAAATGAAAGAAATTGAAATTCTTAGTCTAAGTAGACATTATGCTAAATGTGACATTCTAATTTTAGGATAAAATAGTAAAATGTTATTTTGGCTTGAAACCAAACGTGGGAGAATAAGAGCCTAGACGTTTCTAAAGGTCTGGAGCTTGAAGAAGTCGAAAAACCAAAGGAAAAACGAAGGAAGTGGTTAAGAAGAAGATAAACAACATACAAAACATGGGTAGGACTTGTGTCTAGTTCTTACGAGATAAAAATTCATACCAATATACATATTACCAGGATAAAAGTCCTAAAGTGTTATATAGTTCGTGGGAGGCTAGAAATCAGAAGCAAGTTAGATGTAAATGGTATGATTGAGTTTGTAATAAGTTACAAACTATTTTTTAGCATTTATAAGTTTATGTGAAATGTGTGAATTTTCTGATATCATATGTAATGTATTTGGTGCAAAGCATTACATGATTTTAGTTCTTTATGAGTCTATTTCGGTAAAAACGTTGTTAGTGTCACAAAACTGTTTTTAATCTGTAGCAGTGTCGCATGTGGTGTGTTCCATGATTTTTCTATAAAGTTTGGAGCCTAATTATCATGACTCTGTTTGCGTATGGTAGCCGCATGTGTTGGTGTATAATGTGAATTTGTAAATGATTTTAGAAGGTGAATTGGGCTCTCAAAATAGATCTGGTGTGATAGGTATTTGTTATCGCTGCTAAAAATTGGCAATAACAAAATTTAGACCCATTTTAAGGGTAGAGGTCGAATTAGAGTTAATATGAGGACAACAAGAAAAAATACGTGATTTTTGTAGGTGGAAAATCTTTCTGTAAAAGAAAGGAAAAAAAACCACACCGGCCGTAGCCTTTGAATCCACTATAAACATCAAGTTTGCATATTTACAGCCATAGAATAAGATAGAGAAACTAAAAGGAAAAATGTCATCTTTGGGTGGCCATGGCAGTAGGTTTTCCGGCTGGAAAATAAGAGGATATCGGCATCCTCCTTAGGTCATCGATAAAACCCTCCATTAGGTCAACCGTCAAAACTCAATTCTTTAATTCTTTAACCATGTTTATATAAATGATTAGTTCAGCCCAATTATAACTCTCTCGACTCATCAATAATGAAGTCCAATAAATAATAGTTCATTAATCTCTAAATTAATGACTCATTAATCTCTAAATTAAGCACAAAGATCCTCTAAATAAGTAACCCGATCCAAATACCACGAAAAGCTATAAACAATGTCAATTATCAAAATATCTCGATCTGCTTCATTTCTCGACTCGGGAATGACTATATAGAAATATATGTGTCATCGAATAATAAATTTCTTAATGCGATATCAGAAGTCCCCTGATTTGCGTAGTCGAAGGATTCGAGTACACAAATCAAAAATTTGCCATGAGAATATTGTGGCAATAAACTCACAATAGTAGTATCGCATTTCGTAACTGAATATACTAAGCAGGAGTGAATAAGCATATCTCAAATAAATATTACTGAATGAATAACATCATCTCATTAAACTTCATATATACTTCTAAAAAAATGAGTGAGAATATTTTCTTCTTATTACTGAACCTGGCATTATACTTCTCCAAAATCTCTATCTATAAACTCTATAAAAGTCTTCGATGACTTTTTGTTTCATATGTTGACTTTAAAATTTCTGATAGTTTCCGACCATCGATAAGACTCTTGGTATGTGAGAATATCTCGGTAAATCCGAATAAACGACTTCACAATTCCTCATATAACAAATATGATTTTCTGAACGAAAATAAAATATTCCTCGTTGTTGGGCTCTATTACGATAACTCTAGTTATAACTGAGAGTCCCCATTCTTAAATAAAATTTAGTGAAGTCAACACTATAAGGTAGTCATTTGATCATCTTGGTCGTAAATGAAAATACCCGATCATAAATAACAAAATCCATGCCGTAGGGCCATCAATTAGTCATCTTGATCGTAAATGAAATTACCCGAGCATAGATAACGAAATGCATGCCATTGGACCATCACTTGGCCAGTTTAACAAATGAAGTCATGCCATAACGTGGCTTCATAATTTCTCCGATAATAAATATGCTTCTCATTATCGTAAATAACACAATGTTCCTGCAAGTGTGAGAGAAGCCCGGGAGCGCCATGAAACTGAAATGGCGGGTTTTGTTTCGAAGAAGCTCACTGCCGCAGAGATTTTAGAGGAAGTTCTTAACCTTCTCATCTTACAATAAAAATAATAAAGAAGCTCTAGAGCGGACATGGTGAAAGCTTAGACACCTAGAAAAAGAAGAAATAAACTTCCGGATATAGTATCTTTGCTTTTGTAATCACTCCCCCTTTTTATATTCCCCGTCATATATTGAAATTTTCTTTCATTTCTTTTCAATTTCTGTGATCACGTTACGAAAAATCACTTTAAGAAAAATCTAACTTCGAATATTCTGAATCGAGAAGTTAACCTCAGAAATAATAATAACTTTTCATATGATTAAGTTACCCATTAAAGATACATAATCTTTCGACATGATTTGACTCCCAGATATTCCCGAACGCTGGTAAGAATCACATAAAGTTTTACGATAATTCCGAGCATGGGTAAGAGCCCTAGTAATCATAAAAGTTTGTTGAATGCAAACCATAAGACGAGTATTTGGCATTTTGATCGTTTATCCAAGTGAAAACAATAAATACGATCACATATAATGAGGGTTGATATCGCATGGTTATCCCTCGGCCATTCCAATCACAATAAAAAATGTTTGATCTTTTAACAGATTTCGCCCTTCGGGGATGATAGATCGCTAACCACGCAAACATGTGGTTTAAAAATTTCTTTCTCCAACAAGGAATAGCATTTGCCATTATTTCATGAAAAAGGATATCTCTATCGCGCAAACAACACTTGGCATTTCTCATAGAAATATGTTCTCGACAAACTTGCATTCTCACTGAGCATAAACTTGCACCCGGGGACATCACACTTTCCACCGGTATAAACTTGCACCCGGGGTCTTTACACTTTCCCTCCGGTATAAACTTGCACCCAGGGTCAACACGCTTTCCCAACGGTATAAACTTGCACCCTGGGTCAACACACTTTCCCACCGGTATAAATTTGCACCCATAGACATCACCATTTCCCTCCGGTATAAACTTGCACCCAGGGTCAACACGCTATCCCACCGGTACTGTAACGATCCAGGAAAGCGGCACAAAGAGAGAATTCGGACAGGTTAGACTCGCATTAATTCTTGTTAAAAACATGTAATGAGGGGTAGTTTAGTAAATTAACATAGGAAGAGGGAATTTTAGAAGGAGGGGTTAAAGGATCATTTAGACAAGTTAAGAAACCTATAAATAGGAGTGGGATGAGAAAAGAAGGGTCATTTGGCACAAAAAACGTGAGAAAATTCGAGAGAAATCGAAATTATAGCGGAAATTGGAACATGCTTGAAATTGTCGCGGAAATCAGGGGCAAGAGAGAATTATATCGAAAAACGGGATAAAGAAAGGAATTCTCACGAATTCGGAGGACCGCTGCAATATTATCGCGGAAATCAGGGCCAAAGAGTAAATTATCGCGGATTCAGGACCAAGAAGCAAATTATCGCGATTCCGGGAGTTGTTTGCAATATTGTCGCGGAAACAGACTGAGTTGCAGAATTATCGCGAATTTCAAGGACTTACGTGTAAATTGTCGCGAATTCTAGGGCTGTGGTGCAATTATCGCGAAAATGAATGTTTATGCAAATTATCGCGGAGATTAAGTACCGAAACGTAACTTATCGTGAATACGAAGNGGGATGGTCGGTATTGGTACCGATCGGTCGAGGACCGAAGTACACAATACTGAATGTAACAAAGAGGACCGAAGCAATCGGTAAAGGACCGATGACACGTGACCCGAAGATATGAGATGGAAGCAATCAGTTTAGGACCGAACTGAGATATGGTGGGGCTCATTAGTCAAAGATATCGACAGTTATGGAAATAGATATTGAAGGAAATAATATCATATCAAATCAGTATATATGGACGCATATATATGATTTGATTATGGATAATCATATATGGAGATATGATCAAATATTAGGAATATTTGTTTGTTACCTTAATATCTCAACCACCTCATCTATATAAAAGGGTCTTAGGGTTCATTGTTATGTACTTCAATACTCTTGTATTCCGAGTTTTCCTCTTCGTGTGCGTGTGTTGTAATCTTCTCAAGTGATAGTTAATTTGGCCGTTTCCGCCGATCACGTGGTTTTTTTCCCTTTCCGGATTTCCACGTTAATTTTTCGTGTCGTTGTTTTCTCATTGTTTTAATTCTTGGGTTCTACTTAATCTATCGAGATTATTCGCACACGTGTTCAATCTCCAACAATTTGTGGTGGCTGTGGGGTAGTAGTGGTGCAATCGGCGATGGGTAACGATAAGGGAAGCTTAAGGATGTTTGACGGATCTGATTTTGCCTATTGGAAAATGCAAATCCGCAATACCCTTTATCGGAATGATCTAGGGGAAGCATTGGAAGAAAAAAAGCCGGCAAAGATGGAGGATGCGGATTGGCAGAAATTGGATCGCAAGGCGTTGGCGATCGTTCAACTATCGTTGTCGAAGAAGGTGGCTTTTAACTACAACAAACATACGACGACTCACGGTATGATGAAGGCGATGTCCGATATGTACGAGCGGCATTCATTGACAAATCATGTGCTCTTGATACGGCAGTTGTATACCATGACGATGGGAGAGGGTACCTCGGTTGCAGAACATCTGAATGATTTATGCAATCTTACAGGCTAGTTGTCGCTGGCTGGACATGTAATGGATGATGACACGCTGGCCATTGTCGTTCTTGGTACCATGCCCGAAAGCTGGTCAACGACGGTTGATATTATCAGTAGTCAACCTGGGAAACTCAATTTTGATGATGTGCGGGCTCGACTCATCAGTGAAGATTTGAGACGGAAGCATAAGGGAGATACCAAAAGTAATGCATTGGTGGTAGATTCTTCCAGGGGTCGGAAGAATAACCCAGGGCAGAATGGCGAGAGCAGGGCCCGATCGAGGAATCGGGGAAAGTCAAAGAATCGGGGGATCCCGATTGCTGGAATTGCGTGAAGAATGGATACTTCCAAATGGAATGCAAAGAGCCGAAGAAGGAGGAGAATTCAGCATCGGTAGCGGCCGAATCTGACGATGCACTTGTACTCTGTCTCGAGAGTTCAGTGGAGTCATGGGTGGTTGACTCATGTGCATCCTTTCACTCTTGTTTTAACCAGAAGTTGTTTAAGTCTTTCAAAGTAGGAAATTTCGGGAAGGCTTATCTTGCCGATGGGAAGTTCCTGGAGATCACAGGTCGGGGTGATATACCGATTCGATCCTCAAATGGTTACTGTTGGACCTTGGAGGATGTGATGTATATACCCGGACTGAGTAAGAACCTGATATCGGTCGGACAGTTGGATTCCAAGGAGTACCGAACGTCTTTCGGGAGCGGTCGGTGGAGAGTGACTAAAGGGGCTTTGGTCATTGTTAAAGGAATCAAGTCGGGAACTCTGTACGTAGAAAAACCGATCGGGCCAGATGGGGACCGATCCACGGAGGACCGAATGAGGTTGCTGAAGATGTGGCACGATCACCTTGGCCACATGAGTGAGAAGGGCATGAAGATCATGGCCCGGAAAGGCTTATTACCGACCTTTGAGGACAAATAGGTTGGGTTCTGTGAAGATTGTGTGCTCGGCAAGCAGAGGAGAGTAACATTTACGAAGGTGAAGCGGGATCGGAAAACCAGCAAACTAGAACTCGTGCATACCGATGTGTGGGGTATGGCACCGGTCGAGTCCGTTGGAGGCTCGAAGTACTACGTCACCTTCATTGACGACTGTACCCGTAAGGTATGGGTCTATTTTCTAAGGAATAAATCTGATGTGTTCCAGACATTCAAAAAGTGGAAAGCAGAGGTGGAGCTCGAGGCTGGAACAAAGTTGAAGTGTCTGAAATCAGATAATGGAGGAGAGTATGACGGGGAGGAGTTCAGAAACTACTGTTTGGCGAACGGTATTAAGCTGAAGCGATCGGTCTCGAACAAGCCGAGGCAGAATGGAGTTGCCGAACGAATGAACCGAACGTTGAATGAGCGTGCCCGATCGATGAGATTGCACACTGGTCTACCAAAGACCTTCTGGGCGGATGCTGTGAGTACGGCGGCATACCTGATCAATCGGAGTCCATCGGTACCACTGGATTGCGAGTTGCCCGAAGAGAAGTGGACTGGGAATGAGGTGAAGTTGGATTATCTCAAAGTGTTCGGTTGCATTGCGTATGACCACATAGACCCTGGGAAGAGGGATAAACTTGATGCTAAAGCTGTAAAGACTGTTTTCGTTGGTTATGAAATTAATTATTTTGGTAATCGGTTCTGGACCGAAGGGAGAAAAATAATTAGATCGGTCGATGCAACTTTCAACGAAGATCAACTTTACAAGGATGCTATCGCAAAGGCTAAGGAGAAGTCTTCCGAGGTGATAGTGGTGATACAATCAAGTGGGAGTAATGGACCTCCGGACCGATCGGATGAGCCGATTGGTATCACTTCTGACAAGGAGTCGGAATCTCAGTCTGATCGGTCCAATACCGATCAGCAGAATGAAGACCAGGCGACAGATGACAATGTCGAAGAAGTCACTCCTGTGTTGAGGCGGTCAACCAGGGAGAGGAGATCACCCGATCGTTACACTCCTGCAATGTATCATATATTGCTGACTGATGATGGCGAGCCAGAGAATTTCCGAGAGGTTGTTCAGTCTCGTGAGCAGGAAAAGTGGGAGATCGGTATTGGTATCGATCGGTGACATTTGGATGACGATCGTCAATGTGATCGATCGGAGCACACATGGAAGACAAGATGGTCGGTATTGGTACCGATCGGTCGAGGACCGAAGTACACAATATTGAATGTAACAAAGAGGACCGAAGCAATCGGTAGAGAACCGATGGCACGTGACCCGAAGATATGAGATGGAGGCAATCGGTCGAAGACCGAACTGAGATATGGTTGGGCTCATTAGTCAAAGATATCGGCAGTTATGGAAAGAGATATTGAAGGAAATAATATCATATCAAATCAGTATATATGGACGCATATATATGATTTGATTATGGATAATCATATATGGAGATATGATCAAATATTAGGAATATTTGTTTGTTACCTTAATATCTCAACCACCTCATCTATATAAAGAGGTCTTAGGGTTCATTGTTATGCACTTCAATACTCTTGTATTCCGAGTTTTCCTCTTCGTGTGTGTGTGTTGTAACCTTCTCAAGTGATAGTGAATTTGGCCGTTTCCGCCTGTCACGTGGTTTTTTCCCTTTCCGGGTTTCCACTTTAATTTCTTGTGTCGTTGTTTTCTCTTTGCTTTAATTCTCGGGTTCTACTTAATCTATCGAGATTATTCGCACATGTGTTCAATCCCCAACAATTTGCACCTTTTCAACTTCAACTGAAGTAGACTAAAGAACAATAAAGTATACAAACAAGAACAAATGGATTGTGTGTGGTTTAAATTGGCTGGACCAAAGGAGAAGAAAGTGGTTTGACTTGACCGAAATGGAAGTTGGGGACTTCATCCTGAAGATGGTTGAGATGTAGAAGCATGTTAGCAAAATGGACCTTAAATTGGAGAGTATGTATTAGATCATAAACATAATGAGAGAATGAACATATACAATTGCAAAAATTAACGAGGAGGAGTTGCATAGTTCCTATATCTTTTTCAAATTTTAGAAATAAAATCCCCATTCTGTTTAACCATCTTCTGAATTTATTTATCAAATTCCAAAAGTATGAGTTCAATCGACTAGGGGATTGGTAGAATTGGGTTGATCTTTTGCGTTTAGTCTGGTGAAAATATTTATGTTAGGTAGCATAGGGTAGGATAGAAACACAATATACTACCAATCCTATATTAAATCAATCTCACTCTTCCATATGAATATCATGTAAAAAATGCTTTTAAAACATGAGGAATCTTCATATCCGCTGTAGGATATGAGAGCTATACATAATAGCCTTGCAAGGTATACTCATGGTAGGTAATTCTAGGTAACACAAATTGATAGCATTGACTATTTAGAGACATTTTTCCATGTGGAAAACATGGTGACAATGTGCACCATGTTAAGTGTGATAGTCCTTGAATCTCGGAAGTCTATGAAATGGACGTTAATAATTCTTTTCTTCATGGTAANACTGGAACCCATCATGCTAATGATTTATGTTCAGGAGGATATTCACTAATTGCACTAACTGTTGTTGTTTCAATTGCTCGTATTTCTGCATGTCAGGAATTCAAACCTCAATTTTCCAATTTCAATTGTCCGACATCAGAAGAACAAGAGTGCTATGCTTCTAACTTGAAGGAATTCCTTGGAAATAAGGTGACTCTCTGTTAGAGAATCCAATATCACTTGAATGTGTTGATGTTAATACAAAGAATGAAGATATTGGCCTGCTAAATAATGTTATTACAGTCCGAAGGTTACATGTGTTGATCCTTAAACGGACTCTTTGGAATATTATGGCACAAATTCAGGTTTTGAAAATTATCTTACTCCATGAGGAAGAATACAACTTTTGAAAGCGATCGTTGGGGTCAACGATCGTTTCGAGGAGAGGGTAATGTGACGTCCTTGAATCGAATAGTTTAGAAGATTATGAAGAATATGAGCTTAGATGGACTTCTCGGGTTTGAATCCATTATATATTGGTCCTCATTAAATTTATGTTTATTTGTATTGTATTAGGTATAAAAACATTTGTATTGTGTTTGACCATCTATCTATCAAAATTATCAAGTTCTATTTTCTCCCTTCCGGTTCTCTCGACCGTTCTCCTCCCCTCTACCTGCGTCTGCTCCTTCATTCCTTTCTTCCGTCTACTTCTCCCACTTTTCTATCCCTCTCATTCTTCTATTCCTCCGTTACGATCTAAGATCGTGACACATTGCACCGTAGTCATCACGGTATAAACTTACACGGCATCACACTTTCCCATAGGCATTGCACCGTGGTCATCACGGTATAAACTTGCACCGCGGCATCACACTGTCCCATCGGCATTGCACCGTTGTCATTACGATATAAACTTGCACCGTGGCAATCACACTTTCCCATAGAAAAAATACAAAGAACTCCTCCAAAGAATATCATTATAACGAAGGATAAGAAGATCCACCATTAGGAATACTACTAATAAAGTCCTCGATATTTTTTGATCTCCCAAAATTATTGGGAGAAAAATAGATCTTTCGGGAGCAACAACAATGCTGTTAAACCGGACTAACATTTAATGTATTCGTTGGAGCTTAATAGTTCCCTGCAAAGATAGCTGCTCGAAATCATATATGGTAAAGATATTCATCATCTTAATAATGTCGTAGGTGAAATAAGAAAGCGGGTCCCATAAATATATTTCTAGAATAATACCGTTCCAAATGATCATTAAAATATATTTGAAGAAAGGGAGTTCAATAAAATTAAATTTCCGGACGAATACCATTCTGGGCAATTAAAATATATAAATTCGATGTCCCCTTCACGATATATTACTCCAAATAAGTATTGTTGATAGATAACTCCATAAAGGAATTTAGAATGATCAACTAATCACCAATGACAGACACGGTGATGTTATGACTAATATTAATAACCAACTGCTAGAAGTTCTCATGAATATTATTCCGGACGAATACCATTCAGGTTATTTAAGACTATTCCGAACGAATACCATTTCGGATGATTAAAAAAACAATTAGATACCTCATTCACAATATGCTCATTGTTTTCAATAATTTGACCATTAGATCGAGTTAAATCCAATTACCTTAATCTAATAATGTTCTTTAACTCCAAATACTCAAACATAAATCCAAGGGTTGCGAAACTCTTCATTGGTTTTCATTGTAACCGCCATTATGTTAATGGTACCTCATTAAAACATACTCACATTATTCAAATAAGGAGCATTAATCAATGAAGACATGTATAATTTCTCAAACAACATGGATACTAGGGTGACCCGACTACTTCAAGAAATGATCAAATCTCCTTGAATGATGTGTAAAACCTCGGATAGTTCGTATTACTATTAAGGATACCTTGATTACTGAATAAGAATGTCGAACATAAATATATTCTGCAACTGATGAGCAGACAAAGCTGTCATCAAAGAACAAGAGTCTACATCGTTATTTCATGTTGACTCTAGAAAAACTCTGTCATGCCCCTTACTACATCTATTCCAATTTAATTACACCTACTTCTCATAATACGAAGGCATCATGCCGTGGCCTAATAAATTAGAACACAAGGCTCTACATAAAACTCGTCGATAATACTAATTATTTCTTCATACACAGCGGAATCTAATTTACATCATCATATACTAATTCACTATTCTATTTACAACATATAAACCAAACCAAAGTTCTTACAAAACTAGGAAACTATTTCTTCTCATCAGACGATCTTGGCAACGTCTAATCTACTGATCATCTTTACTACATGTTTAACAATTGTTCATTGAGTGATCCTGAGAGTGATGAGAATAAACATGCAATATAATCATGCAATAAGTAACATCACATAAACATGAAACATAACACATAACACATAAGCATAAACATAAGCACATAATTTGCAGACTGTTGCTCTTATCATGTTTAATTTACCAGCATAACAGTCCTGGCCCCTGACTTAATCTTTGGCTTACGCATAACCAAGAATCAAGAAACATAAGTCATGAGTCGCCTAGTATTAGAAACTGAAGAAAGCGCGACCAATCCATATAGCATTTCCGACTTTCAGCCATACCTCACTCCTTAACATAATCATATCTGATGTGATCATATAACTGAAACTGATGACCTAGATCATAACGTGACTGAAACCATGCTCCTGACATGTTGTCAGAGTTGTGCCTCCACAAACTCTCGAATTTTCACATAACATCACATAAAAATACATATTCTGAAATTCTGAAAAACTGCACAACAGTCTGTCGACAATTTAAATTCATACGTTTTTTAGAGTTCAAATGATATCCAAAAATCATGTAAAAATACTCATTTGAAATCTAGTGAACTGTTATAAAACTGTATAAAAGAACTCATGTTGAAATAAGCTCTCTAAACATGAGAAAACAGACCAACAACATGATGCCCTGGCTGCAGGGAATAAACTGTACTGATTCTATAAAACATAAAATAACTTGTTGGTTTGATTTCAGTTTTTATAAAACATAAAATTCCTTTGAAACTAGACACACAGAGGTTTTGACACATGTAAAAATCATAATCATACAACATCTATAAAAATAGCAGCAAAATTCGTAACATAGAACAAAAACATGAATGCATATGTAACCTAACCTACATGCTTCTCTCATTCATCTTGATTTAAATCTTCTCTCACCTTCGTTTTCTTCCTGTTTTAAATCTTCTATAACCTTCAGAATTGACACAGACCTGCTTTAAAATCATCCTTAGAATCATAATCAACTTCAAACCAACTTAGAACACAATTTTCTCAAACTTACGACTACAAATCTGCTGTTTTGATGCAGCTGTTTTTTTTCCACGGTTTTTGCGAATTTTCTGCCTTAGCTCCAATTTCTTGCGTGACTTTTGGGGATAAAAATGACTTCTAGAGTTTAACAAATGAAGTCATGCCATAACGTGGCTTCATAATTTCTCCGATAATAAGTATGCTTCTCATTATCGTAAATAACACAATGTTCCTGCAAGTGTGAGAGAAGCCCGGGAGCGCCATGAAACTGAAATGGCCTCTCATGTACCTTAATTCTTGTTTAAAAAAATCTCTAAAAGTCCGGAGTGTTTCAAACTTCATGCGTTCCATTGTTATTCTGTGATAGCTAACTTTTGTAATATTTTGATTGTTTCTCTAACATCCTATTTTGTAGTGTCTCATTTTATTATTATAATTAATTCTTTGGTCTAGACGCTTTTCTCTTCCACAATAACTTCCGTTTTTACAACAATGGTATGTTTCCAAAAGGCTTGTTTTCCACTTTTCGATTTAAATGCATTAAATCTATATCGGTAAATAATCCATCAAGTTTCCTCAACATTCGCTAGACTCTGAGTATCGAAACTTAAACTACCGAAACGATGGATAACATGTCTGAAACATATAAAGAACTCAATAAAATTTCTTGATAGAATTTCATAGAGAAAAAATAATATTCTGTTATATCAGTTTTTCTAATTGATAACCAGATAAATATGCTCATAGCTGAAAACCGAAAAATTATGCATCATAGTCTTTGATAATGATATATTGCGCTCTTTCAAATATTCTCTAATCATGAACAAACTGAATACATACAAAGGCAAGCTTCTGCATGTTCCTTCGAATTCAAAATATTTTGATAAACAATAGGAACTAGATAAGTAATAAATGACCACCCGGATGAATTCCCGCTCCGAGAAGGCTGAGTAATGATTTCGGCAACCGGGGGTTCTTCCGAAAGTATTGATTGAGTCTCCGGTAATACATCGCCCTCGTTTCTTCCAATTATTCTAGGGTTTGCCATTGTTATCGACACTCGACCAGTGAAAAGATGCTCAAATACTCTCTACATGATTTAATCTAAGATATATTCAAAATATATCCAATCTACCACTAAATATCTACTGTAACGACTTCAAGACACCCAAATTACGAAAATGACCCTAACATCAATTTATCCGGGAATCTTCCAAAAATATTGATAATGTCATTAGAAACTCTTATATGCGATTCCAAGGCCTATAAATTACGAAAACACAATATCCCCGAGGTGTTCGAAATATAAAATACCTCCGAATTCACCTTATCTCAAAATATTCAAAATACATTGGAAGACGTGCCATAAGATTCTCGGGGTATATAAATTACAAAAATATCCCTGTGCAATATCAATCGCAAAAGGATTCATCCATTTTTAATTTGTCGCTTTTGTAGAATATCAAACCAACAACTTCACATTTTTTGTGGTGTCATTGGCATATTGTGAAATCAAAAAGAAATCAACTCTAATAAACTCAAGTGTCTTCAGTCTGAAGACTCAACTCCGACTCCACGAATCAATCAGAAAAGAACCAACGTGCTTCAATTGTAATTTTATGAGCGCATTGAACACAAAGCGATGAACCATAATCTAGATATAAAAAGCGTTTAAATCATTATTAATTGTGATATAAGAAAAGAAAACCGATAGGAAACTTAGATAATCTTCGTCCCAACCATTATCGGCTATAATTGATCTTGTTAAAAGAAAAGAAAACCAAGAGTCGTGATATAAGATTTTCAAGAAACGACCTATAATTGGGGGCAAGAACATAAATTTCGCCATAAAAACCAAGAACTTTTATATTTTCATCTTCATAATATCGAATTCTCATACGTTTCCAATAATGAAGGAAGTCTCCAATTTCTCGAAACCTTAATACTTGTATTTGCTCAACATTTTGTCTAATAGAATCTCGAATAATATAACTCGATCTTGATTGCTATAATTATGGTACTTTTCGACAATCAAGATTATAAATAAGAAAATCTCTGCCATCCATGAAATAATTTTATGACAAGTCCAATAAGAGATGGGAAAATCAATTTCATCCATACGTCAATTTTCTGACTATTCTGATCATAAATAAGAAAGTCAATTCTGACACTTGCTTGTCTCGGAGGAGACAAACAACATTACTTCATATATCACTTTGTAATTTTTCTTGTGAGTTTTCGGCTATCCATAAGATTCTATATGGATTAAATAACTTATTCTTAAGGTGGCGATAACCGACAGTCAAAAATTATGAAAATCATATATCACTCGTAATTTAGAATCCCAAATTCTTTTCTTCTCATGATGAAGAATAATATCATAATAAGACATAAAAACCCTTCGTCAATCATTATGAAGATACCAGAGATAATGCCAAAAAGATAAGATTTTCATAATATAACCAGATCTTGATAAAAATATAATTGCAATACTATGATAATCAATGATACGATTGATTCCGTTAAAAAATAACAATGTAATCTTGATACTATATCATAACAATTTACCAACTTAGGATGATAATACATACGATTCCGCTAGTAAATCGTCCTGAAGATAGCAAAGAGAATACCAAAATGAAGAGATCATAAGATCCACATCATCACAATCCATAAATAAGGAAATCCATCTTCTTTGGATTATGTAATTTCAAATCCGAAATAAATAAGATCAATCGATCTATACTTTTCGCAACGAAGACCGTCCAAAACATTGAATAATCAGTTTTGATCAATATATATAAGTCTCACAACGATCCAATGATGAAATAATCATATTCATATTAGAATTCCAAAAATAACGGATTCTGAATAATAAGAAACAATGTTTGTCCGTCGATAATTTGAACAGTGAAATAAATACAAAAACTTATCTCCACCATTTGGAACATAGAACGATGTGTCATGAATAATATATCCAAATTTCAGAATAATCCAACGGTGAAATAAATCACATTACATAGAATACTACAACTCAGTATCGCAGAAATCTCAGGCTGAAACATTAAATGTTCGTCATTAATTTAATAACGAAACAATATTTAAAATCAATCTCCACTGTCTATAACATTGAGAAGTACGTCTAGAAAAAAATATATTAATTTCAGAAACATCCAACAGTCAATTATGCAAACTGAATAGAATATCCAAACTGCACATTACAAGAGGATTACAAATATATCAACCATATATTCGGATAGTAAACCGAAATCCGAAATTACCATTAAAACTTATCTTTACCAATCAGAAGACGTAAATATATGTATGAAACCATGCTAAAAAATTTTAGAACGATCCAACTATGAGAATCGAATCGAAAAATCAAATTCCGTATACTTGAAAAATCAGAAACAATCACTTCTAAACCAACGTTAACTTCGACATCCAAACGACAATAAAAATCGATCTTCGCCGTTCAGAATGGAGAATTATATGTTTGTAGCAATATACAAAATTGCAGACCGATCCAACGGTTCAATATTTAGAACAAACTGAATACCAAAGCTGCGCTGAATCGAAAAATATATTCGCGTTTTCCATCCAAAACTCCGGGTAAAAACTCAATGGGATTAAAAACGGCCCCACAGACGGCGCCAATGTTATCGCTGCTAAAAATCAGACATAAAAAAATTTTGACCCCTTTTACGGGTAGGGGTCGAATTAGAGTTAATATGAGAACAACAAGAAAAAGACGCGATTTTTGTAGGTGGAAAACATTTCTGTAAAAGAAATGATAAAAAACCACCCCGGTTTTTTACATTTGAATCCACTATAAACATCAAGTTTGCATATTTACAGCCATAGAAAAAGATGTAGAAACTAAAAGGAAAAATGTCATCTTTCGGTGGCCATGGCAGTAGGTTTTCCGGCTGGAAAATAAGAGGATATCGGCATCCTACTTAGGTCATCGATAAAACCCTCCATTAGGTCACCAATCAAAACTCCATTCTTTAATTCTTTAACCATGTTTATATAGATGATTAGTTCAGCCCAATTATAACTCTCTCGACCCATCAATAATGAATTCTAATAAATAATAGTCCATTAATCTCTAAATTAATGACTCATTAATATCTAAATTAAGCACAAATATCAACTAAATAAGTAACTCGATCCAAATACCACGAAAAGCTATAAACAATGTCAATCATCAAAGTATCTCAATCTGCTTCATTTCTTGACTCGGAAATGACTATATAGAAATATATGTGTCCTCGAATAATAAATTTCGAGGGGCGATATCAGTATAAAATTGTACTTTCTTCTGTAAATTTTGTATTTGTGAATTGTAGCTTGTTTATGTGAAAACTCGAGTGTTTGTGAATGCACATAACTAGTAATATGGTATTGCTATGGTTATGGCTAAAGAACAAGCTTACTTGTTAAAAAAATATGGGTTACGACTCATAAAAATGAAAAGAGCTCTTATATGACATGATATTGCCAATCCTAGAGGTGTTGATGTGTTGGTTGTGCTTCTTGTCCATATATGAGGTGCGGTAGGATATTATTGCTGTCTTTGAAACTTTGGTGATGCTAAAACCATGGTTTTAGATGGGTTACGAGACCTTACTTGGAAAATGAAAGAAAAATGAGATGTTTTCCAATGTGTTATTGTTTCATTATATTATGTTATGGTTGTTTACATATGTATGCTTCATTTGCATCATATTTTTTCTTATTTCAGACTCAAGAGCACTAACTCCCTCGAGTTACATTATAAGTGTATTAGAGGATAGAAGATCAGTTATATATTTTTGAAATAAACTATATATTTGCAAGACTTCCGGTTATCACTTTAGTATGGTATATTAGTTTTTGTATTGTAAAAGTAGTGATCAAGACCACTAACTCCCTCAATGTACATTAGAAGAATATTAAAGGATAAAAGATCAGTTGTCTACGTGTGAAATAAACTATATATTTTACATGACTTCCGTTTATCACTTTAGTATAGTAGTTTTTGTATTGTAAAGATGATCAAATATTTTTTATTGTAGTTCTAAAGTTTGAAATTTTAGCTGATATATATATTTTTTCATTTGTATATATAGAAGTTTAGATAAATATTTTACAATTCATTGGAGAATCAAACATAGTATGTTAGTCTTGTGTTTCTTTTTAGAAGTACGACGTGTCATGCACCTCTTGATTTATATGGTTTTTAAGGGGTATGAAACTAGAGAACCCTAAAAGTTTTCAATTATGTTAGAGAAAACAAATTTTGTATATAATTGTGAGATATGTTTGCTCAGTGCTAAGCAAGGAAGTCATACCACTTTATAACATTCTTAACGGTCAATATCGGTACGGACGATTTTACCGGTATACCGTTGGTATATCGGTCGCATACCAATGTATAAATATTTATATTTTAATATAATTTTAATAACACTAATGTCATCATCTTATGCTTATCTATTGCTATTATAAAATGTTTTGTACTAGAGAGTAGATTAAATGACCTCTATTACCCAAAGGAATCCTTCCCGTAGTGTCGGCCTAAGGGATTTCCTTAGAATTAGCTCATATATGTATTTATACATATATAGCACAATCAAAAATTGTTTTTGTGCTTTATCAAACTTATAAAAGTTCTAATTTATATGTGATACATTGATTACTTCAAAATAAGAAATCCACACTAATAAACAATAACAAAAATGATCTAAAACATAGTTGATCAATCGAGAGATACTTGCGGATCAGTTATTGGGATAATGATCTCGTCATATAACAAATCATTAAGCTCCTCACAATCCAAAAACGAGTCATTTCATCCTCACCCATCCAATCTTCGATTTCTGGACCATTATCCCAATCAATGGGATTAAAAAGGGTGCATTTTTTTACCCCAAGTGCAATGTAAACAAACATCATATTATAAATACGGAATAAATTGATGGAAAAGTATAACAAATACCTTTCTTTCAATTTAAGTTGTAATGAATAAAAATGAGATGAAAGAGGAGCTCATATTCAATTATATTTCTTCTTTTCGTATGTATTCTTTCAAATACACTCCAATTTCGTTCACAGCCAGAAGAACTACATGTTTGGCCTAATACTCGCCTAGCCAAAAACTGCAAATGTGGTGTCGAAAATCCAAAAATATCCCACCATTGAACTAATTAAGAAAGTTAAAAGTTAAACAATGACATATTTAAAAAATGAATAACAACTTATTAATACAAGTTTAACTGCATGATGAATACTTGCCATTTTAATGTCGTTTCTTTTCCAAAACTACATATCCTCCCTTTGAAGGTCATCATCTCTTCGAGCATCTCGCAATGGTCGGGATCTTCTTTTGAGATTATGACCTCCTAGATCCTTTCTTGTACATCTACTTTGTTTCGAAGTGTGTCATTTGCATACTGAAATCGAGGGTTTAACCAATATGCAAATTCCTTTTCAACTTTCTATACCATCTTTTTTTACTATATCGATGTACAACTTATAATCATCTTTCACATTGTTAAACACTAATTTAATATCTTTCCGAACTTTTTTCATCTCATGATACACAAATCCAATTAAAGAAACACTATCAATGTCTACAAGTCGGAATACTCGAAGTGATGGAAGAATCATTGTTACAATCAACTCTGCTTGTTCCAAAAAACGTCGATCCCACACATTGTTAACAAAATGTTTCGTCTTTAGCCCCTTGGATAATTTTGCTGATGTAAACTCTTTATCCTTAATCAAAGCACTTAAATCATGCTTATGTGAATATAGACTATGTAATGATAAGAAAGCTGTAACAAACCTAGTCGGTTCAGAACAAACAATTTTAGTCCAACACGGTCTCTTCCTCAACCAAGCCAACCAATACAAGATGAACTTAGTTATCTCAGAACCTTGTCTAACTAATGCCGCCACATGATCAAGATCTTCAATTTCTTTTAAAATGAGATTCAGACAATGTGCGGCACAAGGTGACCAACTAATGTGTGGATATTTTTTGGTAATCAATTCACCAGTCACCTTGAAAATTGCTCGCATTATTAGTCACAATATGTACTACACTTTTTTCACCAACTCATTCAATACACTCTTCAAACACTTTACTTTTTTTTGGACGGGCTTCAAACACTTTACTTAACACTTCAGCATTCCTTACTTGATGAGATGCATCTACAGATTTCCAGAATACTACACCTTTTGGACAATAAATCAAAAAAATTATCAAAACATGATGAGATATACTAGTCCACATATTAGTCATAATAGTGCATCATTATTCTTTACAATCTATCCATGAAGTCTGTACCCAACACTCTACTTCTTTCTTTACATCTAATAGTAAAGGAGCACGCAATGCATAATTATTTGGAACAACAAATTCTAGGGCCACACTCTATAACTTTTTCAAACATTCTCTTAAAATATTTAGAATCGGAAGCACGAAATGAAACACACTGATTATAAAAAAATTAGCTCTCTTTATGTGCTCTTTTAATAGCATACTTGCCTCCTAAACATTCTTTCAAACTTTGTTACACAGTTTTTTCCCTTCTCATTCTTCTCAAAACATTTTCCCTTGTTTTACTCTTTTGAAAAAGTTGAGAACGTGATTCAATTTCAAGAATCTCTTCATCTTCATCACTACCAATCAACAATAGTTGTCTCTTTTGTTAACATTATATGCACATTTGGTCTCCATTGAATCTTTAATCACACTTTTACCAAGAGAAGGCACACCAAAACTTGATTTTACAGCCACTACCTTGCCAATTAGATGTTCCTTCATTCTTGTAATTCGTCCCCCATGAAGTTCATGAGAACAATACTTACATCTTAACTAATTTGGACCAAGTTATTCTACATGATCTCATGCAATTTCTTTTGATTTCGAAGAACCTAAAGAAGATTCAACCAAATGATTTGCCGATTGATCTTCTCCACTACATTATCAGATCCAGGAATGTCCATATTTGATTATCTTCAACCATACAACAACTAACTTCTTCAACAATTCGATTTAATTCAAATCACTGAATATATCTACCAATTAGTATATAAAATATGTCAAAACCAATAAAATGCAAGTATAGAAAAACTAAAAAAAATAGGAACATGCAACATTACAATTACAAAAAATGGTAAAAATNTAATAACAAACACCTGAGAACTCATCTCCATTAAGTGATATGATGAATAAAGAGTTAGGAAATGATCGTTTGAAGTTCCTGCTCAATAGTCTCAAACTTAAAAGGAGTGTTAGAACGCATGTGTTACTTCAGTATTGTTCAATGACTAAAATAGAAAAGTTCATATAATATATATTTGTCTTGTGTGAGTCGTCCGGTTTTCAGTTTTGAGTTCTTTGCTTCTTAGTTACTTATCTAAAGATACTTAAAGGATTCACCTCGAGATCATGGTTTTTTGGACAATTCATCATCCTTATTCGTCGAGTTTTTTCAAAATCATAACATTGTTAGAAAAAAATTAATAATTAAATGTTACTGAAATTTTTAAAATAAAAAATATGACACTAGCAAAATCTAAATTACTAATATGACAGCGATTTGATTATGGTAATGATTAAGTTTATTTTAATTATTCAATTATTTATATTATCATTGTTTTCGTCAAACTTTAAAATCAGTGCTTATTTTACTATAATTTCAATTGCAATTACTAAATTAAATAATAAAAATATTTTAATTATATAAAGTAACATTCAATTTATTAAAAAAATTTTATCAGTTCAACAAGTTTAGAGTCATCATATCCACATTTGTGTACTAAATTTTATAAGTTTTATTATAAAAACTTTATCAATTCAAAAACTTTATCATTTCTCCGATTATTTAAAAATCAGTATATTAATTTTTAATTATATTATTTTTATTCGCAAAGTTATCTATCAAAATAGTTCTGACAGTGCTACAGTTGAATTTTTCCCCTTATTCATCCCATTTTTTACACAATTACTACTGCCATTTAATTATTACATTCTGACACATGCTTTATTCTTTTCAAAAGCGAATTAATTTATTACATTTAATCATTTCCCTTTATTTCATTCGTATGCTGCATTTCATCTCACGTGTTTCAGATTGAAGTCATCGTCGTCGATTGAGGTTTTTTTTTGCCACCCATTTATATGATTCCTACACTCCTACTATGACAACTATGAACGAATATTTCAAGACAACATATAGTTATCAAAACCAATGAACGACATTGTGTTGGAATTAGATATCCTTAATCATTTATCTAATTTCCAATATAAAAATAATGGAATAAGTCCTATGTATGCATGTGTATAATAGTTTATAGACATGCATAAACTATGTGTATATGTTGAAAAATACTAAAGACGGTTGAAATATAATGGAATAAGTCCTATGTATGCATGTGTATAATAGGAATTACTTTTTCAACACCTTTATTCCATTACTAAAGACGTTGAAATATAATGGAATAAGTCATATGTATACATGTGTTTCATAGACGCACATCACTTTTAAATTATACAGTCACTACTATTTTTTAAAAATCTATCTCAAAATTTATCATATATATTGTCAATTAATAATGAATGTCAAAATATTATTATTATATCTTAACGTTCTTATATGTATGAACTATCAACTTACTAATATTATTTATCAATGACTCTCTAATGGTGATGTTAATGTCTTACATTGTTATGCATATGTCTCTAGCTTCAATGATAAATTTTGAATAATTTTGTAAAACCATAAGACTCTTATTTGTATATTTTGTAAACTATGAGTGACACCTATGTTAATGGAAACAAGATTTCCCAACTAAATGGAAAGTAGGTGCTACAGTGTCTAGTTAGAAAAAATAAATAGTATTCATAGTGCTAGTTGTCATTCTCGAAATTCTATGACTTCAAATGTATGTCATTTACACAACCCGTAAATTTGAGGCATTGGACATATATGACGACATTGAAATGTTTAAATTAAACTTCCAAACCATAAAACTCTACACCGAATATCATGTAACTAAAATAGCACATGCGTTCAGTGTATATCACTATAAACAAATTTTAAAATCTTTGAATATAGTTTTTTTGAAATTAATAATAGTAAAACTCAAATGCAATGGATATTCAAGCTACAATAAATATAAGACAATATTGATCGCGTCTAAAAATATTTTAGAGCGTTTGTTTTTAGATCAGTCAATTTTTTTAATTATTCGGAGTTCAATTTATGTGGGGAAACGAGCGATATACGAGTTTGGGCCCACAATGTGTGGGCTTACCTCCTCAGGAGAGCGAAACTCTACCTTGGTTTTCACTATGATTTTCAACAAATACAAGTACAATGATATAATAACAACAACATGGATGAGAACGGCTCGGAAAACGATCGAAAACACTCCGTTACGTCAAAACTGTCGAAAACTCGCGAGTGAGGGGGTGGTCGCGAGTTTTCGTACAAAAACTCGCGAATGGCACTATTCCAGCAAGGTCTCGCGAACAGTAAGTGCCTAACAGAAACTCGCGAACAATAACTTGTATGGGCAGTCGCGAGATTTGGTGCGAAATCTCGCGAATAGTGGCACAAACGGTGTGGTCGCGAGATTTGGTACGAAATCTCGCGAACAGTGGATGAAAAACGAAGTCTCGCGAATCCTGACGAAAGTCTTGCCTTGGGAGATACAAAAAGAGTCCGGGGGCCTTTTTCAGTGACTTGGGGCTCATATTTATAGAGAAATCCAACCCAATTAGTAAGTTTCAGGCCCAGGAGCCCAATTTCATTGGATTAAGCCCAAAGTACCTAAATAATATTCAATTAAATTAGAATAAATACCATTCCGCAATAGAACTTCGGAAATGTATCTCGATCGAGAATTAGCCGGAAATATCGATGAGAAAATACCGGAGAACCTCGTAAAATAATTTATTGTTTCCAGGTATCAAATATTCAGCCAAAATTGTTGCCACAACTTACCGGCACGCTCCTGGGGTGGCAAATTACGAAAATACCCTTGGCCCCGCCCGGGTCCGAATATGTCTGAAACTGCTAGAAACGTAAGTTAAATGCTAATATGCAGGCCAGGGAAGTCCAAATTACAAGAATACCCCCAATATTATAGAATGATGAAAATATACGAGAATACCGAAAATACCATCTAGCCACGTCGGACGAGCTCCCAGGATGCCATAATAACGAAAATATCCCCGGGTAATATCAATAGTCCCCTGGTTTTCAGATTCAGATTCTGAGTCGCAAACCACATTATATCAGCTCGTCTATAAATCCAGAACTCGTTCATAAACTTTTTAACAATACCATGAATAAGGTCAAAGTCATCTTGTTATTACTAACGTGATCAGTTTTCGAGATGAATTGAGAATTTCACGCTTCTTCAACTCGGAGTGTATGCTCTTGTACGTATCACTTTTTACATTGCATACTAGTGCGCTTCGTTATTGATAGAAATTCTTATGCATCGCTTCGATTTGTTAGTATTACTCGATCGAATTTAGAAAATATTTCTCAACTGTCATCAAGAGGTTTTAGTTTCGCCTTGGGGCTCGCGCTTTCCTCTTAGTCAAAGTCCCGCTTTTCATAACTTTGAGGGTTTGCTCGACTCCTTAACTTCGCAATTTAACTTTGTTCCCGTCGTGATTGTAACTCTGCAAACTCAAGCTCATATATCTTTCCCTTGCATATGATATCCCCATGTTCGAACAAGAACATCACTTTCTCACATCCGCCAGGAGGTCGGTACTTACTCCTTTGTCATTCTCACTATTTCGGAGGAACTATTATAAGCTTACGGTAGATCATGTGCATCTTATATATGCAGCTCAATTACCGGCTATCTGTAAAGGCTATCGTCTATATAGCATGCTTGCATTCTTAGTAAAGGGCCGTTGAAATAAGCAAAGCATTGTTTAAACATGAAGAGTAACATTTGAATTCGAGGTCGAGTTCCCAACTTTGATGCGAAATGATGACTTATTGTCTCTTCTAGCCGAATTCTAAGTATACAATGTAGGGCTCAACTGGATAATAGATTTGACGGTCATCGAATATTATATAAACATACCGATCGAGTTAGGGTCGTTACCTTCCCTCTATTCCTACTTCCCAAATATATATTATCTAAGAATTAAGATTCTTTCTGAAGTAAGTATTTATCACTGGGAGAAGTTCGCCTAGGAAGATACTAGCTTAACTCTATTGAATATGAGATGAGTAAACCGAGAAGCCTCAACTGAGCAATAAGATACTAGGGCAATAAAGTGAAATTACCTCATAAGAAGGCCAAGAAACGTCTTACTTTCGTCTTACACCCATATGTTTCCTTTGATAAAATAAGTCTCAATTCCGTCTGAGATTGATACTCTCTATCTTCAAATTTAAGATTTGTCTCTGCTTAGTTCCGTCTATAATAAAACCTTACAACTCGATCAAGCCTGATAGATATTGCTAAATTTGTGGTGTTGTCTCGGGTAAGAAAATCCATACCGTCCATAAAACGACTTTACAATATCTCCAATGATAAATAAAATAATCCATGTCATGCTCGCAATAATTCTCTAGACCGTATGACCGTAAATAGCTCACACGTGTTAAACAATAACGTGCTAATCCGTCTCTCTCATGAATAGTGAACCCGAGCCATCCATAAAATACTTAAGACCCATTCGCAATGTGTTGAAAGAGTCTACTCCTTTCGGTTGTAATTACTTGATCACTTTCGTACAGATCCCGATCAGGCGTCTCTCATCGTAAATCAGATCATAACATGAGATTCCTTACTTACTATACATAAGGGAATTGAAATTGAGTGTTCAACCACATTTAAGAGAGCGATCTTAATACGTCAATGCCAGTTTCTTGGTTCTTTAAACCATAACAAAAATACTAGGCACTCATGAGACAATCACTGGATACACCATTTATATGAAATAAAAATACATGCTCGTCCACTTAATATAGATTCATCATGTTCATCGCTGACATAAATAAGCGCCCAACAATAACCTGATTCTATCTCTTTAACTTATCCCCCTGTCATCCGGAGAACGGGCGAATGACACAACGTTGTCTGGGACAAAAATACCTCTTCATGTGAGCGAGTTTTCACAACTTATCAAATGACTATTTTGTGCTATGGAAGAGACAAACGTCTTTCTTTACATCTGTCCGAAACAAATCCACTTCGTATACTGCTTTAGAATCTTTCTCGAGAATTTTTCTGTATAGATTTGCTCATTCACCATTAAATAAGCTGTCGTGTCGTAAGCTATGAAAACTACCAAAAATGAGACATCTTAATCATCAAATGGGCAAATATTGACGTCATTAAATGTCCTTATATGACAAACATTTTATCCATAATATTCTTTGTTGTGGGATACTTTTTCGATCACTTTGATCATAACTGTGAGTCCCCAGTCGTAGAAGAATTAAGTTGAATTCATACCACATGATGAATATTTGGCTACTCTAATCATTTCTCTGAATGAAAACCATGAAAACGATCCATCAACAAGTAAATATATGTGCAGATGATTAAGCCTAAATGATGGATTCTCGAGCCAATAGTCTCTTGGTGGGGGTATCATTTTACAATTTTTGTAATATCTGAGAGTGTCCGATCATAACTAACGAGAATTGATACTATAAGGCAATCAATTGGTCAATTTGACGGTCAATGAAAATACGCCTTTGCAAATAATGAAGTCTGTGCTATAGGACCGTACTAAGTTGGTTCAGCGAATGAAGTCATGTCATAATGTGGCTTCATAACTACACCGCTAATACACTCTTCTCTTGATATTAAATGACTTAATAGTCCTCGTCATTTAATGAAATTTCCTTTCATTTCTCTTCAATTTCTCCGATCGCCTTAAGAAAAATCTAATATCGAATAATCTGAAACAAGAAGATTTTCTCCCAAAAATAATAATAGCTTCTCATATGATTAGTTTGCCGATTCAGAATAAATACTTCTTCGGCGTGACTTAGCGAAGAGATATTTCACGAATATGACAGGGATTCCAGATAATCACATAAATTTTATTCGATATTTCCGATCTTGGGTGCGAGTCCCCAATAATCATAACGTTTGTTGAATGCAAACCATAAAGCGACTATTTTCCCGTTTCCAATCGTTTATTCAAATGAAAACCATACGCACGATCACAGTCGGAGATTAACCGCTCGGCCATCCCAATCGCAATAAAAAATGCTTGACCTTTTAATAGGTTTCGTTCCTAGTGGATGATAGATAGCTAACAACGCAAACACGTGGTTTAATATTTTCTTTGACAATAAATAACACGCTTTCATCTGGGTAATCGGCCATGAATTTCGTGAAAAATGATATCTCTGTCGCACAAACAACATTTAGTATGTCTCATAAAAATATGTTCTCGACGAACTTGCATTCTAGTTGAGCATAAACATGAATCTCGGCATGCACTGTCCCATAGGTATAAACTTGCACCCGGGGTCAACATATAATCATAGGGTCTCACGAAGCACCCACAATTCACTACACATTATCTCCGGGTATAAACTTGCACCCCAGATCACCTCATTCGCATAGGGCCTCATGAAGCGCCCGCAATTTACTTGCACGTTGTCTCCGATATGTACTTGCACCCGGCGCTATCATACTCTCGCCGCCGATATATACATCCACCCGGGGCCATCACACTCTCGCCGCCGGTATATACTTGCACCCGGGGCCATCACACTCTCGCCGCCGGTATATACTTGCACCCGGGGCCATCACACTCTCGCCGTCGGTATATACTTGCACCCGGGGCCATCACACTTTCGCCGCCGGTATATACTTGCACCCACGACCATCACACTCCCGCCGCCGGTATATACTTGCACCCGGGGCGATCCCACTCTCGCCGCCGGTATAAACTTGCACCCGGGGCCATCACACTCTCGCCGCCGGTATGCACTTGCACCCGGGCCATCACACTCTCGACTCGTTCATAAAACGGTGTCATTCGGCCCGTCCATAAGACGGTGCCATCACATTCTCGACCAATCCATAAGACGGCATCACCACTTACTCGGCCCGTCCATAAGACGGCGCCATCGCACTCTCGACCCGTTCATAAAACGGTGTCATTCGGCCCGTCCTTAAGACGGTGCCATGCGGAAATGGACCAGCCTCCGGCGAGGGCGCGACCCTCGTCGCCGTGTCATGGAGGAGTCAGGTATATACTTGCATCCTGATTTGCCACGGAAATATGCTCGGTTCTAAGCCGGCTAAATCACAATAAATCGGGCCCCTTGACATATTCCAACAGTAATTATGTATAAATGATTCTGCTGCAGACAGAAGAACTCATCATGTTCAAAATATTTTGACGCAGTATCTAATTTGACGAGTTTGAAATGATCGACTATAAGACAGGCGGTACATTGCATTTCTAATATAACCTATTACTTTATTCCATCCTCCATCATACTAAAATGCAATGGACCTACTCCTATCTTACCAGTCCCCTAGTCGATTGAATTCATGTCGTCAAAAAAAATACTTATAAAGTTAGATATGACCACAAAAAGAGGGGGAATTTTATATTTTTAAAAAGATAGATGAGTCACGTCTATACATAATACTTGCGCAAATTGGAAATCTGCCAAGTCCGTGGCTGCTCCTCTCCGCTCGTGTCCACATGTGGAGGCCACACATGACATCTGCATCAATCACTTGATTTATCATGTATATCGATAACATCACTAAAAATTATGAATGCCCGCATGTGGAGGCCACACGCGACACCTGCTTTCACGCCATTCACCCATGATCTTTTCCAATAATTGTGAAAAGTATCTTTCGAAGAGTTTCTTTGCATTATCCAACACGAATTCCTCAGGAATCACAGACCAGCAAACAACACGACCATAGCGAATTTCATCTTTCATGTTTCCAAACTTGGGATATTTATTCGACGTATATACGTTCAATGTACCCTTTGAATTCCATACACACGATTGCTCTTTGCCAACAGCCATTAGGAAGGTCTATAATAATATGAGTCCCCATGAGTCGATAGGACAATCATAAACAGTTGTTTCATTTTCGCAATAGATATTCCGCGTAACTATAACATCTATGTTTGCTTGCAATATTCACCGTATATGCATAGGGTAACACTGACACAGTTTCCAACTTCACTCGTAATATTCATCTCATCCTCTTCTCATACTCAGCATAGTCTGCGGAAAAAATCTCTTTATTGAATGCGCTTAGCTTGCATAAAATGAACAACGAAGATACGATTACACCGATTGGTCCTCGTCTTGAGGTGACCTTTTTCGTAGATCTCCCGACAACAGTACTTGACAGTTGATAATGAATCATCTCGATCACACAGTACACTTCAATGTATAAGATATAAATCTTGAAAGCTCATTATTCTGAATATCTCATGAATGCATGTCACTAAACATCTTTGTTTATCGATCAGGAGAAAGGTAAACTTTTATATGCTGAGTTGAGGATAAATCCGTTAGCACTATCATGTTCGAATAAATAAAAGAATCCCTCGAGCATAAAGACATGACTTTCCGTTTATCGATAATATGTATCAAGAACTCGAACAATAATGGGTTTCACTCCCGTTAACAAACTTCCATTCTTCCGAGTGAAATAAACTATAGGTTTTTGTATTCGCACTGTCTTGGTTATTGGTTCAAAAATCACGATAATACTATTTCCACATTAATTCGAAACTATCATAATATCCACATATTCTTCCGTATTGACCAAACGCTTTTATTCGCAAGTCCCCAGTGTTGAAAAAGTTAGATTTCCGAATATCGCGATTGTCCTCAATCTCTAATTTGAGAATAAGAAATTCCGCTCATAACAACGTACTAAGCATACTTGTTTTATTACGTGGAAACATTTGGTGTACATCCCATTACTGCAAATGTGACAATGTCTAGTACTTCAGAAATAGTATGGATCTTTACTTCACCGGCCATCAAAACATGTCTAGTACCAGGAGTGGACACTGCAAATGTGACAATGTCACATACCATTCATTTAAACGTTTCATTGGAATGAAATAATTACTCCACCCTTTCTTTGTCAATAGAAGGCTCCGCATATATGATCACTTTAATGAGATTTACTTTATTAAGATCTTAAATCCTCTCTCTTAACCGGTCTAACGTCGGTTCATCAAAATTCGACCTTTTGTAGTCTCCTACTAACATCATTATGACCCTTCTTTCTCATCATCAAACCCAACTAAAGCATCACTTACGACATATTTGGATGCGCAAAATATAAACCCAAAGGTTTCTGAGGAGGAGTGGGGATTTAAACGAATCGATACTTATATAACATTTAGTCCTTCAAAAGCCACCCAACTATGTACTTATCAATTTATATTTCTCTTACAAATATCATTATAGAACAAGAAAAATTTACGTCTTTCACCAACAACTCACATCTAGAAGGATTCCACCTCATTGAATACTTTCTTAGTATACTCAATCATTCGTTGAAATATTGGACATGATTATTTGCATACTGGTTTTTATCTGTATACCATCATTATTGACTTCCATACATTCTTCTCCCCACATATTGATTTAATCGATCGTTAGTACGTGGCATCTGGTTTCTTCGAACCAAAAAGCATAATTGAAAAACTTCAAGCCGACAAACTTAACCAATATGTCAATGTCGACGATAGATATGGGTCCTCTGACCATGCTTCTCTTAACTAAGTGAAAACAACATAAACTCTGTAGTCATCATTCGACTTTGGAGCCACAAATAGGTCTGCGACCGATTATGTGTATTTCATAGAGCCCTTGCTTGCAATATGATTTTCACATCTTCAATAACTATCTTTTCATTTTCACGGGAGAATATCCACTTCTTTCGATGAATTTAATTGCATCTTAAAATTCCCCAATACTAGATGTTCCATGTTTATACCATGTTCTCTTTTTCTTCCAGAACAAAACCATATCATGTTAATACACTCGATCTTTCATTTAGAATGCCACCATATAGATGCATTTCTTCGCACTAGACGCCCTCGTATCGCTTCGGAACATAACACTAGGAACATATCTTGCCAACACATGATTTCCCTTTTACTCCGGAACATAATAATAGAGCGATCAAAGTGGAGTAGGGATATGATAGCTCCGATTAGATTTAAAGCACTTCTTCCAAGGCAAAATTATAAAAGAGTATACGAAGATCCAGCACTACGAATTCCATTAATAATGACCTTGATATTTCCTGATATCCCAATGTGACTGGGAGAATAACAAATCGTTCGATAGCGACAAAACTGTTGTTAAACCAGACTAACTCAATACGNCGCGAATGGCACTATTCCAGCAAGGTCTCGCGAACAGTAAGTTCCTAACAGAAACTCGCGAACAGTAACTCCGAACAAGAACTCGCGAACAGTAACTTGTATGGGCAGTCGCGAGATTTGGTGCGAAATCTCGTGAATAGTGGCATAAACAGTGTGGTCGCGAGATTTGGTACGAAATCTGCGAACAGTGGCTGAAAAACGAAGTCTCGCGAATCCTGACGAATGTCTTGCCTTGGGAGATACAAAAAGAGTCCGGGGGCCTTTTTTAGTGCATTGGGGCTCATATTTATAGAGAAATCCAGCCCAATTAGTAAGTTTCAGGCCCAGGAGCCCAATTTCATTGGATTAAGCCCAAATTACCTAAATAATATTCAATTAAATTAGAATAAATGTCATTCCGCAATAGAACTTCGGAAATGTATCTCGATCGAGAATTAGCCGGAAATATCGATGAGAAAATACCGGAGAACCTCGTAAAATAATTCACTGTTTCCAGGTATCAAATATTCAGCCAAAATTGTTGCCACAACTGACATGCACGCTCCTTGGGTGGCAAATTACGAAAATACCCTTGGCCCCGCCCGGGTCCGAATATGTCTGAAACTGCTAGAAACGTAAGTTAAATGCTAATATGCAGGCCAGGGATGTCCAAATTACAAGAATACCACCAATATTATAGAATGAAGAAAATATACGAGAATACCGAAAATATACGAGAATATCGAAAATACCATCTAGCCACGTTGGACGAGCTCCCGGGATGCCATAATAACGAAAATATCCCCGGGTAATATCAAATATGTAATACAACATTGCAACAAAATGATAACAAAATATACGTAAATATGTATCACATCTATGGTAAATTGATAATGAGTTTACAAATGACATTATTATACATAAATCAAACAATCTAACGTAACATGGTAATGCTTACAATGCAAAATCAACGCATGCGCACTTGAATGACCAACTAGTACACAACTTACTCTACAAAAAATTTACCAATCTAACTAACATAACTCACAATAATATTTAAAATAATTGCTAAGGTTGTACGTGTAACGACCCTAATTTGAGCCTAGCTGATTTGGTTAAAATGTGCTAAATAAAACGAAACGTTCGAACGTAAACAAAAAACATAATTCAAAAGCATCAAAGTCTAGCAACATAATTTAGAGTATTCTAAAAAAGACCGGACTCTATCACCGGACAACCGACGACCTCCTTCCCTTGCCCTTCTCATACCTCGTCCGCATCACCTACAAAATCTGTAAAGCGGTCATAATCTATTAAAGGAAACTTCACACACGCTATATTTATCTTTCATTTCTTAAATAAATCATACACGCACACGTAAGTCGTTTCTTTTAATCTTTTTCTTATTTTCTTCTTCTTAGTCTTTTACCCTTATCATTCCCTTCATCCTTTAACCTTACTGTTGCCGAGAGTAACATGCTCGGTACATGTCCCGCCCAAGCCAACCATTAGCTGTTGGTTGACTCGACGGGCCATATGCTTCCCTTCCCAGGGTGGGTACTTAGGCGCTACCCCTTTTTCACCCGGATCCGTTCGGCCCTTTTCGTATGTATCTTTCCATTTATGGAACTTATCGTTTCCTTCATCAGGCATGCCCTTCCTTTGGCGAATCGTGTACTAAGCACAATGCCGGGTTCGGTCGGACGGTCCATCTTTCCTCACCCCGAGTCTTATTAACATTTGCCTCATTCATTCGTATCTTTTACTTTCTTTCTTACTAACCCTTCTGATCTAGTCTAAAAATATTTTGGGTATTTATTTTTAGATCAGTCAATTTTTTAATTATTCGGAATTCAATTTATGTGGGGACACGAGCGATATACGAGGTTGGGCCCACAATGTGTGAGCTTACGTCCTCGGGAGAGCGAAGCTCTACCTTGGTTTCCACTATAATAATCAAAGGATACAAGTACAATGAGGTGATAATGATAACACGGGCAAAAACGGCTCGAGAAACGGTCAAAAACGCTCAGTCGGGCTCGAAAGGCTGGCAGCCGCGAGTTGTGGTCAACAACTCGAAGAAAGCACTGTACCAGCAACAACTCGCAGAGAACGCTGTACCAGCAACAACTCGCAGAAAACACTGTACCAACAACAGCTCGCAGAAAACACTGTTCAGACAAGAACTCGCGATTGGCACTGTTCAGACAAGAACTCGCGAATAGTGATTTCTGGCAAGAACTCGTGAATGGCGCTGTTCACACGAAATCTCGCGAATAGTAACCCATATGAAGGTGGCTGTGAGTTTTGGTGCGAAAACTCGCGGATGGGGGCTGAAAACGAAGTCTCGCGACTGCCTTAGCGAATTTGAGCCAGAGGCTTGCCTTGGGAGGTGCTAAGAGAGTCTGAATCCCTTCTCAGTGCCTTGGAGCTTCTATTTATAGAGAAATCCAGCCAAATTAATAAGTTTCAGGCCCAGGAGCCTAATTTCACTGGATTAAGCCCAAAGTACCTAAATAATATTCAATTAAATTAGAACAAATGCCATTCCGCAATAGAACTTCGGAAATGCGTCCCGATCGAGAATTAGCCGGAAATATCGATGAGAAAATACCGGAGAACCTCGTAAAATAATTCACTGCTTCCAAATGTCGAATATACAGCCAAAAATATCGCCACAACTTACCGGCATGCTTCTCGGATGCCAAATTACGAAAATACCCTTCGACCCTGTCTGGGGCCGAACTTGCCTGAGACTGCTAGAAACGATAGTCAAATGCAAATATGTACGCCCGGGAAGTCCGAATTACGAGAATACCCCTAAAACTATAGAATGACGTAAATAGACGAGAATACCAAGAATACCGAAAATACCATCTAGCCACGTCAGATGAGCTCCTGGGGCATCGTGATACCAAAAACATCCCCAGGTAAATTCAATAGTCCCCTGGTTTTCAGATTCAGATTCTGAGTCGTAAACCATATCATATTAGCTCGTCCTGAAAGTCGACACTTGCTCGGGAATTTTTCCGGAAAAACTGTTAGTAGGGTTGAGAACCCCTCGCAGACGCGATCGTTTTGACACTAAGAACATCAGATTCCGAGCTCGGGCAAAAATCTCGGGATTTTTTCCGACACGAGGGTCCGGCCCTTTAAATACCGGATCCCCCTCTGTTACAGTACTTATTCGCTGAAACACAAACTTCTCGCGACTTTTCGAACTACTTCTCGCGACTACTCTCATAGTACAGTGTCATTCGCGACTTTTGGAACAAGTTCTCGCGAGTACCCTCATAGCACAATGACATTCGCGACTTTTGAACGAGTTCTCGTGACTACTTGCATTGCATAGTGCACTCGCGGCTTTACGAACGAATTCTTGCGACTGGACAGTGACACAGTGAACTTAACACCTGAACGAAAACTCGCGACTACGTAGGCTGCACAGTGACTTTCGCGACTTTTGGTACGAAAACTCGCAAGACACTTAATAAAATCAGGAAAAAACTATAAAAATTTGAAAAATCTTAATTTCGAGAACTTCACATCATGTCCTCCGACTCCGATGCCTCGTCATCCCATTCCTCGGACTCCTCCTCAGGCTCGGGGAGCTCCGATTCGAGTCTTTCACCCTTTCGCTCCCCAATTACGAACCCTTATCCACACTTCTTCGAACGGATCACACATCTTGAGAACACCGTAGGTCCTTAGAGTTCTGTTGTCAAGGCCTTGAAATCCTTTGATATGCCATATACCATGCATGATCAGAAGTGGAAATCTCCAGTGGAAAACTACCACCTCTCTTCCGATTGTGTTCTATACAAGCCGGGTCCTTCTGATGGGATCCTGCGTCCGCCGGTTGGCACTCATACCGTTTGTCTTGAATATCTAGAGTGCGGTCTCCGCTTTCCGCTTCACCCATTCATTTCCACTCTCTTGACCTGTTTAAACATCCATCTCTTCCATCTTAACCCAATCTCGATATCTTTAGTGGTTGCCTTCATTATTTTCATGGAGACCAACGGGATTTCGATAACCGTCGATAGCTTCTTCCAAATCTTCCAAATCAGTACCGCTATCCATTATGGTGCCCAGGGTTGCACCTTTTTTCGCCAGATGCACAAGAAAAGCTCATTCCCATTCTCTACTTCTCAATCGAATCATGACTGGAAGAGACATTTCTTTTTTGTCACTGGTGTGGGTTCCACTAGATTATCTGTGCTTAGCCTTCCCTGGCGGTTCCCAATTGAATGGGAACCTTTCCTTCCGGAGTCTTACTATCCTATCCCGCAATCCATTACTCCTAAGGCTTTGGAGAGGATACTTGTCGCGTGCGCTACATCGGAAGGTGCTGACTGGACCCCGAAGACGCTATTCTATGCCCCAATCTTGGTCGCCTGCAACATTCTTCCGGCCCCTACCCATTTTAGTAGGGGACTATTAGATATCTGGACCATGCATTAACACTTAAACCATCTCAACACCTCCTCCTCGATAAGCACACCTTCCCAACACCAGCGTATATATGTTCTATAATCTTTTTAACTGTACTTCTCACGCGACTTGTTTGTTTTGCAGAAAAAATAATGGCTCCCCCTGGAGATCGTTCAAGATTAGGTGATAAGTTGAGGTCCCTCCGTACTCTTGTTACGGAGAAAGATGAGTTGATCTTCGAGATGGCGCCAGGATCCCAGAACCGCACCGCAGCGGCTGAGCTGGCGCGAAGCTTCCAAGAAACGGTGCCGCAAGCAGAAGAGGCCCGACCGGTTACTCCAACACCACCTGCTCCGGTAATTGAGGATCCCGAGCTCGCTGGAAATGAGCCGGCTACAAAGCACCCCGAAAGTCCCAAAGATTAATTCATGTGTCTCGGCGATTAGAGCTTACTGCTAGAGAATTCTCCCCTAGCGAAGGTGTAACGACCCGCCTTTCCGTTTGCACGATATTGTCCGCTTTAGATTAGGCTGACCCTAATGACACCCACCTAGTCCTCACGGTTTTACTTTTTCCCTAGCTCCCATACTTCCCAGTGGGTCACCCATCTCTCAATTGCTCCAGGGTGAGCACGCTTAACTTTCCAGTTCTAACGTTCTGCTTGCCACTTTGCTAGGGAAAAGGCCTCGTGCAATGGGAGACGAATCATTATACTTAACATACGATCATTCCCCGTCTATAGTCGATGTATGGATTCGCCTAAGGTGCCCTCTCTCTCGCACCCCCGAGGGGACCTCACATTCACCCCTCCTTATGGACTCAGCGTCCTCGCTGAGGTTTGCCCCAACACACCGACTATAACCCGGGTCCTGCTCTGATACCAAATGTAACGACCCGTCTTTCCGCTTGCACGATATTTTCCGCTTTGGACTAGGCTGACCCTAATGACACCCACCTAGTCCTCACGGCTTTACTTTTTCCCTAGCTCGCACACTTCCCAGTGGATCACCCATCCCTGAATTGCTCCAGGGTGAGCACGCTTAAGTTTCCAGTTCTAACGTTCTGCTTGCCACTTTGCTAGGGAAAAGGCCTCGTGCAATGGGAGACAAATCATTATACTTAACATACGATCGTTCCCCATCATAGCCGATGTAGGGATTCGCCTAAGATGCCCTCTCTCTCGCACCCCCGAGGGGACCTCACAGAAGGGATGTATGATTTCGCCGAGACACTAGTGGACGTCGTCGGAGATGATGAGGAAGAGGGTGAGATAAGCGGTGGTGGACCGATAGGCCCATCGGTGGAGGAGGTTGAGCAAGGGGCCCGTTCGGAGGGAGGAATAAACCAAGAAGCTCCTTCGGATAAAGGGAAAAGACCGGTGGAGGGCCCCACCATTTTGGAGATTGCGGAACCCATTTGAAAAAGTGGGTTAACCGCCGAGTTCCTCGACGCCTTCCGAATAAGAGATATACCGAAACATATAGTGAAGGAGCGGCTCGAGATGGGACGTCAGGCTGGCCTGGTACTAGTGAAAGAAGGAGTGACCTTTCGGATTCCGAGGGGTGATAGCATTTCCAACAGACCGGTCTTGATGTATTTTGACAGGAATCCGTCATTGCCACCGCGTGGACGAGATGACCACACAGTGTTTACCGACTTCAGTCGGTTGATGAGCCAATTTGCGACAGCGCGTCGCATGATGGGAGAGGTTTGTAAATCACATTGACAATTATAACTTGCTCTTTGTTTCACCCATATATTGTTTTTTCATGGTTTTTACTTTTCTTTCAGATGGAGCGGACGGTTGTGGAGATGAGCACCGCAGCCGCGATAGGGGAATACTGTATGCTTAGGCATTCGGAGCTTGACAGTCCAGATATAATCGGGGAGCAGACGAAGAAAGCCGCAGAAAAGCTAATTCAGAAACAGCGGGAAAAGCACGCCCAAGACATGGCAGCGCTCCGAGTAGAACATAATAAAGCAATCGAAGCTCTTAACCGGGCTCATCGTAGCGAGTTGACGGAGTGTGCGGCATTTCACATTGAGAAAAGGCATGCCCTCGAGCAGTCCATAGATACCCTTAAGATGAACGAGAAATATGCTCAGGACAAGTTGAGGGAAGTCCAAGCCGAGACCGAAGAAAAGCTAAAGAAGGCCAAAGATGCCAATGCTGCTTATAAGAAGGCTCTCGGGAAGGCCTTGGAGGAGAATAAAGAATTAAAATCAAAGAATGAGTCCCTCCAATCCACCGTGGACCGTCCTCGGGCTCGAGCCGCTAGGTTGCCATCCCAGGTCAACGACTGCTTCAGGAAACTAATATGGGATTATACAGTGCACTCCCCGACTTTCCGAAACCTGGCGGCCCTAGCCAATGCGACGTGGTCTGCTCTGTATTTTTTTAGAGGAAGTGTCCAGACACAAAGAATCCTAGGCATATCCCTAACTCCTGAAGAGAGGGGAAGACTTGATCCCAATCTATCCGGTAAGTTCGAGCCTGTGGATGCGGAGGAAAAATTAGATTGCTCGGGGGATCCGTTCGGGGCGCTCCAATTCAACTTGGAGGAGGACTTGCACCAGCAGCTATATTCGGAGGAGATCAAAATACCCGAGGAGGGTCCATCGGCGGACGCATTTCGAAGGTTGGCCGCATTATTCCCGGAACCGGTGGGTCCCCTCGTGGGAGATCTTCTTAAAGACGAGGAGGTGATGGGTCAACGTGACCCTCCATTATACGTTCCTGCTAGTGTGACAGGAGCTCGGGAATGCCATGAGGTCGAGATGGCGAGCTTTATTCCCAAGAAGTTGACCGTTGCGGGAACTAAAGAAAAAGAGACTGATCCTCCCTCCTCGACTATTAAGCTGCTAATAAAGCGCCCTAGTGAACCCGGTGAAGGATCGGGCTCCAAGAAGAAGAAGAAATAAACTTCTATATGTTTTCTTCAGTTTTGTACTCTCCGCATTTTGTATCCCCCTTGTATATATGAAATTGGACTTTGTTTTCCTTTTAATTTCTCCACTATACTTTTAACAAAGAACCGCACTCTGAATAACACAACTTCTCCTCCTCTTAACTTTCCTTTCTCGCCTCATTCCTCAAAGAATATATAACTCCGAATAATCCAACCCACGAAAAATTTAGAATCTACCTGAATCTTAGGTATTCCCTTATGCAAATAGGGGTGCTCATTAATAACGCGCGTAATACTAATAGTAATGCATAAGAGTCCCCAGTGTAGCGAGGCTTGTATAAGTCTGCGATAACTCTAAGGCGAAAGCCTCTTTGAAATGAGTAGATACTTAAAATAAGTCCACCGCTCTACCTTCACTAATATATCTTCGCCACCGGTATGTACTTACACTCGGGGCCATCACACATTCGCCACCGGTATATACTTGCACCCGGGGCCATTACGCACTCTCCGCCGGTATATACTTTGCACCCGGAGCCGTCACACACTCGCCGCTGGTATATACTTGCACCCGGGGCCATCACACTCTCGCCACCGGTATAAACTTGCACTCGGGGCTATCACACACTCGCAACCGGTATATACTTGCACCCGGGGCTATCACACTCTCGCCACTGGTATATACTTGCACCCGGGGCCATCACACTCTCCCCGCCGGTATATACTTGCACCCGGGACTATCACACTTACTCGGCCCGTCCATAAGACGGCGCCATTGTACATTCGACCCGTTCATAAAACGGTGTCATTCGGCCCGTCCATAAGACGGTGCCATCGCACTATCGACCCGTTCATAAAACGGCGTCATTCGGCACGTCCATAAGATGGTGCCATGCGGAAATGGACCAGCCTCCGGTGAGGGCGCGACCCTCGTCGGCGTGTCATGGAGGAGTCAGGTATATACTTGCACCCTGATTTGCCACGGAAATATACATCACAACAAACAGGCCTCTTAACATATTCCAACAGTCATTATGTACAGACGGTTCTGCCGCGGACAGGAAGACTCATCACGTTCAAAATATTTTGACACAGTATTTAATTTGACGAGTTTGAAAATGATCGACTATTAGACAGGTGGTACATTGCGTTTCTAATCTAACTTATTTAATTTATTTCATCCTCCTTGTACTAAAACGCAATGGACCTACTCCTACCTTACCAGTCCCCTAGTCGATTGAATTCATGTCGTCAAAAAAGATACTTAAAAAATTAGAATATTACCACAAAAAAGTGGGGAAATTTTTATTTTCAAAAAGATCGATGAGTCACGTCTATACATAATACTTGCGCAAATTGGAAATATGCCAAGTCCGTGGCAGCTCCTCCCCGCTCATGTTTGCGATTTTGTACGTTCCTTCCTTCACTACGGCCGTTACTCTGTACGGTCCTTCCCACTTTCGATCCAACTCAACATGCTTGAGACTTCCACTTTCTTAAGAATCAAGTCTCCAACTTTTAACAACATAGGTCAAACGCCTTTGTCGTGCTTCTTAGCCATCAGCCTTTTACATACCTCCATTCGTATTGCGGCTCTATCACGGATATCATCAATACAGTGAAGGTCCAACTTTCTCATATCCTCGTTCAACACCTCGTCATAAGCGATAACTCTTTCTGATAAAATAGTCACTTCTACCGGAGACACGACCTCAGAGCCAAATACTAAAGAGAATGGGCTGAATCCGGTAGTGGACCTCGGTGATGTCCGATATGCCCACATCACATTATGCAATTCATCCACCCAAGAGCCTTTGGATTCATCTATTCATGTTTTCAGCTGTTGCAGGATAATACGGTTGATAACCACTGTAAGCCCGTTTGTTTCTGGGTGTGCCACGGAGGTAAACCGCTGTTCAATTCCATAACTCTCACACCATTCATTAACCCTCTTTCCAGCAAATTGCGTTCTGTTATCTGATACCAATATCCTGGGAATTCCGAATCGACACACGATGTACCTCCAAAGGAAACTGATAACTTCNAACACACCGGCTAATTTGAAAATTATCTACTGGACGATGAGAAGTAATTTGATTTTCTATTCTAGTAAATCTTATCTTACTCTCATCTTTATCTATTCTAAATGCAATAGACTACCTCTTACATAACATTCTCCCAGTTGATTGGTCTCGCAAAACCTTAAATGGATACAAAATGGAGTCATAAAAAGAAAGGATTTCATTTCTTTTGTTTGAAAAAGACCAAGGGATCACGCCTATAAAAATACTTCTCATAAGTATGCTACTCTGAAATAGATGTTCTCCGTTTATATTTGTAACCTTGTAAGTTTTTTCTCTCATCATGATCATGATTACGCATGCATCATCCCATTTACGGTCCATTTTGCGAAAGTGCTTCGAAGCCTTAGCTTTTTTCAACGATGTTTCCAACTTTCCATGACTGTGGTCGAACTTATTATTATGCATCCTCGGCATTCAATTTTTGCAAACATCCATCCTTATTAATGTTTTCTCATATATCTTCAATATATTGTAATTCACATTTTTTCAATATGATTGCTTTCATTATATTCAATTTCATAACATTTTGGACTCGATTTCTTAATAGGAGTTTCTATAGATTTCAATGGAGGAATATGAAATATTGTATCTAAAATCATATATGGGATACAAAACACTTGTGGAATCAATTCGATAGCTCTTCTTCAAATGGCTCCAGCACTTGCTTTATCTTTCCCACATCAACAGCTTCAAGGCTGCACGGTTCCCACTGCCGCAACATTTCTCTATTCATTTCTTCTATTTATGCATTGTGAGAAAAATAAGGAATGATGATGCCTTACGTTTGGTGCATTATCCTTGTCAATCATCACAGCTCTGATACCCTTATGAAGAAAAAAATATCATTTTATAATGAAATGCACGAAAAATGAGTAATCAAATGAGAGAGCACCTCATAAACATCAGCTGAGATCAAGGAGCGAAGAATATTGATCGTGATCCTGAACTCTTTCTTGAAACAGTCTCCCAGATTCTGTTTTCTTCCTTCACGAATCTATATATTTTCACATAGAAACTTCATTAACAAAATGCTAATCTAACTTCACTATGTTTGAGGGAGAATCATTACCGACTGTAGAGTAATCTTGAGAGCTGTTGGAGATGCACGTTTTAGACCTTTAAGAATTGGAGCTATCCATCCATTTCCTTCTTTGCTCCCCTCAGCTTTCTACAAGTATCTGCTTCAAATTTCCAAGGGGTGTAGAAAGATGAAGTTTTTAGAAGGGGGTTCAATAAAAAGATGTTTATGGATGAATAGTATTCCAGATAGTTAAGAAAATAAAATAGATGCCTCATTCTCAATACTTCCTTATCCTATATCGACCGTTAAGCAAAAATCTAATTCAAATTCTCACTTTTCACCAAAGGTCTTCAGTTCCAAATTCTCTATCACCAAAGGTCTTCAGTTTCAAAATTGTTAAGAGTAAAAAAAATCTACTCCATGATGTTTTGTAGTTAGGTAGGGATACCGCTGGTATACGGTTGCGTAAAGAAAGGAAAACAAGAATTTGTACGTGGGAAACCCGATAACCGAGAGGAAAACCCACGGGGCACCAAACCCAGGTAAAATTTAGTATGAACTTTAGATCAGGAAATCTCCGACCCGCCCCCCTTTACACACTTTCACGCCTCCCTCTTTATAGAGTAACATTTTACATATTTTAATCGTACAGAATCTTATCGTAATCTATCATGATCTTACCACAGCTACTTCGAGCTGATTTATAAGACTTTTGTGCATGCTAAAGTCGCACACAGCCGCCTGGAGTAATGGCGCAGTTTTCCTTGACATTCCGCCTGAGGACGCCGATCGACATTCTCCCTTCCAGCACATAATTACCGATAACGAAACGCGCCGATCGACCGGCCATCAGTTCTCTCGTCCGATCGGCTAGAAGGTGTTATTTTCCGATCGGTCATATTGACTGACATCGACAGTATCCTTGCAAGTCACGTATTAACATTAGCCCCTCAACTCCAATCGATCGTCAAAGTCGAACGTTGGTAGGAGTTGAAATTATCGTGACTTTGAAAACCGCGAGGAAGCTAGAAAGTCGCAATCCTGATCGTCCACGTGGCATAATCCTGAGCGTTGCTCACATACAAAACCCTCATCGCCGTCGCACTTCCAATTTGCGCTTCCGATCCTCAATTGCATCCTTCTGTTTTCTGGCGATTTCACCTATTGTCTCCGGCGACCATCCTTCTCCATCAGACGCAAGGATTTTACAGGTTTTTTCCATTTCTTCGGCCTTGTACAAGCTTTAATTTGGTTTTATTTCTTTACTGCGAGCAAACTGTGAGCAAGTCATTATTCTTCCCAATATCCCAACGAATTTCTTCGATTCTCTTGATTCTCCAGTGGGTTCTTATTTCGTGGGTATTTACGACGCATATCTTTATTTGCAGATGGCTCCATCCCTGAATATTGACGCGATTCGTGAAAAATTTGATTTCCCTGAAGAATACGACTTGGAAGTCGGTGAGCCCGGTTCTGAACCCTGGCCTGCTGCCGGACGGTCGTCCCTGGATAATCCCATCCCAGTGACGATCTCTGCTCTCAGGAACAGATTAAGGTTCCCTCTTCATCCTTTCACTGCTGAACTACTGTGGGCCCTGGCAATGCCCGTTTTTGCTTTAATGCCAAGTAGTTACTTGGTTATCGTCGCGTTCATTCACTACTGCGACGCCGCTAACATGGCCCCGACCGTCACCAATTTCTTGACGATCTACAAGGTGATGTGGCAATCGGGCACTCACGTTTTTGCCCAACGCAAGTTGTGGTACTTCTCTAGCAGAGGTAAAAACAATGACCTTGTCGAACGACCAGATTCGCAACGCGACTGGTATAACTCATTCGTCTGGGTCGGGATTCAAAATGACGACCTTGAATTCCCTGTCCAAGTATCAGTCGATACTGGCAAGTTCATGGTTGATGGTGTAGAAACAGTTTTAACTGCCGATCATCTGAAGACCTTGCCCGAGCTGATGGAAAACTTTCCAAATAAAGACGATCGTCTTAACTGGAAAGTGTTGTGTGCAGAAGATAATCTTTCCCGTCTGCGGGTAACAGGTCGATCGATGAGTGAACGCATCGGTCGACCCTGGGTTCAACCATCATCTCTTCCCGAAGAACGTAAGCTTATTTTTTAACTTTTTCCTTCCTTCCAGTTATAACTGAATCTTATTCCGTATTTCAGCTTCCTCCTCCAAACTTTCTTCTGGAGGGAAACTGAAGAGGAAACAGGAGATGATCGCCAAGGGATTGCAGAGGAAGGCTAAGAAAGCGAAGGTAATCGTACTTCTGCCCATTCGTCGCCTTAATGTGGTTTCATTTTTTCCATATATTCGCAGGTTTCCGTATCTAAAAGGAAATCTCCATCTCCATCTTCCCCTTCATCACCCCTCAAGATAACTAAAGGAAATGACGCTTCTGAAGCAGTGGAAGCATCGCGATCGGCAGATGATGTCGAAAGATCATCGCCCAACCCTTTGTCGATCGTCTCTATTCCGATGGAATCCCTTGGTGAAAGGGTAACTCAATTTTTTGACGATCTAACACTCGAGAGTTGTTTTAGGATTGCAGGTTGGACTGCCGATCGTCGCTTACTCTTCAATGAATTCCTGCAGGCTGAGAAAGTCCAACTGATCGACTATCCAAGGGAATCTCCATCAAGGTCGCAAACAACCCCAATGACCGACCTTCCGCCTCCTCCTATCCCAATTCATATGGCGGCTACATCCACATCAGAAACTAGTTCGTCATGTGAAAGCCAGAGTTTTCCTTTATGGTTTGCCGAATTCCAGAGCAAAAACATGCAGGAGAACTTCATTCTTCCACAGCCGGTCGGCAGTGATGCCATGAAACGTCCGACAGTTTCTGTGGCTGTGGGGACGCTCATCAGCACTCATATTGACGAGATGATGACGGCCGGTACTTTGTCGACCGACCCACCTGTTTCACTTGGCAAAGCGGCGATCGCCCTTCGTGAGGTAATTTTCATAATATTACTTAACTTTCCCATACCGATTACTGCCGCTCTAACCATTTGTTGCCCACTGCAGACATCCAAGGAAATGTTGTCTTTGTATCATAAGACAACGCGTTCTTTAAAGGCGGTTGCACTTCTGCGGAACAAACTTTCTAAGGCACTTGATGAAGCCGCAGAAGACAGAAACAAAATTTCTATGTTAGAGGGAGAGCTAATCGAAGCAAGGAGTCATGCCCAAGAACTCTCCCACCTTCAAGAAGAAAACAACACTCTGAAGAACAAAGTGGACGTGGTCACCAAGGAACTATCCCGTTCGGCAAAAGAGATCCAGGCATAAATGAAAAAAAGAGCCGAAGCTGAAGTTCAGCACGATCTCTCTGAAGTTAAGCTTGAGGTCGAACGGCAAAATGTCAATCTGGCGTCATCCGCGCTTAAATATGCAGAGGAGGAATATCGTCACAGCCTGACTGTCCACAAAGACAAGGTTCAACATTTTATGAACTCTGCAGACGGCATTTTCCAAGAAATCAACCAGAAGTGCTTGGATTATGACGGTCGGATGTCAGCTCTCGAACAGGCGATCGACAAGCATAAATAAGACAGATCGTCATTTTTGGATCGGTTCGTGATCTCGCCAACTTTCAAAAATTTGGCGACGACTTACTCACTTGGGTTGGTGGAGGAACAGAAGGCAATAATTAAGGAGCAAATCGCCAATATCTTTGAACTGAATCCTAACTCCGAAGATTGGGAGCGTGTCGATCCACTCACCTTTGATGGGAATTTTAGACCTCGCTCGCCTATCGGACCGGACGATCCTGATCCAGAATTTCAACCACACGCCGATCGGTTGGATTCGCTTGTTCTTGAAAGCCTAGGGGCCTTAACATTTAGTTCCTCGTCTTCCTGACTTTGTACTGTAATGACTTTAATCGCTGATCATAATCTTACTGCTTTAACACCGATCGACAATCATTTTGTTACAACTTCCNCACAATTCTGTTCCGGGGAACTCAAGTATTCCTTCCTCGGACATGTCCTACCTGTGGCTGACCGTGCTCATGAACACGATGCCGGGTTTGGTGTTCTCACCTCGCCCCGAGTTTTCTGTTTTTTATTCACGCTCCTTTCTGTTCGATTTAATGTTCACTAAATCCCTAATTGTGAACCTTCTTTTAATCTACTATGTTCGCTCCGCTTACCTGGTCGTTCTATCGTGACAACTCGGCCCAAATCTGCGACAATTATGCAAGTAGATACCAAAATCGCGATAATTTACACTTCAGCCCCAAATCCGCGACAATTTACACGCAGTCGATGGTATTCGCGATAATTTACACCTCAGGCCCAAATCCGCGACAATTTACACGCAGTCCCTGATTTTCGCGATAATTTACCCTTCAGCCCAAATCCGCGACAATTTTGCATGTGGATCCAAAAACCGCGACAATTTCCTTCATGGTCCAGATTTTTCGCGATAATTTCACAGAAACCCTGATTTCCGCGATAATATCCGCCTTTACCCCAGTTTTCGCGATAATTTCCTTCTTCGCCCTGATTTCCGCGATAATTCCTTCTTTACTCCAATTTCCGCGATAATTTCAATTTCTCTCGAATTTCCCACGTTTTTTGTGCCAAATGACCTCTTCTTTTCCCATTCCACTCCTATTTATAGGTTTCTAATTTGTCCAAATGACCCTTTAGTCCCTCCTTCCTCATTTCTCTCTTCTTATATTAATTTACTAAACTACCCCTCATTTCATGTTTTTAACAAAAAATTATGCGATTCTAACCTGTCCGGATTCCGTTTGTGCCGTCTTCCTGAGTCATTACAGAAGGTCCAACTTTCTCATATCCTCGTTCAACGCCTCGTCATAAGTGATAACTCTTTCTGATAAAATAGTCACTTCTACCGGAGACACGGCCTCAGAGCCATATACTAAAGAGAAGGGGCTGAATCCGGTAGTGGACCTCGGTGATGTCCGATACGCTCACATCACATTATGCAATTCATCCACCCAAGAGCCTCTAGATTCATCTATTCGTGTTTTCAACTGTTGCAGGATAATACTGTTAATAACCTCTGTAAGCCCGTTTGTTTCTGGGTGTGCTACAGAGGTAAACCGCTGTTCAATTCCATAACTCTCACACCATTCATTAACCCTCTTTCCGGCAAATTGCGTTACGTTATCTGATACCAAAATCCAGGGAATTCCGAATCGACACTCGATGTACCTCCAAAGGAAACTGATAACTTCCTGTTCCCGAACTCGCGATACAGTCTTATCCTCTATCCACTTAGAAAAATGTTCCACAGCCACGATACAGAATTTCTTTTGGCTCGGTGCCTTTGGAAATGGTCCTAAAATATCGATCCCCCACATATCGAAAGGACATGTTGTCGGTAAAGGTTTCATACTAGCTCTCGGTACATGATGCACGTTTGAGTGGAACAGACATGCAGAACAAGCCCGAACAAAATTCACACAATCTTTCACTAGTGTTGGCCAAAAATACCCGGCCCTCTTAACTTTTTTCGCTAAGGATCGACCTGCTGAATGATCACCACAGTCCCCAACGTGAAATTCTTCTATAACGGCCTTTGCCTGTATTGGGGACAAACATCGAAGATATGGGCCTCCGAAATTCTTCTTATACAGCTTATCATCCACATAGACAAAATTTGTAGCTCTTTGCATAGTTCTACGGGCCTCGCCTTCATCGGCTGGCAATTCTCTCTTGATTAGATAATCCACAATAGCATCCTTCCATGACGGCTGGTCAGTTATGACATACAATAAAAACCACGTCTCATTCGAAAGTTCCAAATTAGCCACCTCCGCTGTCTGTTTCTCCACAGGACTGACAGAGGGCTGGTAGTGGATCATTGTTGTTATCTTTGACTCATCCGAGAGTTCAGAAACCGTCGCCGCCTTTGCAAGACCATCTGCGCGCGTGTTTTCCTCCCTTGGGATATATGTAAGCGTGAATATCTTAAGATTTTTAGCCGCCTCTTTGAGCTTTTCTAAATACCTGCACAAATGGTTCCCATTGGTGGCATAAGTATGTGCAAATTGGTTCACCACTAACTGCGAATCAGAATGAGCATGCAAACGAACGATTCCAATTTCCTACGCCAAGTTAATACCAAATATCAAGGCTTCATACTCGCCGACGTTGTTAGTTGTGGGGAAGCGCAACTTTACAGCATATTCATGTTCTTCACCAGATTTCTTTTCTTTAAAATAAACACCAATACCAGCTCGCCTGGCAGACACCGATCCATCTACAAAGGCATCCCAATACTCCTGAATACCCAATTCCTCCGACCGGGTCATCTCTACTCTGAAATCCACTAACACCTGGGCCTTTATTGCTCGCCTGGAGATATACTCTATTTGATACTGCCCTAACTCGATATTCCACTTTGCTAGTCTGCCAGAGGCATCAATCTTTGATAACACGCTTCGGATAGGCTAATCTGTCAAGACGGCAATATGATGTCCTTGAAAATAGTGCCTCAATTTCAGCGAGGTAACTATGAGAGCTAATATGAACTTCTCTAGATCAGTATATCGGGACTCCGCTCCTTGCAATTTCCTGCTCACATAATATATCGGTCTATGTTCTTTATCGCTAAGTCTGACAAACGCGGCGCTCACTGCCTCTTTTGTCACTGACATATATAAACTCAACGGTTCCCCCGGTGAAGGAGGTGACATAAACGGTGGTTTACTCAGATAATCTTTCAAACACTCAAAAGCCCTGCTACATTCCTCGTCCCAATACAAAAGATTCTTCTTACGTAAAACCTTAAAAAACGGCAAACTTCTCTCTGCATATCGTGAAATGAAACGATTCAATGAGGCTAATCTCCCAGTTAGCCTTTGAACTTCACTAACAGTCGTCGGAGGGGTAATTTCTTGGATAATTGTTATCTTGTCAGGATTCATCTCAATTCCTCTCTCAGATACCATAAAGCCGAGAAATTTGCCCCTCTTTCCACACAAAACGCACACTTAAGCGGATTCAATTTCATTCTATACTTTCTCAGTACCCCAAAACAATCATTCAAATACTAGATATGGTTATCCCCATGTTTACTCTTTATCAATATATCGTCGATATAAACCTACAAAGATTTTCCGATCATATCTTTGAAAATCGAATTCATTAAACGTTGATAGGTGGCCCTAGCATTTTTCAACCCAAATGGCATAACTCTATAGCAAAAAATGCATTTATTCGTCGTAAAAGAAGTAAACAACTTGTCCTCACAATGCATAAAAATTTGATTATATCCCTTAAAAGCATCTAACATACTAAGGAATTCAAAGCCACAGGCCGCATCCACCATTATGTCAATGGCCGGCAGCGGATACGGATCCTTCGGGCATGCTTTATTCAAATCAGTAAAATCAATGCAAACTCTCCAGCCACCACTCGACTTTGGGACCACCACTGGATTCGCGACCCAATCCGTGTATCTAACAGGCTCTATGAATCCTGCCTGCAGCAAACTTTCCACCTCCTCATCAATCGCCCTCTCTTTCTCAGGCGAAAACTTCCTCTTCTTCTGATGAACTGGTCGCACATATGGGTTAACATTGAGTCTATGAGAACAGACTTGGGGATCAACCCCCACATAATCCTGATAAGACCAAGCGAAAACATCTACATTACTTTGCAAAAAAGAAATTACCTCCTTCTCAACCTCTGGCGACAACTCGGAACCGATCGTCACTGTCTTTTCAAGATTACAGGGGAATAAAGGCACTGTCTTGATTCCCAACGGCTCCATCTTCATATCGTTCTATTTAAACTTCCTAAGAGACGGTCAGTCATTTGTGTCAATAATTTCATCGGACGAGAATTCCACCATACAAATGGGTAACTTCGCTTTAGATCCATCCATACCACTCCTACACATCACATTATAACAAGAGCGCGCCAGCTCTTGATCTCCCTTCATCTTCCCAACCCCTAACTGTGTTGGGAACTTCAACATCAAATGTGGTTGAGACACCACAGCTCCAAATAAGTTCAAACAACTTCTCCCCAGGATCGCATTATAAGGGAGTATAGGGAGATCCACCACCAAAAATTCCACCATCAAAGTTCTTGATATTTCGGGATCGCCCAAGGTTACCGGCAGAAAAACAGATCCCTCAACAGCAACAACACTGTTATTAAAACCGACTAACTTTGTATGTACGGGCTGGAGCTGGGTGGTTCCTTTCAAAGCCATCTGCTCAAAGGCTGCAAGAGTCAATATATTGGTAGCAGCTCTGGTATCTACCAGCACTCAAGAAACAGGATGATTAGCAATAATGGGAGAGACAACCAACGCATCGTCTTGTGGGGAGAAAACCCCAGATAAATCCTCAGGTCCGAAGGAGATTGTCATTTTGCCCAAGTCTGTTAACTGGACTGTGTTGACTTCATAAAACGCCTTTATGGTGCAGTGCCTGATAAGAGCGTTTACGGGCACGGTTTGAATCACCGACGCTTCTTCCCCCGGCGATAGTCATAATGTTGGGGCCCAGGTTACCCCATCTTGGTTGGGCATTTTCAACATTCAAAATAGGTTGACCCTGGTTGGGGTCAACCGGAGGAGGAGGTAATGCTTGCTGATTCGCGGGTTCTGGTGGGTAAGCCTCATATCTGTACCCCTGCTGATTTATTTGCGGCTGATTCCTGCCGCGGCCACGATAGTTGTTTTCTCTCCTTCCACCTCTCTGATTCTGTCTACCACCATTAAAGAATCCTCTCTGGCCACCTCCTTGACGCTGGCCACGCTGTCCTCCATATCCACGTCCTCTTGCATTTAGCCGTGGCGCATCGGCCCTTGGGGGGTTTAGGTGCCGTCCCCTCCGGGACACTTACATCAATCTTTCCCAGCTTAGACTCGGGTAGAGCCTTCACAGTACTGATCAGTTCATCAAGCTGACCCAATTCTAGCAACCTTTCCACTTCAGACATTAATTCTCGACAATCATTTGTTGCATGTCCAAAACTCCGATGAAAACGACAAAATACTTGGGACTCATAAGTCCCCTGCGTTGGCTCTTGCAAGGGAGGGGGATAACGAAGAGATCCACCATTCTTCTGCTCAATTATGGCGAAAATCTGTTCATAATTGTTCGTAGGAAACACTCTCAACTTAGACTTTGCAGGCTGGACAATCTTATCCAGCCCATGACTTGCAACAATATTATGAGACCCATACGCCCGTACTTCGATCACTCCATGATCTCGCAAACCTTCATCTTCTCGGATGTACTGTGTACATCTCAAAGCCAAATCTTCCATACTTTCCGGGGTCTCTATTCAAAGAATTACACAACGGGTGTCCAGCTAGAATAAGCTGGAGCACCCCAACCTTCTCACTCACAGTAATCCGAGGTATCTTCCTACACTCAGCCTCAAAACGGGTAATAAAACCCAACAATCTTTCCGAAGAATCATACCGCAACGCGGTCAAAGAAGTAATAGACTTTATTGGCGTATTGAATGGCGCGAAAGCTTAATAGAATTGATCCTTAAAGTCCTGATATGAAACAATCGAATGCCTCGGTAACCGATTAAACCATCGGATGGCTGATTCCTTAAGAGAAGCGGCAAAAACGAAGCACATGGCCGCATCACTGAAATTCATCAAACTCACATGAATCTCCAAATTCGANCCACCATACAAACAGGTAACTTCGCTTTAGATCCATCCATACCACTCCTACACATCACATTATAACAAGAGCGCGCCAGCTCTTGATCTCCCTTCATCTTCCCAACCCCTAACTGTGTTGGGAACTTCATCATCAAATGTGGTTGAGACACCACAGCTCCAAATAGGTTGAAACAACTTCTCCCAAGGATCGCATTATAAGGGAATATAGGGAGATCCACCACCACAAATTCCACCATCAAAGTTCTTGATATTTCGGGATCGCCCTAGGTTACCGGCAGAAAAATAGATCCCTCAACAATAACAACACTGTTATTAAAACCGACTAACGTTGTATGTACGGGCTGGAGCTGGGTGGTTCCTTTCAAAGCCATCTGCTCAAAGGCTGCAAGAGTCAATATATTGGTAGCAGCTCCGGTATCTACCAGCACTCGAGAAACAGGATGATTAGCAATAATGGGAGAGACAACCAACGCATCGTCTTGTGGGGAGAAAACCCCAGATAAATCCTCAGGTCCGAAGGAGATTATCATTTTGTCCAAGTCTGTTAACTGGACTGTGTTGACTTCCATAAAACGCCCCTTCTGGTGCAGTGCCTGATAAGAGCGTTTACGGGCACGGTTTGAATCACCGGCGCTTCTTCCCCCGGCGATAGTCATAATGTTGGGGCCCAGGTTACCCCATCTTGGTTGGGCAATTTCAACATTCAAAATAGGTTGACCGTGGTTTGGGTCAACCGGAGGAGGAGGTAATGCATCCTGATTCGCGGGGGCTGGTGGATAAGCCTCATACCTGTACCCCTGCTGATTTCTTTGCGGCTGATTCCTGCCGCGGCCACGATAGTTGTTTTCTCTCCTTCCACCTCTCTGATACTGTCTACCACCATTAAAGAATCCTCTCTGACCACCTCCTTGACGCTGGCCACGCTGTCCTCCATATCCACGTCCTCTTGCATTTAGCCGTGGCGCATCGGCCCTTGGGGGTTTAGGTGCCGTCCCCTCCGGGACACTTACATCAATCTTTCCCAGCTTAGACTCGGGTAGAGCCTCCACAGTACTGATCAGTTCATCAAGCTGACCCAATTCTAGCAACGTTTCCACTTCAGACATTAATTCTCGACAATCATTCGTTGCATGTCCAAAACTCCGATGAAAACAACAAAATACTTGGGACTCGTAAGTCCCCTGCGTTGGTTCTTGCAAGGGAGGCGGATAACGAAGAGATCCACCATTCTTCTGCTCAATTATGGCTAAAATCTGTTCATAATTGTACGTATGAAACACTCTCAACATAGACTTTGCAGGCTGGACAATCTTATCCAGCCCACGACTTGCAACAATATTATGAGACCCATGCGCCCGTACTTCGATCACTCCATGATCTCGCAAACCTTCATCTTCTCGGATGTACTGTGTACATCTCAAAGCCAAATCTTCCATACTTTCCGGGGGATCTCTATTCAAAGAATTACACAACGGGTGTCCAGCTAGAATAAGCTGGAGCACCCCAACCTTCTCACTCACAGTAATCCGAGGTATCTTCCTACACTCGGCCTCAAAACGGGTAATAAAACCCAACAATCTTTCCGATGAATCATACCGCAACGCGGTCAAAGAAGTAATAGACTTTATTGGCGGATTAAAATGCGCGAAATCTGAATAGAATTGATCCTTAAAGTCCTGATATGAAACAATCGAACGCCTCGGTAACCGATTAAACCATCGGAGGGCTGATTCCTTAAGAGAAGCGGCAAAAACAAAGCACATGGCCGCATCACTGAAATTCATCAAACTCACATGAATCTCCAAATTCGACGTATGAGCATGCGGGTGAGTCGACCCGCGATACTATGGAAGATCCTTAGGCATTTCAATAAACTCAGAGCGAGTGGCTCCGATAATCGCCGAGGAAAAAGGAGATAAGGCATTTGAAGTGTTCCATGGACTTTGCAAAACTTCCAAAGATGGTAACGCCTTTCCTCGATTACGGATGGGCTCATTAGCCCTCTCATTCTCAAAATAATCTCCCTCGTAAGCTAAGGTCTGATGAGTATCCCGGGTATGCTCCCCGTACACTCGTCTCCTTTCCTGGCCAAGAGTCAGATTGGCCACCAATTGGTTTATCCTAGCCTCGTTCTGCTCCAACTTCCCACTCATCTCCTTAAATTTTGACCCTATCAATTCTCCAATCTTTTGTAAAGTATTGCTTTGCTCTCTGGTTGGTGCAGTATTCGCTCGCGGCTCCGGAACACGATCAATATCTTCCTCTGAGGCCACATCATTAACAGGTTCTGGGATAACATTGTTCCTCCGGGCTCTCCTATGAGCTTCAACTTGCTCTAATTGAGCGATTAAAGTACGCCATCGCTCATCCAAATCCTCAAATGTTTCCGTCTGATCTAGAGCGTGCAGGTGGCGAAAGGTGGGCATTATTACGGACCGCAACTCGGCCAAATCTTGCAAATTCATAACACTTAGATAAACACTCGCGTGATCGAGGATATAAACTTGGTGCCCTTCCGGATGAAAACCCGCTCCGGGAGGGCCGAATAGTTACATTTTGAGCAGGGGGCTCCTCTAGAACTGACGACCGAGCCTCCGGTAACGCAACAAATCATCATTAACTTGAGGAATAGGATCCGCCTCAATTTCATCATCAAAAATTTATTCATCAGAATTCCGAGTAGTCATGATAATAGAAATCCAAACTCAGCAATAAAGCTCTCAATGGGATAAAAATCTCGAGGTCCCCACGGACGGCGCCAAACTGATCTACTCTAAAAATATTTTGCGTATTTATTTTTAGATGAGTCAATTTTTTTAAATATTCGGAATTCTGTTTATGTGGGGACAAGAGCGATATACGAGGTTGGGCCCACAATGTATGAGCTTACGTCCTCGGGAGAGCAAAGCTCAACCTTGGTTTTCACTATGATATTCAAAGAATACGATTACAATGATGTGATATCAATAATCAAGATGGAAGCGGATCGGAAAACGATCGGGACTGCCGAAAACACTTCGTTACGTCGAAACTGCCAAAGCTCTGTTACGGTGAAACTGCCAAAAGCTCTGTTACCGTGAAACTGCCAAAGCTCTGTTACCGTCAAACTGCCAAAAGCTCCGTTACCGTGAAACTGCCAAAGCTCTGTTACCGTGAAACTGCTAAAGCTCTGTTAGCGTTAAATTGCCAAATCTCCGTTACGGTGAAACTGCCAAAGCTCTGCTACCGTGAATCTGCCCAAAACTCGTGAATAGTGATCTGTAGGGGCCAGTCGCGAGTTTTGGTACGAATTCTCGTGAATAGTGATCTGCAGGGGCATATCGCGAGTTTTGGTACGAATTCTCGCGATTAGTGATACAAAAGGAGGTGGTCGCGAGACTTGGAGTGAAATCTCGCGAATAGTAGCACAAAGAGGGTGGTCGCGAGATTTGGTACGAAATCTTGCGGATTGAGGCTGAAAAACGAAGTCTCGCGAGCTCGGGCGAAAGTCTTGCCTTGGGAGATGCAAAAGGAGTCAGACCTCTTTTCAGTGCCCTATGGCTCATGTTTATAGACAAATCCAACCCAACTAACAAGTTTCAGGCCCAGGAGCCCAATTCCACTTGATTCAGCCCAAAGTAAACATATAATATTAAAATAAACTTTAATAAATGCTATATCGTAACAGAACTCCAGAAATGCACTTCGATCGATAATTAGCCAAAAATAACAACGACAAAATCACGGAAGACCCCGTAAAATAATTCCTCGCTTCCAGTTACTGAACGCTCAACCAAAAACGCCGCCACAACTTATCGGCACGTTCCTCGGGTGCCAAATTACGAAAATACCCTTGGCCCCGTCCGGGTCCGAATATGTCCAAAACGGCTAGAAACGTTGATCGAAAGCTCATAAGAAGGCCCGGAATGTCCAAATTACAAAAATACCCTCGAAACTATGAAGTCACGTAAATACACGATAACATCAAGAATACCACCTAACCACGTCAGACGAACTCCCGGGATATCATAATACCGAAAATACTCCCGGGTAATATCAGTTGGGAAGATGAAGGGATATCAAGAGCTGGCGCGCTCCTGTTATAACGTAATGTGTAGAAGTGGTATGGATGGATCAAAAGCAAAGGTACCCGTTTGTATTGTGGAATTCTCGTCCGATGAAGTTATTGATGCAAATGACGGACCGTCACATAGGAAGATTAAGGAGAACGATATGAAGATGGAACCTCTGGGAATCAAGACAGTGCCTTTATTCCCCGGAAACCCGGAAAAGACAGTGACGATCGGTTCTGAGTTGTCACCAGAGGTTGAGAAGGAGGTAATTTCTTTTTTGCAAAGTAACGTAGATGTTTTTGCTTGGTCTTATCAGGATTATGTGGGTTTTGATCCCAAAGTCTGTTCTTATAGACTCAATGTTAACCCATATGTGCGACCAGTTCATCAGAAGAAGAGGAAGTTTTCCCCTGAGAAAGAGAGGGCGATTGATGAGGAGGTGGAAAGTTTATTGCAGGCAGGATTCATAGAGCCTGTTAGATATACGGATTGGGTCGCGAATCCAGTGGTGGTGCAAAAGTCGAATAATGGCTGGAGAGTTTGCATTGATTTTACCAATTTGAATAAAGCATGCCCAAAGAATCCGTATGCGCTGCCAGCCATTGACATGATGGTGGATGCGCCTGTGGCTTCGACTTCCTTAGTATGTTAGATGCTTCTAAAGGATATAATCAAATTTTTATGCATTGTGAGGACAAGTTATTTATTTCATTTATGACAAATAAAGGTATTCTTTGCTATAGAGTTATGCCATTTGGGTTGAAAAATGCTGGGGCCACATATCAACGTTTAATGAATTCGATGTTCAAAGATATGATCGGAAAGTCTTTGGAGGTTTATATAGACGATATATTGATAAAGAGTAAACATGGGGATAACCACATCCAGTATTTGAATGATTCTTTTGGTGTAATGAGAAAGTATATGATGAAATTGAATCTGCTTAAGTGTGCGTTTTGTGTGAAAGGAGCGAAGTTCCTCGGCTTTATGGTGTCTGAAAGAGGAATTCAGTTGAATCATGACAAGATAACAGCTATCCAGGAAATGACCCCTCCGACGACTGTTAGGGAAGTTCAAAGGCTAACTGGGAGATTAGCCTCATTGAATCCCTTCATTTCGCGATCTGCAGAGAGAAGTTTGCCATTTTTAATGTTATGCGTAAGACGAATCTTTTGAATTGGGACGACGAATGTAGCAGAGCTTTTGAGAGTTTGAAAGACTATCTGAGTAAACCACCGTTTATGTCTCCTCCATCACCGGGGGGACCGTTGGGTTTATATTTGGCAGTGACAAAAGAGGTCGTGAGTGCCGCCTTAGTCAGACTTAGCGATATGGAACATAGACCGATATATTACGTGAGCAGGAAATTGCAGGGAGCGGAGTCCCGATATACAGATCTAGAGAAGCTCGTATTAGCTCTGATCGTAGCCTTGCGAAAATTAAGACACTATTTCCAAGGACATAATATTGCAGTTTTGATGGATCAGCCTATCCGTAGCGTGTTATCAAAGATTGATGCCTCTGGCAGAATAGCAAAGTGGAATATCGAGTTCGGGCAATATCAAATAGAGTATATCTCCAGGCGAGCATTAAAGGCTCAGGTGTTAATGGATTTTATAGTCGAGATGACTCGGTCGGAAGAATTGGGTATTCAAGAGAATTGGGATGCTTTTGTAGATGGATCAGTTTCTACCGGGCGAGCCGGTATCAGTGTTTATTTTAAGGAAAGGAAGAAAGTGAAGAACATGAATATGTTGTGAAGTTGCGCTTTCCCGCGACTAACAACGTCACCGAGTACGAAGCGTTAATATTTGGCATTAATTTAGCAGTAGAAATCTGAATCGTTCGTTTGCACGCTCATTCCGATTCGCAGTTAGTGGTGAACCAATTCGCAGATACTTACGCCACCAACGGGAACCATTTATGGATGTATTTAGAAAAGCTGAAAGAGGCGGCTAAAAATCGTAAGATATTCACGCTTACCTATATCCCAAGGGAGGAAAACACTAGTGCAGACGGTCTTGCAAAGGCGGCAACAATTTTAGAACTCTTGGATGAGTCAAAGATAACAACTATGATCTACTACCAGCCCTCTATCAGCCCTGTGGAGAAACAAACAGTTGAGGTGGCTAATTTGGAACTTTCGAATGAGACGTGGTTTTTATTGGATGCCGTAACCGACGAACCATCTTGGAAAGATGCTATCGTAAATTACCTAATCAGGAGAGAATTGCCCACCGACGAAGGTGAGTCTCGAAGGACTATGCAAAGAGCTACGAATTTTGTCTATATGGATGATAAGCTGTATAAGAAGAATTTAGGAGGCCCATATCTTCGATGCATGTCCCAAGTACAGGCAAAGGCCGTTATAGAAGAAGTTCATGCTGGGGACTGTGGTGATCATTCAGTAGATCGATCCTTAAAAAATAAGGTTAAGAGAGCCGGTTATTTTTTGACGACGCTGGTAAAAGATGGTGTGAATTTTGTTCGGACTTGTTCTGCTTGTCAGTTCCACTCGAATGTGCATCATGTACCAAGAACTAGTATGAAGCCTCTGCCAACAACATGTCCTTTCGATACATGGGTCATCTTTATTTTAGGAACATTTCCGAAGGCACCTAGCCAAAATAAAATTTTGTATTGTGGCTGTGGAACATTTTTCTAAGTGGATAGAGGTTGAGGCTGTATCGCGAGTCCGGAAACAGGAAGTTATCAGTTTCCTTTGGAGATATATCGTATGTCGATTTGGAATTCATAGGATTTTGGTATCAGATAACGGAACGCAATTTGTTGGATAGAGGGTTAATGAATGGTGTGAGGATTATGGTATTGAACAGCGGTTTACTTCCGTGGCACACCCAGAAACGAACGAACTTACAGAGGTTATCAACCGTATTATCCTACAACAGATGAGAACATGAATAGATGAATCCCAAGGCTCTTGGGTGGATGAATTGCATAATGCAATGTGGGCATATCGGACATCACCGAGGTCCACTACTGGATTAAGCCCCTTCTCTTTATTATATGGCTCTGAGGCCGTGTCTCCGGTAGAAGTGACTATTTTATCATAAAGAGTCATCGCTTATGACGACGTGTTGAATGAAGATTTGAGATAGTTGGACCTTCACTGTATTGCTGATATCCGTTATAGAGCTGCAATACGAATGGAGGTATGTAAAAGGCGGATGGCTAAGAAGCACGACAAAGGCGTTCGACCTATGTTGTTAAAAGTTGGAGACCTGATTCTTAAGAAAGTGGAAGTGTCGAAGCATGTTGGCAAGTTAGATCGAAAGTGGGAAGGAAAGTGCAGAGTAACGGCCGTAGTGAAGGAAGGAACGTACAAAATCGAAAATATGAGCGGGGAGGAGCTGCCACGGACTTGGCATATTTCCAATTTGCACAAGCATTATGTATAGACGTGATTCATCGATCTTTTTGAAAATAAAAATTTCCCCTCTTTTTTGTGGTCATATTATAAATCTCTAAGTATCTTTTTTGACGATATGAATTCAATCGACTAGAGGACTGGTAAGGTGGGAGTAGGTCCATTGCATTTTAGTACGAAGGAGGATGGAGTAAATAAATTAGGGTAAATTAGAAATGCAATGTACCACCTATCTTATAGTCCATCATTTTTTAAATCGTCAAATTAGATACTGCGTCAAAATATTTTGAACATGATGAGTCTTCCTGTCCGCGGCAGAACCATCTATATATAATTACTGTTGGAATATGTTAAGAGGCTTGTTTATTGTGATGTAGCCGGATTAGAACCGAGCATATTTCCGTCTCAAATCAAGGTGCAAGTATATACCTGACTCCTCCATGACACGCCGACGAGGGTCGCGCCCTCGTCGGAGGCTGGTCCATTTCCGCATGACACCGTCTTATGGACGGGCCGAGTAAGTGGTGACGCCGTCTTATGGACGGGTCGAGAATGTGGTTGCGCCGTCTTATGGACGGGCCGAGTAAGTGGTAACGCCGTTTTATGGACTGTTCGAGAATGTGGTGGCGCCGTCTTATCGAGGTTTCGTCGCGGGTGGTACAGTATTCGTGAGTTATCGATGTTTACAAGGAGTCGCGAGTTGTTTCGAAAAGTCGCGGATGGCACAATGTTACGACAAGTCGCTAGTGCTCAGGATTCCGCACGAGAAAATGACTTATGAATGGCTTACAGGGTATTTATAGGGGTGATATCCTGAGTCGAAAAATCCCGAAATTTTCACCCGATCTTAGAATCTGGCGTTCTTAGCATCAAAACGATCGTATCGGCGAGGGAATTTCAACCGTCCTAAGGGTTTCTCCAGGGGGCCCCCAGACGATAATCGGCTTTCGAGACGAGCTGGTTATATATAGTTTACGACTCAGAATCTGAATCTGAAAACCAGGGGACTATTGATATTACCAGGGTATATTCTCTTGAATATATCCTTACCCGGGGGCTCTTCCGACGTGGCCATTTAGTATTTTTGGTATTTTCATATGTCTATCGCGAGGCGTTCACAAGGGGTATTTTCGTAATTCAGGCTCGCTGGGCCCCGCATAAAGCTTCTGTTAGTGTTTTGAGATGTTTTGGGTTATCTTGTCCTCGGACGGGGCCAGGAGTATTTTCGTAATTTGCCACATGGGAGCACATCGGTCGCGCGCGACGATATTTTGTGGATGCGTATTCGCTGTTTGGAGGCAAAGAACTAATATACGAGGTTTTCCGGTATTTTCTCATCGTATTTCCGACAAAAATCTTGATCGGGATGGGTTCCAGAAACGTCAAGACGGTATGGCATTTATTACAATATAATCAGAGGTTATGTAAGTGTTTTGGGCTAAGTGAAGTAAAACTGGGCTCATGGGCTCAAGTAAGCGAACTTAACCACAAATCGTCGTGGAAATCTCGATGACCAAAATTATCGCGGATTTGCCCTTAACCACAAATTGTCGCGGATTTTCAGGTTTGACGTAAATTATCTCGAAATCCTAAACCACAAACCACATAACCACAAATTGTCGCAGATTTCAAGGAATGGAGTGAATTATCGCGGAAACATCAAATTTGGGTGTTTTTGTCGCGTCTCAACGTCGGACCGCAAGAGAGAAAGGATACGTAGGGTCTACAATAACCACACAGTTAATAATGAGATAATACTTCACCGTTGACAACGTAGAACAATGTGTCATTACTAATATACGTAAATTTCAGAATAATCCAACGGTAGAATTAAGCACTACATATAGAATATCACAACTCAATATTTCAGAAAACGCATATTGAAACATTGAAAGTTCGTCGTAAATTTAAAACCGAAAGAGAATTAAAAATCAATCTCACCGTCTAGAACATTAATCAATATGTCTAGACTAATATAAATAAATTTCAGAAACATCCAATCGTCCAATTATACAAACTAAATAGAATACCCAAACATCGCATTAATATAGGATTAGAAATAACAACCATATATTCGAATAGTAAACCGAAATATAAAAGTACCATAAAAACTGTTTTTCACCAATCAGAAGACCGAAAGATATGTATCAAACCATGCTAAAAATTTCAGAACAATCCGATGTTACAACTTTGAGATTCGAATCGAAAAACCAACTTTCGTATACTTGAAAAATCAGAAACATTAACTTGTAAACCAACGTTAATTAGAAAATCCAAACGACCATAAAATTCGATCTTCACTGTTCAGAACCTAGATAAATATGTTTATAACTATATACCAAAATTTCAGACCAATCCAACGGTTCAATAATCAGAAAAAAACTTAATACCGAAGCTGCACTGAATCAAAAATACATTCGCGTTTTGCATCCTAAACTCCGGATAAAAACTCAATGGGATTAAAAACGTCCCCACAGATGGCGCCAATGTTATCGCTGCTAAAAATCCGCAATAACAAAATTTAGACCCCCTTTTACGGATAGAGGTCGAAATAAAAAGTAATACGAAAGCAAGAAGTAAAAAGACACGATTTTTGTAGGTGGAAAACTCTTATGTAAAAGAAAGGATAAAAAACCACCCCGGCCGTAGCCTTTGAATCCACTATAAACGTCAAGTTCGTAGATTTACAATAGGAGAACATGATGTAGAAAACAAAAGAAAAAAGATCACGTTTTGATGGCCGTAGTCGTAGGTTTCCCGGGCGAAATAGAAGTGAATAACGGCCAACTCATTAGGTCAAGAATCCAAGCCCCCTTTTCTTTCTTTAGCCATGTTTATATAGATGATTAGTCCGACCCAATTATAACTCTCTTGGCCCATCAATGAAGTCCAATAAATACGGATCCGTTAATATCTAAATTAAATATAAAGATTAATTAAATAAGTAACCCGGTCGAATACCACAAAAGCTATAACAAAGTCAATCATCAAATATCTTGACCTTTTGAATACCATCATCTTTTCAAATAATAAATTCTCATGGCGATATCAATTATATAGAAGTTTCTTTTAATAGACTATGACCGTTTTACAGATTTTGTAGGGGGATGACAGGAGGCTTAGGTGGCATTGGAACTGAGGTCGTCGATCGTCAGCTGTACGAGTCAACCCTTTTGTTTTTTTGTTTTCGCTTTAACTGTCTAGTTGTACCTTGAAAGACGATTGATCTAGTCTAAAAATATGTTGGGTATTTATTTTTAGATCAATCAATTTATAATTAATTCGTAATTTATGTTGTTGTGGGGACACGAGCGATATACGAGTTTGGGCCCACAATGTGTGGGCTTACGTCCTCGGGAGAGCGAAGCTCTGCCTTGGTTTTCACTATAATAATCAAGTGGTACAAATACAATGAGGTGATAATGATAATACGGGCGAAAACGGCTCGAAAAACGATCGAATGTGCAGTCGCGCGGCACTGGGCGCGGATGAACAGTGCAGACGGACAGGCTGTTCGCGACGAACGCGATTGGGCGCGAGGAGGCATTGTTCGCGGGGAATCGATGACTGGTCGCGAGTTGGTTGGCTGGCCACTCGTCGCGAGTTGGCGGTTGGTCGCGAGTGTGGTGACTGGTCGCGAATGTGGTGCTTGGTCGCGACTGGAGATCAGATTTTGCCTTGGGAAGCGTGATAAAATTCCGAATCCTTTCTCGAAGCCTTGTGACTCCTATTTATAGAGGTATTTAGCCCAGAACTCACCCTCTTGGGCCCATAAGCCTAGTCCACCTCACTTAACCCAAAATGATTAAATATTCCTAATTATGATATAATAAATGCCATGTTGATCTCGAAGCCTCNGTTTTTATGACTTGCACGATCATTCCGTTTTCGAACTTACTTTTTTTGTATATACAACAAGTATTCGTGATGTAAGGCTTTATTTAGTTTGAATACACTTGGTTTTACCAAATTTACATTGTGTTTTGTATTAATACTATTTGGCTAATTTTTCACAGAGTTAAAACACATGTTCTAGGTGTGATGATTTTGATTTCTATTAAACTTGAATTGATGTTGTTAAAAATTGAATGCATGTTGTAAGAAGCAAGAATCACTTGGTTATACCATGATTTATGTGTTTAAACTATAGTATAAGTGCTATGAAATCAAGTCGTGTTGTTATGACTTGCACGATCATTGCGTTTTCGAACTTACTTTTTTTGTATATACAACAAGTGTTCGTGTTGTTAGCCTTTTTTTTGTTTGAATACACCTGGTTTTACCAAATTTACAATGTGATTTGTATGAATATCATTTAGTTCATTTTTCTCATAGTTCGACCAAATGTTCAAGGTGTGATGATTTTGATTTCAATTAAAGTTGAATTGATGTTGGTAAAACATGAATACATATTGTTAGAACCAAGAATCACTTGGATATACCATTATTTATGTGATTAAACTATAGTTTAAATGCTATTACATGAAGTCGTGTTGTTATGACTTGCACGATCATTGTGTTTTCGGACTTACTTTTTTTGTATATACAACAAGTTTTTGTGATGTTAGGCTTTATTTAGTTTGAATACACATTTTTTTACCAAATTTACAATGTGATTTTAATGAATATCATTTGGCTCATTTATCTCATAGTTCCACCACATGTTCTATGTGTGATGATTTTGATATCAATTAAACTTGAATTGATGTAGTTAAAACATGAATACATATTGTTAGAACCAAGAATCATTTGGTTATACCATTTTTTATGTGATTAAATTATAGTTTAAATGCAATGACATGAAGTCATGTTGTTATGACTTGCACGATCATTCCATTTTTGAACTTAATTTTTTTGTATATACAACATGTATTCGTGATTTTAGGCTTTATTTTGTTTTGAATACACTTGGTTTTACCAAATTTACAATGTGATTTGTATGAATACTATTTGGCTCAATTTTCACATAGTTAAACCACATGTTCTAGGTGTGATGATTTTGATTTCAATTAAACATGAATTCATGTTGTTAAAACATGAATACATGTTAGAAACAAGAATAACTTGGTTATACCATTATTTATATGTTTAAACTATGGTATTAATGCTATGACATGAAGTCGTGTTGTTATGACTTTCACGATCATTCCGTTTTCGAACTTTCTTTTTTTGTATATACAACAAGTATTCGTGATGTTAGGCTTTATTTAGGTTGAATACACTTGGTTTTACCAAATTTTCAATGTGATTTGTGTGAATATCATTTGGCTCATTTTTGACATAGTTAAACCACATGTTCTAGGTGTGATGATTTTGATTTCAATTAAACTTAAATTGATGTTGTTAAAACATGAATGCGTGTTGTTAGAACCAAGAATCACTTGGTTATACCATGATTTATGTGTTAAAACTATTGTATAAATGCAATAGTGATACAGAATTGATACAGAATCAGCGGGTAAAGCATGCCCAAGAGATGGCGGCGCTCCGGGAAGAACATAACAAGGCGATCGAAGCCCTAATTCGGGTTCATCGCACTGAATTAACGGAGTGTGCAGTGTTTCACATTAGGAAAAGGCATGCACTTGAGCAATCCATCCACACCCTCAAAACGAACGAAAAATACGCTCAAGACAAGCTGAAGGTGGTTAGGGTTGAGACCGAAGACAAGTTGAAAAAGTCCAAAGATGCCAATGCTGCTGATAAGAAGGCTCTCGGGAAGGCCTTGGAGGAGAATAAAGAATTATAATCAAAGAATGAGTCCCTCCATTCCACCGTGGACCGTCTTCGGTTTCGAGCCGCTAGGTTGCCAACCCAGGTCAACGACTGCTTCCTGAAACTAATATGGGAGTATACAGTGCACTCCCCGACTTTCCAAAACCTGGCGGCCCTAGCTAATGCGACCTCGTCTGCTCTGTATTTCTTTAGAGGGAGTTTCCAGAATCAGAGAATTTTGGGCATATCCCTGACCCCCGAAGAGAGAGGAAGACTTGATCCTAGTCTGTCCGGGAAGTTCGAGCCTGTGACTGCGGAGGACAAATTAGATTGCTCGGGGGATCCGTTCGTGGCTCTCCAATTCAATTTGGAGGAAGACTTGCACCAAGAGCTATATTCGGAGGAGATCAAAATACCCGAGGATGGTCCATCGCCGAACGCATTTCGAAGGTTGGCCGCATTATTCCCGGAACCGGTGGGTCCCCTCGTGGGAGATCTTCTTAAAGACGAGGAGGTGATGGGTCAACGTGACCCTCCATTATACGTTCCTGCTAGTGTGACAGGGGCTCGGGAACGCCATGAGATCGAGATGGCGAGCTTTATTCCCGAGAAGTTGACCGTTGCGAGCACAAAAGAAAAAGAGACTGATCCTCCCTCCTCGACTATTAAGCTGGTAAGAAAGCGCCCTACCGAACCCGGTTAAGGTTCAGGATCCAAGAAGACGAAGAAATAAACATCTATATGTGTTTTCTTCATTTTTGTGCTCTACGCATCTTGTATCCCCTATGTGTATATAGAATTTGATTTTGAATTCTTCTCAATTTCTCACTGCAATTTAATAATCACATAATTCTGAATAATCCGTCTTCACTTCTTAACAACTTAATTTATCGCAACATAATTCAAGGAATATATAACTCCGAATAATTCAAATCGAGAAATATATTTCCGAGATAATAAGAATCTGCATGTATCTCAAGTAGGAATGCTCAATAATAACGCATATAATAAGAATAGTAATGCGTAAGAGTCCCCAGTGTAGCGAGACTTGAATAAGTCTGCGATAACTCTAAGGCGAACGCCTATTTAAAATGGGTAGATACCTAAAATGAGTCCACCGCTCTACCTTTACCAATATATCTTCGCCACCGGTATATACTTACACCCGAGGCCATTACACACTCGCCACCGGTATATACCTGCACCCGAGGCCATCACACACTCGCCGCCGGTAAATACTTGCACCCGGGGCCATCACACACTCGCCACCGGTATATACTTGCACCCGGGGCCATCACACTCTTGCCGCCGGTATATTCTTGCACCCGGGGTCAACACACTCTCGACCCGTTCATAAAACGGTGTCATTCGGCCCGTCCATAAGACGGTGTCATCCCACTCTCGACCCGTTCATAAAACGGTGTCATTCGGCCCGTCCATAAGACGGTGCCATGCGGAAACGGACCAGCCTTCGGCGAGGGCGCGACCCTCGTCGGCGTGTCATGGAGGAGTCAGGTATATACTTGCACCCTGATTTGCCACGGAGATATACATCACAACAAACAGGCCTCATCACATATTCCAACAGTCATTATGTACAGACGGTTCTGCCGTGGACAGGAAGACTCATTACGTTCAAAATTTTATGACATAGTATTTAATTTGACGAGTTTGAAAATGATCGACTATAAGACAGGTGGTACATTGCGTTTCTAATCTATCTTATTTAATTTATTCCAACCTCTTTCATACTAAAACGCAATGGGCCTACTCCTACCTTACCAGTCCCCTAGTCGATTGGATTCATGTCGTCAAAAAAGATACTTAAAAAATTAGAAAATGACAATAAAAAAGAGGGGAAATTTTTATTTTCAAAAAAGATCGATGAGTCACGTCTATACATAATACTTGCACAAATTGGAAATATGCCAAGTCCGTGGCAGCTCCTCCCTTCACTACAGCTCATATTTGCGATTTTGTACGTTCCTTCCTTCACTACGGCCGTTACTCTGTACGGTCCTTACCACTTTCGATCCAACTTGCCAACATGCTTCGAGACTTCCACTTTCTTAAGAATCAAGTCTCCGAATTTTAACAACATAGGTCGAACGCCTTTGTCGTGCTTCTTAGTCATCCGCCTCTTACATACCTCCATTCGTATTGCGGCTCTATCACGGATATCATCAATATAGTGAAGGTCCAACTTTCTCATATCCTCGTTCAACACCTCGTCATAAGCGATAAGTCTTTCTGATAATATAGTCACTTCTACCTGAGACACGGCCTCAGAGCCATATACTAAAGAGAAGGGGCTGAATCCGGTAGTAGACCTCGGTGATGTCCGATATGCCCACATCACATTATGCAATTCATCCACTCAAGAGACTTTGGATTCATCTATTCGTGTCTTCAGCTGTTGCAGGATAATACGGTTGATAACCTCTGTAAGCCCGTTTGTTTCTGGGTGTGCCACGAAGGTAAACCGCTGCTCGATTCCATATCTTTCACACCATTCATTAACCCTCTTTCCGGTAAATTGCGTTCCGTTATCTGACACCAAAATCCTGGGAATTCCGAATCGACACACGATGTACCTCCAAAGGAAACTGATAACTTCATGATCCCGAACGCGTGATACAGCTTCAAACTCTATCCACTTAGAGAAATGCTTCACAGCCACGATGCAGAACTTCTTTTGGCTAGGTGCCTTCGGAAATGGTCCTAAAATATCGATGCCCCACATATCAAAAGGACATGTTGTCGGTAAAGGTTTCATACTAGCTCTCAGTACATGATGCACGTTTGAGTGGAACTGACAAGCAGAACAAGCCCGAACAAAATTCACACAATCTTTCACTAGTGTTGGCCAAAAATAACCGCCCCTCTTAACCTTATTCACTAAGGATCGACCTGCTGAATGATCACCACAGTCCCCAGCGTGAACTTCTTTTATAATGGTCTTTGCCTGTACTGGGGACAAACATCGAAGATATGGGCCTTCGAAATTCTTCTTATACATCTTATCATCCACATAGACAAAATTTGTAGCTCTTTGCATAGTTCTTCGGGCCTCGCCTTCGTCGGTAGACGAATCTCTCTTGATTAGATAATTTAAAATAGCATCCTTCCAAGATGGCTCGCCGGTTATGGCATCCAATAAAAACCATGTCTCATTCGAAAGATCCAAATTAGCCACCTCGGCTGTCTGTTTCTCCACAGGACTGATAGAGGGCTGGTAGTGAATCATTGTTGTTATTTTTGACTCATCCGAGAGTTCTAAAATCGTCGCCGCCTTTGCAAGATCATCTGCACGCGTGTTTTTTTCCCTTGGGATATATGTATGCGTGAATATCTTAAGATTCTTAGCCACCTCTTTGAGCTTTTCTAAATACCTCCACAAATTGTTCCCATTGGTGGCGTAAGTTTCTGCAAATTGGTTCACCACTAACTGCGAATCAGAATGAGCATGCAAACGAACGATTCCAATTTCCACTGCCAAGTTAATACCAAATATCAAGGCTTCATACTCGACGACGTTGTTAGTTGCGGGGAAGCGCAACTTTACAGCATATTCATGTTCTTCACCAGACTTCCTTTCTTTAATATAAACACCAATACCGGCTCGCCCGGCAGACACCGATCCATCTACAAAGGCGTCCCAGTACTCCTGAATACCCAACTCTTCCGACCGAGTCATCTCTACTATGAAATCCACCAATACCTGGGCCTTTAATGCTCGCCTGGAGATATACTCTATCTGATATTGGCCCAATTCGATATTCCACTTTGTTAGCCTACCAGAGGTATCAATCTTTGATAACACACTTCGGATAGGCTGATCTGTCAAGACTGCAATATGATGTCCTTGAAAATAGTGCCTCAATTTCCGCGAGGCGACTATCAGAGCTAATACGAACTTCTCTAGATCAGTATATCGGGACTTCGATCCCTGCAATTTCCTGCTCTCGGTCTATGTTCCTTATCGCTAAGCCTTACCAAGGCTGCACTCACTGCCTCTTTCGTTACTGCCAAATATAAACACAACGGTTCCCCCGGTGAAGGAGGTGACATAAACGGTGGTTTACTCAGATAATCTTTCAAACTTTCAAAAACCCTGTTACATTCGTCGTCCCAATACAAAAGGTTCGTCTTACGCAAAACCTTAAAAAATGGCAAACTTCTCTCTGCTGATCGCGAAATGAAGGGATTCAATGAGGCCAATCTTCCAGTTAGCCTTTGAACTTCCCTAACAGTCGTCGGAGGGGTCATTTCCTGGATAGCTGTTATCTTGTCATGATTCATCTCAATTCCTCTCTCGGATACCATAAAGCCAAGAAACTTGCCTCCTTTCACACAAAACGCACACTAAGCGGATTCAATTTCATTCTATACTTTCTCAGTACTCCGAAACAATCAATCAAATATTGGATGTGGTTATCCCCATGTTTACTCTTTATCAATATATCGTCGATATAAACCTCCAAAGATTTTTCGATCATATCTTTGAACATCGAATTAATTAAACGTTGATAGGTGGCCGCAGCATTTTTCAACCCAAATGGCATAAATCTATAGCAAAAAATGTCTTTATTTGTCATAAATGAAGTAAACAACTTGACCTCACAATGCATAAAAATTTGATTGTATCCCTTAAAAGCATCTAACATACTAAGGAATTCAAAGCCACAGGCCGCATCCACCATCATGTCAATGGCCGGCAGCGGATACGGATCCTTCGAGCATGCTTTATTCAAATCAGTAAAATTATTGCAAACTCTCCAGCCACCACTCGACTTTGGGACCACCACTGGATTCGCGACCCACTCCGTGTATCTAACAGGCTCTATGAATCCTGCCTGCTGCAAACTTTCCACCTCCTCATCAATCGCCCTCTCTTTCTCAGGGGAAAACTTCCTCCTCTGCTGATGAACTGGTCGCACATATGGGTTAACATTGAGTCTATGAGAACAGACTTGGGGATCAACAACCACATAATCCTGATGAGACCAAGCGAAAATATCTAGATTACTTTGCAAAAAAGAAATTACCTCCTTCTAAACCTCTGGTGACAACTCGGAACCGATCGTCACTGTCTTTTCAAGATTACCGGGGAATAAAGGCACTGTCTTGATTCCCAAAGGCTCCATCTTCATATCGTTCTCTTTTAACTTCCTAAGAGACGGTCCGTCATTTGTATCAATAACTTCATCGGACGAGAATTCCACCATACAAACAGGTAACTTCGCTTTTAATCCGTCCATACCACTTCTACACATCAAATTATAACAAGAGCGCGCCAGCTCTTGATCTCCCTTCATCTTCCCGACCCCTAACGGTGTTGAGAACTCCATCATCAAATGTGGTTGATATACCACAGCTCCAAATAGGTTCAAACAACTTCTCCCAAGGATCGCAATATAAGGGAGTATAGGGAGATCCACTACCACAAATTCCACCATCAAATTTCTTGATATTTCGGGATCGCCTAAGGATACCGACAGAAAAACAGATCCCTCAGCCGCAACAACGCTATTATTAAAACCAACTAACTTTGTGTGCACGGGCTGGAGTTGGGTGGTTCCTTTCAATGCCATCTGCACAAAGGCCACAAGAGTCAATATATTGGTAGCAGCTCCGGTGTCGACTAACACTCGAGAAACAGGATGATTCGCAATAACAGGGGAGACAACCAATGCATCATCTTGTGGGGAGAAAACCCCAGATAAATCCTCTGGTCAAAATGATATTGTCATTTTATCCAAATCCATTAATTGGACCATGTTCACTTCCATAAACACCCCTTCTGATGTAATGATGCCTGATAAGAACGTTTGCGGGCGCGGTCCGAATCGCCGACATATTTTCCCCCCGCGATAGTCATAATGTTGTGGCCTAGATTACCCCATCTTGGTTGAGAGTTCTCAACATTCAAAATTGGATGACCCTGGTTGGGGTCAGCTGCAGGAGGAGGTAGTGCTTGTTGATTCGCGGAAGCTGGTGGGTAAGCTTCATATCTATACCCCTGTTGATTTCTATGCTGCTTATTTCTACCGCGACCACGATAGTGGTTTCCTCTTCCTCCATCTCGCTGATTCTGTCTACCACCGTTAAAGAACCCCCTCTAGCCACCTCCTTGACGCGGCCACGCTGTCCTCCAAATCCACGTCCTCTTGCATTTAGCCGTGGCGCATCGGCCCTTGGGGGTTTAAGTGCCGTCCCCTCCGGGACACTTATATCAATCTTTCCCAGCTTAGACTCGAGTTGAGCCTCCACAGTACTGATCAGTTCATCAAGCTGGCCCAACTCTAGCAACCTTTCTACCTCAGACATCAACTCTCGAAAATCATTGGTAGAGTGCCCAAAACTATGATGGAAACGACAAAATACTTGGCACTCGTAATTCCCCGGTGTTGGCTCATGCAAAGGAGGAGGATAACAAAGTGAACCTGCCTTCTTTTGCTCGATAATTGCAAAAATCTGCTCATAATTGTATGTGGGAAACACTCTCAACTTCGGTTTTGCGTGCGGGACAATCTTGTTCGGCCCGCGACTTGGAACAATATTGTGGGAACCATACGCCCGTACTTCGATCACTCCATGATCTCGCAAACCTTCATCTTCTAGGATGTACTGTGTACATCTTAAAGCCATATCCTCCATACTTTCCAAAGGGTTTCTATTCAAAGAATTACACAACGGGTGTCCAGCTAGAATAAGCTGGAGCACCCCAACCTTCTCACTCATAGTAATCCGAGGTATCTTCCTACACTCGGCCTCAAAAGGAGTAATAAAACCCAACAATCTTTCCGAAGAATCATACCGCAATGCGGTCAAAGAAGTAATAGACTTTATTGGCGTATTGAAAGGCGTGAAAGCTGAATAGAATTGATCCTTAAAGTCCTGATATGAAACAATCGAACGCCTCAGTAACCGATTAAACCATCGGAGGGCTACTTCCTTAAGAGAAGCAGCAAAAACGAAGCACATGGCCGCATCACTGAAATTCATCAAACTCACATGATTCTCCAAATTCGAAGTATGAGCATGTGGGTCAGTCGACCTGCGATACTGTGGAAGATTCTTAGGCATTTCAATAAACTCAGAGCGAGTGGCTCCGATAATGGCCATGGAAAATGGCGATAGAGCGTTAGACGTGTTCCAAGGACTTTGCAAAACTTCCACTGACGGCAGAACTTTTCCTCGATTTCCAATGTGCTCATTAGCCCTCTCATTCTCAATATAATCTCCCTCGTAAGCTGAGGTATGATGAGTATCCCGGATATGCTCCCCGTATACTCGTCTCCTTTCTTGGCCAAGAGTCTGGTTGGCCTCCAATTGGTTCATCATAGCCTAGTTTTGCTCCAACTTCCCACTCAGCTCCTTAAATTTTGACTCTATCAATTCTCCAATCTTTTGCAGAGTATTGCTTTGCTCTCCGGTTGATGCAGTATTCGCTAGCGGCTCCGGAACACGATCAATATCTTCCTCTGAGGCCACAACATTAACAGGTTCTGGGGTAACATTGTTCCTCCGGGCTCTCCTTTGAACTTCAACTTGCTCTAATTGAGCGATTAAAGTACGTCTCCACTCTTCCAAATCTTCATCGGTCTCTGTTTGATCCGCAGATCTTGAGCGGGCAGGTGGCGAAAGGCGGGCATTATTACGGACCGCAACTCGGCCAGCTCTTACGAATTCATAACACTTAGATAAACATTGGCGTGATCGAGGATAAAAACTAGGTGCCCTTCCGGATGAAAACCCGCTCCGGGAGGGCCGAATAGTTACATTTTGAGCAGGGGCTCCTCCAGAACTGATGAACGAGCCCCCGGTAATGCAGCAAACTCATCATTAACCTGAGGAATAGGATCCACCTCAATTTCTTCATCAAAAATATCTTCATCAGAATTCCGAGTACTCATAATAATAGAAATCCAAACTAAGCAATAAAGCTCTCAATGGGATAAAAAATCTCTGTCCCCACGGACGGCGGCAAACTGATCTCGTCTAAAAATATTTTGGAGTGTTTATTTTTAGATCAGTCAATTTTTAATTACTCGAAATTATTTTGTTATGAGGACACGAGCGATATACGAGGCTGGGCCCACAATGTGTGAGCTTACGTCCTCTGGAGAGCGAAGCTCTACCTTGGTTTCCACTATAATAATCAAAGGATACAAGTACAATGAGGTGATAATAATAACACGGGCAAAAACGGCTCAAAAAACGATCGAAAATACTCAGTCGGGCTCGAAAGGCTGGCAGCCGCGAGTTGTGGTCAACAACTCGTAGAAAACACTGTACAAGCAACAACTCGCGAAAATCACGGTACCAGCAACAACTCTCGAAAAACACTGTATCAGCAACAACTCTCGAAAAACACTGCATCAACAACAACTCTCGAAAAGCACTGTATCACCAACAACTCGCGACTGCATGCAGCAGAGCAATAACTCGCGATACCTACTGTTCCAGCAACAAGTCTCGAAAAACACTGTACCAGCAACAACTCTCGAATAGTAACTTCCGAGCAAGAACTCGCGATTAGCACTGTTTCTACAAAATCTCGCGAATAGTAACCCAGATGAAGGTTGCCGTGAGTTCTGGAGCGAAAACTCGCGGATGGGGGCTGAAAAACGAAGTCTCGCGAGTACCTTAAGGAATTCGAGCCAAAGCTTTGCCTTCGAAGGTACAGAAAGGGTCCGAATCCCTTTTCAGTGCCTTGGGGCTACTATTAATAGAGAAATCCAGCACAATTAATAAGTTTCAGGTCCACGAGCCCAATTTCACTAGATTAAGCCCAAAGTACTTAAATAATATTCAATAAAATTAGAATAAATGCCATTCCGCAGTAGAACTTCGGAAATGCATCTCGATCGAGAATGAGCCGGAAATACCGATTAGAAAATACCGGAGAACCTCGTAAAATAATTCACTGCATACAGGATTCGAATATACAACCAAAAATATCGTCACAACATACCGGCATGCTTCTCGGGTGCCAAATTACGAAAATACCCTTCACCCAGTCTAGGATCGAATTTGCCCGAGACCGCTAGAAACATTAGTCAAATGCAAATATGTATGCTCGGGAAGTCCAAATTACGAGAATACCCCTAAAACTATAGAATGACGTAAATACACAAGAATACCAAGAATACCGAAAATACCATCTTGCCACGTCGGACGAGCTCCTAGGGCATCGTGATACAAAAAAAATCCCCGGGTGATATCACTATTTATATTATTTGACTCATTTTCCGCATAGTTCCACCACATGTTCTAGGTGTGATGATTTTGATTTCAATTAAACTTGAATTGATGTTGTTAAACATGAATAAATGTTGTTAGAACTAAGAATCATTTGGTAATTCCATTATTTATGTGATTAAACTATAGTTTAAATGCAATAACATGATGTCATGTTTTTATGACTTGCACGATCATTCCATTATCGAACATAATTTTTTTGTATATACAACAAGTATTCGTGATGTTAGGCTTTATTTAGTTTGAATACACTTGGTGTTACCAAATTTACAATGTGATTTGTATGAATACCATTTGGCTCAATATTCACATAGTTAAACCACATGTTCTAGGTGTGATGATTTTGAATTCAATTAAACTTGAATTCATGTTGTTACAACATGAATACATGTTGTTAGAACCAAGAATAACTTGGTTATACCATGATTTATGTGTTTAAACTATGGTATAAACGCTATGACTTGAAGTCGTGTTGTTATGACTTTCACGATCATTCCGTTTTCGAACTTACTTTTTTTGTAAATACAACAGGTATTCGGGATGATAGGCTTTATTTAGTTTGAAAATACTTGGTTTTACCAAATTTACAATGTGATTTGTATGAGTACTATTTGGCTCATTTATCACATAGTAAACCACATGTTTTAGGTATGATGATTTTAATTTCAATTATACTTCAATTGATGTTGTTACAACATGAATACATGTTGTTAGAACCAAGAATAACTTGGTTATACCATGATTTATGTGATTAAACTATAGTATAAATGCTATGACATGAAGTCGTGTTGTTATGACTTGCACGATCATTCCATTTTCGAACTTACTTTTTTTGTATATACAACAAGTATTCGTGATGTTAGGCTTTATTTAGTTTGAATACACTTGGTTTTACCTAATTTTCAATGTGATTTGTATTTATATTATTTTCCTCATTTTCCACATAGTTCCACCACATGTTCTAGGTGTGATGGCAAAGTGTCCTTCCTGGCCGCACTTGAAACAATTTTTGGTTCCCGCTCGGCATTCTCCAAAATGGTTCTTCCCGCATTTGACGCACGCAGGCCTGATCGGTAGTCCTTGTGCCGATCCGAAACTCTCTGCAGTGATCTTTCCCTTCCACTCTCCCCGTCCTTGAACCTCATTCTTGCAGAGCTTCTAGTGCGTTCCTTATCCATTCTCCGTAATCCGCCAACCACTCGGACTGCCGCCGCCACCAAACTGGAAATTTCCTCGTCGTCGCGGCCATACATAGTCAGTTTCACTTATTCATTCAGCCCTTCCATGAAGCGGTACATCTTTTCCTGTTCACTCCCTATGATGTCGGGGGCGTACCTGCCTAGTTCTATGAATTCTTGCATGTACTCCATGACGGGGCGGTTTCCCTGAGTCAATCTGTCAAATTCAGCCCTCTTATCCTTTTTTAGTCCTTTCGGCACGTAGTAATCCAAGAACGCATTCTTAAACTTCTCCCAAGAGACGGGTCCATCCTTCAGTAAGGAGGCCGACACGCTCCCCCACCATCGGGCAATACTACCGTCGAACCATAGCGGGGCCAATCCTACCCTAAGCTCCTCTGGGGCTTCGATCAGCTCGAACTTCACCTCAAGGCGGAAAATCCACGCCTCCGCGTCTCCCATCTTATCCCCCGTGAAGCTGTTCATCCCAGCCTTCTTTAATGCCTCGTTGTAGTACATCCTACCCTTTTCGGGTCTTGGCACTGGTTCCATCTGCACGGAGGTTCCCCTCTCCGTCTGTCCCTGCCTTATTGCACTAACTAGGGAACTCGCCATGGTTTGGATCAGATCCCTGAGACTTTCCTGGCTAAACGTGAGAGGCGTCGATGATTCCGCAACCGGAGTCTCTGTCGCCGGTGCTTGTTCTGACGCATTGCTATCCTCCTCTGGTTTCCTTGCGCTCTCGCCCTAGGAGCCATTCCTACATTAAGCATTTGTTATGTCAATGTCTGCTCATGACATCCGTTATATTCTATGTCCATCCCTTCCTATGGTCGGTTGTCCTCCTACATTATGCTTTCTTTTTTTTTCTAGACTCCCCTACGTAGGACAGCACCGTTACTGGTTTAGTAACGATGTTACTCTCCGATACCATTTGTAACGACCCCAACTTGGGCCTAGCTATTTTGTTAAAACGTGCTAAATAAAACGAAACATTCGAATCTAAACTGAAAACGTAGTTCGAAAAGATCAAAGTTCGACAACATAATTTAGAGTGTTCTCCAAAGGACCGGACTCTATCACCGCACAACCGACGACCTTCTTCCCATTCCCCTCTCATACCTCGTCCGCGTCACCTACAAAATCTGTAAAGCGGTCACAATTTATTAAAGGAAACTTCACACACGCTACACATTACCTTTTCGTTTCTTAATTAAACCGTACACACACACGTGAATCTTTCATTTTAACCGTTTTTTCTTATTTCCTTCTTCTTTTACCCTTATCATCCCCTTCATACTTTAACTTTACTGTTGCCGAGAATAACATGCTCGGTGCATGTCCAGCCCTAGCCAACCGTTAGCTGTTGGATGACTCGACGGGCCATATGCTTCCCTTCCCCGGGTGGGTACTTAGGCGCTACCCCTTTTTCCACCCGGATCCGTTCTGCCCTTTACGTACGCGTCTTTCCATCTTTGGAACTTATCGTTCCCTTCATCAGGCATGCTCTTCCTTTGGCAAATCGTGTACTAGGCACGATGCCGGGTTCGGTCGGACGGTCCATTCTTCCTCACACCTCGTCTTATTAACATTTATCTTGTACATTCGTGACTTTTTCTTTCTTCTTGATTAACCCGATCCCGTTTCCTAAGTCTGAACCTTCCCTTACTATATTGTGTTCACTTCTCTTACGTGTTGTTTTCACTTGTTACAATCTCTGATGCTTCCCTGCAATTCGTAACATATTTTAGTACTTCATTTTTCTTGACGTTATTATCTTATTATTGACTGTTTGGTTACCATAGACCCTTCGTATCTTTCTCCTTCACGATTCAAAGATGAAATGCGACGCAAACACCCTAATTGTATATTTCCGCGATAAAACTACTCTGTTCCTGAAATCCGCGACAAAACAACATATGGTTCAGTTTTCGCGATAATTTATCAAGCCCTGAGTTTTTGCGACAATTTTCCTCCTTCGAAGAATCCGCGACAATTTTCAACGTAAAATTTTCCGCAATAATTTTTCCACGTGAAACATTTCCGCGACAAAGTTGCTTACCAAAATTTTCGCGACAAAAATTGCCTAAAAATTTCCGCGATAATTTAATGCTTTGGCGTTTTTCCGTACGTTTTTGCGGTTTAGTGATAAATGACTTGGTTTTTGGGCCTTCTAACACCTATTTATATATATTTTAACTTCCCTAATTCACATTTTGACCCCTCCTACTTTTCATTTTTACCTCTCCTTTATCTCATTCTTTACATTTAATTGTTTTCGTTTCTTTTTATCGTTCTTTCGTTCCCGTATCCCTCGTTATTTCTCCTAGACTATATGACTATATTCCCTACTATCATCTCGACATACCTTTTTCCTGGCTATTACAGTTTAAGTGTTAATGCATGGTCCAGATACCTAATAGTCCCCTACTAAAATGGGTACGAGCCAGAAGAATGGTGGAGGCGACCATGATCGGGGCATAGAATACCGTCTTTGGGGTCCAGTCAGTACCGTCCGATGTAGCGCACACGACAAGTATCCTCTCCAAAGCCTTAGGAGTAATGAATCGCGGGATAGGATAATAGGACTCCGGAAAGAAAGGATCCCCCTCAATCGGGACCCGCCAGGGAAGGCTAAGCGCAGATAATCTGGTGGAACCCACACAAGTGACAAAAAAAAAATGTCTCTTCCAGTCATGATTCGATTGAGGAGTAGAGAATGGAAAAGAGCTTTTCTTGTGTCTGAGACGAAAAAAGATGCAACCCTGAGCACACCATAATGGATAGCGGTACTGATTTGGAAGACTTGGAAGAAGCTATCAACGGTTATTGAAATCCCGTTGGTCTCCATGAAAATATATCGAGTTTGGGTTCAGCTGGAAGAGATGGATGTTTAAACAAGTTAGGAGTGTGGAAATGAACGGGTGAAGCGGAAAGCGGAGACCACACTCGAGATTCTCAAGACAAACGGCGTGGGTGCCAGCCGGTGGACGTAGGATCCGATCAGAAGGACCCGGCTGGTATAGAACACAATCGGAAGGAAGGTGGTAATTTTCCACGAGAGATTTAAACTTCCGGTGATGCATGGTATAGGGCTGGTCAAAAGATTTTAAGGCCTTCACAGCAGAACTCTGAGGACCTATCGTATTCTCAAGATGTGCGATTCGATCGAAGAAATGTGGATAAGGGTTCGTAGGGGGAACGGAAAGCTGACAGACTCGAATTGGAGCTCCCAGAGCCGGATGAGGAGTCCGAGGAATGGGATGACGAAACATCGGAGTTCGAGGAATGGGCAGAGTCAGAGGACATGATGTGAAGTTCTCGAAATTAAGTTTTTTCCAATTTTTACAAATTTTTCCAGATTTTATTAAGTGTCTCGCGAGTTTTCGCACCAAAAGTCGCGAAAGTCACTGTGCAGCCTATGCAGTAGTGAGTTTTCGTTCATTTTGTTATGTCCAAATTGTCACTGTTCAGTCGCGAGTTTTCGTTCCAAATGTCGTGGGTTGCACTGTGCAATGCGAGTAGTCAAGAGACTTCGTTCCAAAAGTCGCGAGAGGGACTGTGCAATGCGAATAGTCGCGAGAATTCATTCGAAATGTCGCGAGAGGGGTATGTTTCCGCGAATTAGTACTGTAAAAGGGGGCGGACCTGGTATTTATAGGGCCAGACCCTCGTGTCGGAAAAATCCCTAGATTTTCGCCCGACCTCAGCATCTGACGTTCTTAGTGCCAAAATGATCGCGTCTAGGAAGGATTTTCAATCCTACTCTCGGTTTTTCCGGAAAAATTCCCGAGCGAGTATCGACTCTCGGGACGAGCTAATATGATATGGTTTATTACTCAGAATCTGAATCTGAATCTGAAAACCAGGGGACTATTGATATTACCCGTGAATGTTTTCGGTATTTTCGGTAGCTCGTCCGACGCGGCTAGATGGTATTTTCGGTATTCTCGTGTATTTACGTCATTCTATATTTTTGGGAGTATTCTTGTAATTTGGACCTCCCGGGCCTACATATTTGCATTTGACTAACGGTTCTAGTAGTCTCTGATAAATTCGGCCCCAGACGGGGCAAAGGGTATTTTCGTAATTTGGCACCCGAGGAGCATGTCGGTAAGTTTTGGCAATTTTTTTGGCTGTATATTCGACATCTGGAAGCAATGAATTATTTTACGAGGTTTTCCGGTATTTTCTCATCGATATTTCAGGCTAATTCTCGATCGAGATGCATTTCCGAAGTTCTATTGCGGAATGGCATTTACTCCAATTTAATTGAATATTATTTATGTACTTTTGGCTTAATACAGTGATATTGGGCTCCTGGGCCTGAAACTTATTAATTGGGCTGGATTTCTCTATAAATATGAGCCCCAAGGCACTGGAAAAGGATTCTGACTCTTTTTGTACCTCCTAAGGCACGGCTCTGGCTCGAATTCGTTAAGGTACTCGCGAAATTTCGTTTTTCAGCCCCCACCCGCGAGTTTTCGCACCAAAACTCGCGGCCAGCTACACGTGAGAAACTATTCGCGAGTTCTTGCTCGGAATCACTATTCACGAGTTCTTGCTCGGAATAACTATTCACGAGTTCTTGTTCAAAAGTTACTATTCACGAGTTCTTGTTCAGAAGTTACTATTCCCGAGTTCTTGTTTAGAAGTTACTATTCGCGAGTTCATGCTGAAATCACACTATTCGCGAGTTTTCGTACGTAAACTCGCGGCCAGCCCCCTCATTCGCAAGATTTCGGCAGTTTCATCTTGGCGGAGCATATTTGATCGTTTTTCGTACCGTTTTCACTCAGATTACCGATACTTATTCATTGTAATTGTATCTCTTGATTATTATAGTGAAAACCAAGGTAGAGCTTCGCTCTCCCGAGGGCGTAAGCTCACACATTGTGGGCCCAACCTCGTATATCGCTCGTGTCCTCACAACAATTAAATTTCGAGTAATTAAAAATTGACTGATCATAAACAAACACTCTAAAATATTTTTAGACGAGATCACAGGGCAAGGGAAAGGATTACTGGAAATGCTCGAGTGATCACTGTGAACAAGGAACAGGCCTCGGAGGCTGAAGACGTCGTGGCAGGTACACAACTTATTAATGGCTTTACAGCTTTCGTATTATTTGATTGTGGGGTGATACATTCGTTTGTGTCGGAGAAGTTAGCGAAACGGTTTGGGATAATGGGATGTAGCGCAAAAATCAAAGTAAAAACACCGGGATCCGAAGCCATGGAGGCAAACATAATATATAAGGGATGTGCGGTGGAAGTGGATACGGTGCGAACAGAGGCAGACTTGATTGAGTTAGGGGATATGGGATACAATGCTATACTAGGAATGGATTGGTTATCTAAGTACGATGCGCATGTGATATGTCGAGAACGTACGATCACTTTTAGTACGCCGCGGGAAGGGAAAAAGGACAGGGTCGATAACCGATTATGGGTGAGGATGGAGAGTATAGGGATCGGTCGAATTGGCTCGCATTTGTCACCACGGAGAAGGAAGGGACGCCATTGAAGTCAGTTCCAGTAGTTTGTGAATACATTGATGTATTTCCCGACGAGCTACCGGGTCAACCGCATCACAGAGAAGTAGAAATGGAAATAGAACTACTCCCCGGAACACAACCAATCTCCAAGGCTCCATACCGAATGGCACCAAGAGAGATGCAGGAACTGAAACAACAGATTGAGTCGCTATTGGAAAAAGGATTTCTTAGGCCAAGCAACACCCCTTGGGGAGCACCGGTGTTATTTGTTAGAGAGAAAAGCGGCTAGTTAAGACTGTGTTACGATTACCGGGAGTTAAACAAAGTCAAGATAAAGAACAAGTATCCGTTACCCAGGATCGACGACTTATTTGATGAGTTACATGGCGCGGAGGTGTTCTCAAAGTTAGACTTGAGGTCAGGGTATCATCACGATCGAGTAAGGGAAGGAGACATACCAAAAACAGCCATTCAAAAGAGATACGGCCATTACGAATGTACTGTAGTACCATTTCGATTGACTAATGCCCCATCAATCTTCATGGATTTGATGAATCGTGTATTTCGCCAGTACCTAGACAAGTTTGTAGTAGTATTCATTGACGATATCCTAGTTTACTCTCGCAACCGGGAGGAACACGAGCTACACCTGAGAATAGAATTACAGACTCTCAGACAAGAAAAGTTGTATGCCAAATATAGCAAGTGTGAATTCTGGATGGACATCATAGCTTTTCTAGGACATGTGATATCGGCAAGAGGGGTGACGGTAGACCCAACGAAGATAAGAAGCAGTGATGAATTGGCCAAGACCGACAAACGCTTGAGAAGTGAGGAGTTTCTTAGGATTAGACGGGTATTACAGAAAATTTATCGAGGGGTTTGCAAGGATTTCCAAGCCGCTGACAAACATGACCCGAAAGGAAACGAAGTATATGTGGGATGAGAAGTGTGAGGAAAGTTTCGAATGTCTCAAAACGAAGTTGGCATCTGCACCGATACTGGTATTACCCACACCAGGACACGACTTCACGGTATACAGCGACGCCTCGAAGGAAGGACTCGGGTGTGTACTGATGCAGGGAGGGAAAGTCATAGCATATGCATCCCGTCAACTGAAGATACACGAGCTGAACTATCCGACTCACGATTTAGAATTAGCCACGGTGGTATTCGCACTCAAGATTTTGGAGACATTATTTGTATGGTGTGAAGTGCGAGATATTCACCGACCACAAGAGTTTGAAGTACCTATTCACCCAAAGGGAGCTTAACATGAGACAACGGAGATGGTTAGAACTGATAAAAGATTACGACTTGGACATTCAGTACCACCCCGGAAAGTCAAACCAGGTAGCCGATGCACTGAGCAGGAAGACTCATGGCGTGCTAGCAAACACGTTGGTAATGGAAATGGAGAACCTACAACTGGAAGTGGTAGAGTCGACCACAGTCATGTTAGGGACTATTACCGCGAAGCCAAGGATACTGGAGGAGGTACTAGAAGCACAAATATCAGACCCCGAGAAACCCGAAACGCAAAAAGAGGGAAACGGAATCGATAAATCAGAGATTAACAAAGGAAGCGATGGGCTAATCAGAATGAATGAACGGATATAGGTACCAAACAGGCCAGAGCTAAGGAAGAAGATTATGGCAGAAGCACACAGTTCGACCTTCTCAGTTCACCCAGGAAGTACTAAGATGTATCGGGACCTAAAAACACAGTGGTTGTGGAATGGAATGAAAAATGAGATCGCCAACTTTGTGGCCAAATGCGAAAATTGCCAATGAGTTAAGGCCGAACACCAACGGCCGGGAGGCGAGCTACAACCCTTAGAGATCCCAGAGTGGAAATGGGATAGCATCGGCATGGACTTTGTGGTAGGATTACCCAAGAGCCCAATGAAGAACGACGCGATATGGGTTGTGGTTGACCGTCTTACAAAGGCGGCTCATTTCTTACCAGTCAAGACAACATACGGAGTAGACAGGCTAGCCAAAATATATGTGGATAACATAGTCAAGTTACATGGAGTTCCAGTAAATATTGTGTCAGACAGAGACCCGAGAGAACCAACCAAATTATGGAGGATATGTTACGGGCATGTGTGTTGGAGTTTAAGGGAGGTTGGGAGGATTTCCTACCGCTGGTGGAATTTGCATACAATAATAGCTTTCAGAGCAGCATTGGCATGGCCCCATATGAGGCATTGTACGGGAGGAAGTGTCGTACACCACTATGCTAGGATGAGGTGGGAGATAGAAAGGCCACGGGAACATAATTGGTGGAAGTCACCATTGAATAGGTTGCCGTGGTACGAAAGAACATTAAGGCGGCACAGGACCGATACAAAAGTTGGGCAGACACAAAAAGGAAACCCTTAGAGTTAAAAGTTGGGGATCACGCCTACCTAAAGATATCACCTATGAAGGGGGTGCTAAGGTCCACAGGGATAAGGAAGTTGAGTCCCCGGTATATCGACCATATTAGGTGGAAAGAAGGATCGGAAACCTAGCATACCAGCTAAAGCTTCCGGAAGGGATGAGTGGGATCCACAATGTTTTTCACATATCCCAACTGAGGAGGAGTGTGACCGGAGGAATCCAAGAATGTGTGGAGGGACCCATAGAGATAACCCCGGAATTGACATACGAGGAAGATCCAGTGAAAATCCTAGGCAGAGAGAAAAGAAGACTAAGAAACAAACTAATTCCAATGGTGAAAGTACAATGGTCTAATCAGGGAGAAAGGGAAGCTACATGGAAACGGAACGAGAGATTAGACAGAGAGCGCCGGAGTTAATGGAAGATTGGTACGCACGAGTTTCGGAACGAAACTCAAAATAAGTGGGGAAGGATGTAATAGCCAGGAAAAATGTATCATGGAATAAATAGTAGGGAATGTAGCGGCAAAGTCTAGACAAGGAATAACGAAGGTTAAGGGAATGAAAGAACGATAAAGGAAACGAAAATTAGAAAAGTAAAGCAAAACATAAAGGAAAGGTAAAAATAAAAAGGAGGGGTCAAAATGTGAATTAGTGAAGTTAAGATGTCTATAAGTAGGGGTGGAATATTGTCGCTCATATTGTCGCTCATATTGTCGATCAATCATATGTTTTGACAGTCATCCATGAGGTGGAATATAACAACGCAGTGGATAATTTACCAGTAATAGCCCCTGGATTATATGTCTAGATTGTAGAACATATGTGCCATTTCTAATTCCGACTCGTTTAGCCTGTTGGCGGTGTTGATTTGTTTGAAGTAAACTTGACCTTTATACGCATTTATGTTATTAGAGGTATTTCACTTGTTGCCTAAGATGTGATGTTTTTGTCAAAGAGGTCTCCTTAAAAGGAACGTTTGACAAAACCATAACAATGAGGATTCCTAAAAAGGAAAGTCCGACCTAATCACAGCCGAAGAGGATTCCTTAATAGGAACGTTCGACATAGCCATAGCTAAAGAGGTTTCCAGAAAAGAAACGTTCGACATAGTCATAGCCGAAGAGGTTTCCCAAAGGAACGTTGGACATAAACCATGCAATAGTAGTTTGATCGCTAGGAGTCAACGACAACGGGGAATGCCGGGAAAAAACCTACGAAGAGGTTGTCGGTGATCGACACGTTCGGGATTGTCTACGAAATTTAACCGAATAGGTCACTGGAGCAGGACGTTCGGCTTTTACGATGCACAATGATACATATGTGTTGTCGGACGTCACTTTTTGTATACTATGGGCAAACAAGTAAGCGCTAATAATTTGGAAATATTTAAAGTATCTTCATAACCGATCAACACACATAATAGTAGAAAATGTTATCCCAACTATGGATGATAAATTAAGATATAATCGATATTCCAATATCATGAGAATTCTTCCCTATCCAACGTTTCTAGTCTCTAAGCTCCACCAAACAGTATATCCTTAATTCTATAAGGACCTTCCCACCGACGATCGAGTTTACCAAGATTTCTCTGGGCTTCCACACTTCTAAGAACCAAGTCCTCTTTCATAAAAGATCGAGGACTCACCTTTTTATTGTTGCATTTTCAATGGTATGTCGATACCTTAACAGTCGATTGTAGATATATTCACGCTTTTCCTCAATTAAATCCAAGTCCATATTCCTCAATTCATCATTTTGCTCTAATGAGTACATGGCTACCCTTTGTGTCTTTAAATTGTTTTCCACTGGTACCAAAGCTTCCGATCCATAAATCAATGAAAAAAGGGTATCACCTGTGGTATGGGTTGGAGTCGTTCGATATGCCCACTGTACTTCATGTAGTCGATCGGGCCAGATGCCGCCTACGTCTTCCAGCTTTCTCTTTATTCCCTTAATGATCGCACGATTGCATGCTTCTATTAGACCATCCGTCTTAGGATGTGAAACAGAAGAAAACAATTGTTTGATTCCAAGCTCAGCACACATATCCTGAAAAATCTTGCCCGTAAATTGTGTGCCGTTATCTAACACTAACACCCGTGGTGTTCCAAACCGTGAAACAATATTTTTCCAAATGAACTTTTTAACCACATCCTCTGTAATTGATGAGACAGGTTCAGCTTCCATCCATTTGGAAAAATATTCTACAGCGATGATAAAAAACTTCATTTGATTCACTGATCGAGGAAATTGGCCCAATATGTTGATCTCCCACCTATAAAAAGGACAAGGAAGTGGGGTGGAATTCAACTCAGAACCTGGTTGTCGATGATAATTAGCATGGTATTTGACATGGTTGAAACTTCGTCACAAAATCTTTCGCATCAACCATCATGGTGGGCCAAAAGAAACCCAATCGTCTGATTTTGAGGACCATAAATCTTGCTCTTGAATGGTTTAAGCAAATTCCTTCATGTACCTCACTCAGCGCCGATCGCGCTTGTAAGGGGCGAAGGCATCTCAATAGTGGTCCATCAAAAGACTTTTTGTACAAGACCTGATCTTGAATAAAAAACCTCCGTGCCCTTGATTCCAAACGATGTCGCTCATTCCTCTGTTGAGGGAGATCGTCGGTCGTCAAATAACTTACAAGTGATTGCATCCACTCAGGCATTGGCTCAGATGTAATGCTCCCAACTATCTGCTATTCGACACTTTCTAGATCAGTCGATCGTGTCAGAATTGGCAGGTCGATCGCCAGTTTTGAATGCAAGTGAACTTGAATGGTTCCATCTTGAAATCTTGGAAAATTTGCTGCCAGTCGTGCCAACGCATCAGCCCCACGATATTCTTCCCTAGGCAAATGTGACAATACCAAGGATTTCAAAGATTTCACAATTTTGACAACTTCTTGCCTATATTGTTGCATGCTAAGCTCATGGGTTTCAAAGGTCCCTGCCACCTATTCAACGACCAACTTGGAATTGGTAAACCGACGGATATGCATTACCCCAATATCTATAGCAAGGCAAAGTCCTGTAATTAGTGCCTGATATTCTGTAACATTATTAGAACAGAGGAAAGAAAGCTTCACTAACGCATTTATAGGCTCTCCTCGGGAAGTAATAAAACGAATTCCAACTCCAGCCCCTCCTTGTGTGGATCCATCAACGAACATGTCCCACACGTCATCTTCTTGCTCAGTGATCACCGTGAGCCTTATCATTTCTAACACAAAATCTGCCAAAACTTGAGCTTTTATGGCCTTTCGAGGCACAAATTCCAGATCCATTGCACTAAGTTGAATAGCCCATTTAGACAATCTTGTAGTTGTTCCAATTTGGATAAAACAGCTTCAAAAGGTTGATCCTTAAAAACTTGAATAAGGCGCCCCTCGAAATAGTGCTTCAGCTTAACTGAAGCCTTTTTTAAAGCCAAGACAAATTTTTCAATGTTGTTGTACCTTCTCTCTGCCGGAAGCAACGTGTGACTAACATAATACACCGGAGGGTGAATACCATTACTGATCGTCACCAAAGCAGCGCTGACTGCGATGGTCGAGATTACCAAATAAAGGCCAAAAGGTTCGTCGTTCATCGGGATTACTAATAGAGGCGGGCATGACAGATATTTCTTTAATTTGTCGAACGCCCCCTCACATTCTTATTCCTATTCCATCTTGTTACCTTTCCGGAGGACATTGAAGAAAGGCAAAGCTCGATCGGCAGACCTGGAAAAAAATCGGTGCAAGGCAGAAAATCGATCAGTTAGGCTTTGAAATTCCTTTTTTGTTATGGGCAGGATCATGTCAATGATGGCTTTTGTTTTCTCTGGGTTTGCCTCGATTCCTCTTTTCGAGACATAATGCCCTAGAAACATTCCGCTACGAATATCGAAGCAACACTTGGCAAGATTGAGCTTTAGTTGGTATTTTTGACACACTTCAAAACACCTCGACAAATAGGAAATATGGTCCTCATCATTCATCGACTTAACAATCATGTCATCTACATAACCTTCCATTTATTTTTCTATCAAATCTTTGAAAATTAAACTGACTAAACACTAGTAAGTAGCCTCAGCGTTCTTCAACCCGAAGGCATTGCGGTATAGCAGAAGATGCCAGTTGGCATTTCAAACGAAGACTTTTTCTGATCCTCCTTGCAAGATAAATTTGGTGATATATGGAATATGCATCCATGGTACTCATCATTGTGCTCCTGGCAACAACGTCAACCAACCTGTCTATTTGTGGAAGCGGGTAGGGATCATATTCACCGAATGTATTAAGCCCATTGTAGTCGACACACATTCACCATTTTACCCCTGCTTTTGGTAGTACCACTGGATTGGCCACCCACTCGGAATATTTGATTTCCTTTACGTATCCGGCGACCACCAATTTTGCAGTTTCCTGCCCAATAATCTCCACAATCTGTGGTGAAAAATGACACATTTATTGTCTCACCGGTCGAGAGTTAGCATGAGTATTAATATGATGCTCCATCACTGCTCTGTCTATCCCTGGCAAATCCTTCGAACTCCAAGCAAAGATCTCCACATTATCTCGTAACAATTTAATAAACTCATTTTCGAATGGAGGAGTAAGGTCCAAACCGATTCGAGTGATCTTCTCCATAACTCTAGGAATGAGTTCCACAACTTTAAACCCTGGCGACTCCATAGCTCTTCTTGGCTCTCGTAAATCCTCAATAGCATGCATCATGGATCGACAAGCGGAGACATAGCATGTACAAGCTGCGGCTTGATCGACTCTTATGGTCACTATCCCAGCTACGGTCGGAAATTTGAGCTTCAAATGAACTGTCGAGGGCACAGCTTCAAACACATTGAGCCTCGGTCATCCCAAAATCAATTTTTACGCCATATCTTTGTCCAAGGGAACGCACTCCAACATTTCCAATCGAGACTTTTCCCCACTACCAATCATGGTTGGCGAAACAATTTTAGCAACGGGGGTGACCGATTGTTGGTCAAATGATCACAGTGTCACTACTATCGTTTGTAGGTCGGCTACGCTAAAACCCGTGGAGTCGATCACTCCCTTAGAGATTATATTGCAAGAATTTCCCTAATTGACCAAAATCGATGCACCCTACCATTGGCAATAGCATAAATTATCACAATAGGATCATTTTGGGGTTTGAAGATACTTTCCATGTTATCATCGTCGAATGTGATGTCTTTCTTTGGCAGTTTCCGAGCCTCATTGATCGACATGTCTTGTGATGAGTTCAAAATTTCTCTAGCATGGCGTTTCCTCTCCTTTTGGGACACATCCCAGCGATCGCCACAAGAAATCACAAAGATTTCCGGATACATCATGTTGTTATTCACATAATTGATATTTTCGGGGTTAGTCCTTTCGGCTGGTAGATTTGCTGTAGGTGGTGGAAGAACTACCGGGGCAGGGGATTATCGGTTGTCCCGCCGATCACCGTCACACTGAATATTTCGTCGGTCATTCCATCGTCTCCTACCACGGTCACCACGTCGATCGTTCCTCCGTTGTCCTTGATAGTTTTGCTGCGGTCGATCATTCTGTTCGTCATTTCTCTGACGAGGAGCATGACGACGATCGTCATCCCTTTCACCTCTCCTCTCTTAAGATTCCTTTTCAGGGGTTTTACCCCTCTTGTATTCCAGTACTCTTTCATTCACCAATTCTTTTATACGGTTTTCCAAAACATTGCATTTGTTGATTGATCAGCATACGTATGTAATTCACAATATACCCTTTGATTTATAGTATCCGTACCCCGGGTTTGGCACGAATTCACTTCCCTGCATCTTATGTCCAAGGGATATACTTTCTTCTCCACACGCTATGTAAAAACAGGCTCCTTTCTAACGTTAAAAGCATCCATAGTTCCTCCCACTTTTATGCACTTGTTAATTTTTTTGGTCAGTTGACCTAAGGATGTAGGTGATTTCTTGATGAGACTGGTGGAGAGTCCACACGGCCCTAACACCTCTTAGTATGTCCAGTTTTTCCCTGGGATCCATTTTGATCCCTCTCGCTACATGGTTACACTTTTCGATGAACTGTCTCAAAGTGGTTTTTCAAGGCGTATATCTTAGTGGGTAAAGTTATGCTTTGCTCCCTCAGGGACCCACATCGGAAGTGAACTGCTGCGTGAACAATATGGCAAAATCTTCAAAAGATTGTACGGATCCTGAAGGAAGATTTTTTAACCAAGATTTAGCATCTTTCTGTAGGGTGGCAGCAAACAATTTACATCGGACAGCGTCACTAGCACGAACTGTCCCCATCCTTAATTCAAAGTCTGATAAATGATCCAAGGGGTCCCCAGAACCGCCGAATGTGGGTATCCCGTCGGGTGCTTGGAACGAACGTTCGGGCACAACTCTCATTATGTGCTCCGATAATGGATGCAGTCGTAGTTGAAGCATGGTGGAAACCCTTTTATCTGGGCAAGGATTATGATAGACATCCTCCAAATCTAATAAAAAGTCTTTTCCCACATCTCTCTTGATAGGTTGACTCATCGTCTCATGAAAAAAGCGGTATCCAGTCCCAGTTGTCGCCTTTTGATTGCATCCAATTCTGACATCAAATCGTCAAAGCTAGCTTGGTCAAGGTCGATAGACGGTCGTGGCGGCTTGTTCTCGGGTTCCCGATCGACAATCTCTTCCTCGTCAGAACTTTGGTTTCTCGTTGATTGTCCTCCAAGCCTGTTTCTATTGGGTGCATATCTGGAGGGTTCTAGGTCTGCGGCTGAGCAACAGATTTCTATCCCGTTGCCAGGATTGACTGTCGAAGGTCCCCCACAATTTCATCCACATTTTTTCGCAGAGACTGCAGATCGATGGTAATCACATCTCTCCCAGTGATGTTGTTATGTGACTCTGGCTGGTGAACCTCCATTGCCTCAGCATATTCTGGGTTTTCCATAACAAAAAATAAAAATAGCAGGGAAAGCTTCTCAGTAGGTTTACCAGATCGATCTCCACGGACGGCGCCAAAATGTTAAGAGTAAAAATCTACTCTATAATTTTTATAATTTAAGTTAGGTTAACCGCTGGTATTCGGTTTTCTTAATGAAAGAAACAAGAAGTTAGATGTGGGAAACCCGAGAACTTGGAGGAAAACCCACGGGTCACCAAACCGAGGAGGAATTTACTAAGAATATTGAAGTAGCAGACCTCAGGAGTGCTACCTCTCTCCAGTATATTATACCTCCCTTTTATAAAGATGTTAGCATATTTTAATATTACAAAGATCTAATCGAATCTCCTTTAATGACATCAGCTGTCCTCGAGCTGATTTGTATGACTTCCTGCCACGCAAAAGTCGTGCAGTGCCGTTTTTGAATAAATGGCACAGTTGTTATTGACATTTCATCACCAACCTCTATCGATCCTATGCCCATTTACCGATCGCAGTAATCGGATGCCGATCGCTGCTTCAATGCTGTCAATCGAACGATCGACCGTGACGACCATCTGATTCCTTCTTAAGGTTAGCACCAGACAGTCGATCGGAAATAATGTGCTCACCGCCCAACTTCTTACTCAGGACTACTAAAACCAATTTAAACTCGCCATCATAAGTTATGCATTAACAAGATCCTTTTGCACTCTTCCGTGAGATAGCACCATTAGCCAAAAGAAACACATAACCAAAAGTAGATTTCCTTGAATCCACACAATTCACGAAATCTGAATCTGAGTAACTAATAACCTCAAGAGAATTAGATTTCTTGTACGTAAGTATGTGATATTTTGTTCATTTTCTATCATGATTTCATTATCTCAAATTCCATCAGTATCATTATGTCTTTCAACAACATCAAGATTCGAGACAATGTTTTGAATGTCAATTTCATTATGAGTTTAATTTTGCACTTCTTTTAGTTCCACAATGCATGGATAAAAACCAAAACCAATGTCATCATTTTCAATGAATTTTGCATTTCGAGTCTCTTCATTTCTTGTACTATAGTTAGGACAATAAAAAATAAACCCTTTAGATTTTTCTAGATAACCAATGAAAAACAACTGATTGTTCGTGAATCCAGTTTTCATTAATGTGGATATATCCTGATTTCTACCGAACAACTCCATTTATGAAGATGTTGTAAATTGGGTCTCCTACCGGTCCATAATAATTCAAAAGGTGTCTTTTCAACAGCCTTAATAGAAACTCGATATAATAACTACATAGGAGTTCGTAAAGCATGCATCCACAATGATAAGGGTAATGTTGAATTATTCATCATACTTCTAACCATATTCATTAAAGTACGATATCTCCTTTTTGCTACACCAGTCTGTCCCGGTGTGTCTGGTATAGTGTATTGTGCAACAATGTCATGCTTTTCTAGGAATTTAGCAGATGGACCTAGACATTGTCCAAATTCATTATACTTTCCATAATATTCATAGCCTCTATCAGATCATATAATTTTCACATTCATCTCTAATTGTCTCTCAACTTCCGTAATGAATATCTCAAAAGCATTCAAAGATTGAGACTTATCTTTCAATAAGTAGAGATATCCGTAACGTGAAAAATCATCGATAAATGTTATGAAATAAGTTTCTCCATTAAGGGACGGAATGTCAAATGAACCACAGTATCAGTGTGTATAATTTCAAGGAATGGTGAGCTTCTTGTGGCTTTCTTCTTAAGTGTGTGTTTTGTGAACTTTCCATTAACACAACCCACACAAACCCCGAATTTCGTAAAATCCAAGTTTGGTTAAATTTCATTTTTAACCAATCGTTGAGTCCTTTCTCGTCAAATATGGCCTAAGCCCATATGCCATAATGAAGCGGAGTTTTAATTGACCATGATTCTTTTATTACCACTTACTTGATGCGTAATTGACAAGCTTTCTTCAAAATGGTTATCAAGATTAGGGATGTTATTCGATCCGAACAAACCGAAAGTTTGTGTTCAAGTTTGTTCATATTTTTATTCGAACGTGTTCATGTTCGTTCATATTTTATTCGAACGTGAAATTATGTTCGAACAATGTTCAAATTATTAAGTTAATGTACCTGTTCGTTCGAATAACTTGTTCGAACAATGTTACACGATTTGTTAGAACATGTTTGTACTATTTGTGCGAAATTCATCGAAAGTGTTCTTCATGCTCTAACTCATCTCTATTTTCTTTAGATATTGGTTATTCATAAAAAAAATAACTTCATCAAAAGGGTTCACTAACGATGATGAACATTCGTCTTCTTTTATATTTGACATTTTGGGAGTTTTGTATAATATCAAATATCTTCTTTTCATCCTTTTGAATCCAATAAAGAGTTGAGAAGTGATTCTCTGCCGATATTAGAGTCAATGAGTGAAAATTATAGTTCTGTAAATTTTTAAACATAAATTCTATAATAATTTATTATAATATCAATAATATATTTGTTCATGAACGTTCACATTTGTACACGAAAACCTTCATATTCGTTCAAATTATAAACGAACAAAAAATAATGTTCTAATAATGTTCATATTTTAATTGGAACGAGCGAACACGATCATATACAAGCCGAACACATATTGTTCATGAGCTGTTCGGATCGTGTAATAGCCCAAATCAAGATTAAGTTTGTAAAGACCATCATGGCGATTACCGGAACCAACATGAGCATTATTTTTGAATATATTAAAACTCTTATTTCCAAACATAAAAGAGTACTCGTTATCAGTGAGTCTTAAACAGAAATTAAATTTCTGGAAATACTAAGAACATAAAGAGTATCATAAAGATTCAAAACATGGCCGGTATGAAGAACCAAACGATAAGTTCCAACACCTTCAACATTAGCCTTGTTGCGCTTCCACATATGCACAAATCGGTTTTCATTTGGATTTGTGGTTAGTATCATACGGAATCCCTGCATCGTATTAGAAATGTGAGTAGTAATATCCGAGTCAAGCCACCAAGTATTAGAAATAGCATCTGTAAAGATTTGATTCAATACTTACGTAAGCATAAAGCTTACCTTTCTTTTCGAACCATTCCATATATATTTTACAATATTTTTGTAAGTGTCCTAATTTCTTGCTGAAGTAGTACATAATCTTCGTTTCATTCTTGGTGTTCGTTGACGAAGATGCATGAGACTTTGTCTATAATTCCCCTTTCGCATCTTTCGTTCATTCTTTCCATCAACTCTATTTATGAGATTGACTGTGTCAATTCCTTGTTTCTTAAGTCTTGTCTCCTCTTGAATCAACATATATTGTAATTACGAAATATTAGACTTATCTTTAATGGAAATGTAAGTAAATTGAAATGGTCCATATTGAGGAGGTAAAGAATTCGAAATAAATTGCACAGGGAAATTTTCATTCACCGTCATCTCCATAGCATGAAGTATTGCCGCACAATTCATCATTTTAGTTATGTGCTCATGCATAGCACGATTACCGTCAAACTTCATGGTAGTCAATGTCCCCATAAGAGTTCTGGCAACTGATTTGTCAGCACTTTCAGAACGAGACGTTGATTTAACGAATTCCATAAATTCTTTAGCACTGTCGGTTTTTAAGATTGATGGCTTAATATTATCTACAATAGTCATTCTCATCAACATTAAGCTTATTCGGATTGAATGTTCCCATGTGGTATGGAACAATCTATCTTCATTGGTGCTTGCATCTGTAAGTATAGGCTTATTAACTAATAAATCCGAATGAAGGTACGGAATACCTATGTGGTACATAATTTGTATAGAGCAATCAACATAATTCAACCCGTTAAACTTTACAATGGAAGTAGCATTCAAATTTATAGACATAAGAGGTGCTGCAACATAACAACAAATATAAACAGTAATGTTTATAAGTTCATAAAATGTATTAAAGTTCTTCTATGGTTGAAAAAAAATACAAAAATACATTAGAATAAAAATAATTGAACATGATATTAATCTTTGGATATAAAACATATTCAATATTTTTATAATAAAATAGCTTTAGTATTAGTGATCAAAATTAACCATTATGTTCAATTGTGTAAACACTAAAAACATAAAATGTTTAAATGTCTAAAACATAATAAATTTGACCATTTTGGTGAGACAAATTAACTTATATTAGACATCAACAATCATTATTTGCGGAAAAACAATCATCTATAATTTACAGAAACAAAAGATGAGTGTGATCATTAAAAGTTAAATTATTTAATAAAATGTATTATTACTATATAATACACACATGCTTTGGCTTTTGTAAAAGAATTTAACCAAGTTAAGTAATATAAAAAATTGTCATGATTTCATAACATATCCAAACATGCAAATAACTGAAAGTTTTTGCCAAAAAATGTTATTGAATTCATAACAAAAAAAATTTCACGGAAAAGAAATATAATGGGAGATACGTCATTCCAAAACTGTTGTGGTTCCTTTTTCGGGTGTACCAACATTCACCGGATTTTGATCGTATTTGTTGTTTGTGGAGATAACTTGAAATATAGAAAATGGAAAGAGCACATGCGATTTTAGCGTGGAAAAACACTTAAGAAAGTGGGAAAAACCACGTTGCCGAGAAGAGAACCTCCACGGAAAATTCATTAATAAATCAGGGTAAAATGTACAAAATGACTAAGAACAGCGAAATGAATTTATAGCAGGTTAGGGCTAACATAAATTGGCCTCTTGAGCTTATCTTTTAGCTCTGTATTTACATCGTGGTTTTTTCCCCCTTTCTTAAGGTGTTTTTTGCAGCCTAAAATCGCCTGTGATCTTTCCATTTTCTATATTTAAAGTTGTCTCCTCAAACAACAAATAAAGCCGGTTTTTGGTCATTAATTACGATCAGAATCCGGTAACTGTTGGTACCCCCTAAAAAGAAACCACAACAAATAAAGACGAATTACATGAGAATATAGGACTGAGTCTGCTCGCAATGAGCGTCCAAGGGACCGATCATTTACTTAGTCAATTTGAGATGTCGATTTGAATTCAAAATACCATAACGTTCATTTTTGTGTCACTTTTATTTAAATATTAACGTCCAGACCATGCACCTTTCCGTATTCTATTACCCAATACGCGTGTTGAGTGCGTACAGACTGCATACGCCTATGGTAATCCTACGTGGCAGCTTACAATTGGTCAGGAAATTACTATTTAAATCGAGGTTTCGGATACTATTCATTCTCAGCGTCATTTCGCGAAGGAAAAATTGCCCAAATCAAGCTTTCTGCTTCTCTGTTCTAGCATACGTTTAAACTCTTTCCTACCGTTTTTCATTAAGGTAATAGCCAAGGCTCCTCGTAAACCTAGACCTAAAATAAGAGTTTAGGTCTAGGTTTTCGGTTCCGGCTCATTACTCCATTTGGAAGGCGCGGGAAGATATTCCCTACTTCCTTCCAGCGAAAATGAACTTTCTGACAAGCGTTATTCCTGTCAGTTATGCCTCTCTGAAGTGCGGGTTACATTTTCCTCTACACCCTTTCGTAGCAGCCGTACTTAAGGAAATCCATTGCCCGACCTTTGCGTTATATTTTGATAGCTATGTGTATATAGTGGTGTTTATCTTTAATTGCCACCAACAAAAAATGGCCCCGACCTTAGAACACTTTTTCAATTTGTTCTTGGTCGGATCCCGTAGAGGTAAGGGTCTATTAGGATGTCGTAGGTTATATTACATAGCGATGCGCACCAAGGAGTGCTCTATAATTGATAAAGAAGAATCTCTTCATGCATGGGAGTCCAGTTATGTGTGGATAACGGTCCCTAAGGATGACATGTTAAAGGTGTGGCCACTTATAACCCACCTATGCATACGTCAGTTGGACCGAACCAGGCTCAACCCTTCTGTCTGGATATCGCAAACACACTTGCGATGAAGCCTCCCCCTGAAGCACATCTTAAACGGACAGAGTTGCTTCGGGAGGAGAGACTAATAGAAATAGGGGTCGCGGGTAGGACCGGAGCCCCAGCCCCGAAGGGGATGTTTTCTTGTTTAGATCCATGTGAGGGATCGGGTATGAAGTTAAATTTCTATTCCCGTCACTCCTTGATCCTTATATATTTATCGTGCAGATTCAATCGAAACGATGCTGAGCTGGAGACTCAAGCGTTTGGCTGACGATTCAGCCCGTCCTTCTAGAGGACGACAGGAAGCAACAAATAGTGCGGAGCCATCTGAATAAGCGACAGAGGGTACGATGATTCCATCGTGGTCATCCACTGGAGGGAAACACCCGATCCAGACCACTGGCGCAGACACATTAACCCTGCATTGCTCAGGGCAGCCCTCAACGGGCAAAGTACCCGCACTTCGCGTATTTGGAGTGGTGGAGGAGGTGATAACGGCTAGGATTCGCTCTTTGAGCCTATCCAGTCTTTACCATATCGGAAATACTTCCCCTATTACCGCTGACACAAATAATTTGTTGCTGCAGGGAGCCATTCTCGTGGAGAAAGTTCTCCCCGGCCCCAACCTTAAGGCGAACGTCTCCCTACCGCTGATCCCTTTGGGTAAAGGGAAGTGAGCGACCGAAGCAGCAGCTCCGAGGGTTTTTAAATGGTTGATTAAAGGAGTGGATGCTTCGATCCTACTAAGGGGATCATTTTGATGGATCCGGCCCCGGGCCCTAAGACCAACTCCGACTGGGGGGTTGCCTTGGGCCTGCTGGACAGGTTTAAGAAAGGAAAAAAGTTGGCCTCCTAGAGGAGTGCCTTCATTGAAAACTTCCACCTCTACGTAGAACAAAACTCAAACAATGTTCAACCAGACATGTCTGGGAAGAAATAATCAAGGGTTTCCTCGACCTCACAACTAAGGTAAGTTCCCTTGATATTAAAGCCCGAAAGTTTATGTTCTGACCTTAATGTCTTATGCAGATGCTGAGGAAAGGTTTCACAACTGCGATCACCGTGGAAAAGAACCAGGGTGACCAGTTTGTGTCCCAAAATGTCCAATATCAACTTGACCTTGCAAAAAGGCAAGTCGAAATCAAACATGATCAACTGGTCGCGGTAAGAGAGGACTGGGACCAATTGGACAGTGAACTGTTAAGAGCTGGGATGGAAATCTCACTCTTAACAAATCAAGTTTGTGAGCTGGATAAGAAAGGAAAAGCAGCTCGGGATAAAGTCTCTGAGATAGAAGCCAAGTTGAGGGCCAAAGATGATCAAATTAACTAAGTCCAAGTTCGGGCCCAAGAGAAGAGGAATAAGGTTAACGAGCTTCTTCTTCGGGGCCAGGAGGAAAAAGCGAGCTTGGAGGAGGAGTTAGCTATAACCCGCACTTCGGGTGAAGGTTTGGTCCGGGAAGCGGTCATGGGATTCGCTCGGCGCCCTTTGTTATTTGCTTTGGTAGATAACATACATGGGATGTATATTGCTAAGTACCTAGATGACATGTGGGATCAGGTTATGAAGCAATTCGGGCTTTCCCCTGAGGACGAAAGGTGGAAGATGATCGAACTTCTGGAGAAGGTTTGAAATTTTCAAGTAATTCCATCCTTGGATGAACCTGTTCTAGAGGACGACCCCTTCTTCTACCTCTTTGAAGAAATGGAAAGAGCGTTCAACCAGAGGGTGGCCGATCAATAGGAAGAGGTGAGTCAGCTCGCGGCCCGGACCTAACCGTAGGAACAACGAGTGGAGGATAAGGAAGATGGGCAAGATAGTTATATCTTGATTGTATATTTATCAATGCTTCGTTCCTTATTCATAACAAGAATTTCTTTCCCTTTCCATTCCTTTTTAAAGTTAGAATAAGGTTATTATAACTGATCTTTTAAAATAATGAAGTGTGTTTGGAAGTAACGAGTGTGTTCAACAACTAAGTGTAAGATCGGGGCTAGCTGTGTTGTAACGACCCTAATTTGGGCCTAGTTGTTTTGTTAAAATATGATAATTAAAACGGAAATGTTCGGAAGCAAATTTAAAACATAGTTCAAAACATTAAAGTACGACTGCATAATTTAGAGTGTTCTCCGAAGGACCGGACTCTATCACCGGACAACCGACGACCTCCTTCCCTGTCCCTATCATATCCCACCTGCGTCACCTACAAAATCTGTAAAGCGGTCACAATCTATTAAAGGAAACTTCACAATCACTACACATTATCTTTCTTACTTCTTAGTTACATCTTACACACACACATGAACCATTTCACTTAACCGTTTTCTTATTCCCTCTTCTTTTACCCTTATCATTTCCATCATTCATTAACTCTTCTGTTGCTGAGATTAACATGCTCGGTGCATGTCCCGCCCAAGCCAACCGTTAGCTATTGGATGACTCGACGGGCCATATGCATCCCTTCCCCGGGTGGGTACTTAGGCGCTACCCCTTTTTCCACCCGGATCCGTTCCGCCCTCTTCGTACGTATNCAACGCGACTTCATGTCATATCATTTAAACTATAGTTTAATAACATAAATCATGGTATAACCAAGTTATTCTTGGTTCTAACAACATGTATTCATGTTTTAACAACATCAATTGAAGTTTAATTGAAATCAAAATCATCATCCCTAGAACATGTCGTGGAACTATGTGAAAAATGAGCAAAATGAAATTCATACAAATTACATTGTAAATTTGGTAAAAAAAAGTGTATTCAAACTAAATAATGCCTAACATCACGAATACTTGTTGTATATACAAAAAAAGTATGTTCGAAAACGGAATGATCGTGCAAGTTATAACAACACGACTTTATGTCATAGCATTTAAACTATAGTTTAATAACATAAATCATGGTATAACCAAGTTATTCTTGGTTCTAACAACATGTATTCATGTTTTAACAACATCAATTGAAGTTTAATTGAAATCAAAATCATCATCCCTAGAACATGTCGTGGAACTATGTGAAAAATGAGCAAAATGAAATTCATACAAATTACATTGTAAATTTGGTAAAAAAAAGTGTATTCAAACTAAATAATGCCTAACATCACGAATACTTGTTGTATATACAAAAAAAGTATGTTCGAAAACGGAATGATCGTGCAAGTTATAACAACACGACTTCATGTCATAGCATTTAAACTATAGTTTAATAACATAAATCCTGGTATAACCAAGTTATTCTTGGTTCTAACAACATGTATTCATGTTTTAACAACACCAATTGAAGTTTAATTGAATTCAAAATCGTCACACCTAGAACATGTGGTGGAACAATGTGAAAAATGAGCAAAATGATATTCATACAAATCACATTGTAAATTTGGTAAATCCAAGTGTATTCATACTAAATAAAGCCTAACATCACGAATACTTATTGTATTTACAAAAAAGTAAGTTGGAAAATGGAATGATCGTGCAAGTCTGATCTCGTCTGATAATGTTTTAGAGTGTTTATTCTTGGATCAGTCAATTTTTAATTACTCGAAATTATTTTGTTATGAGGACACGAGCGATATACAAGGTTGGCCCCACAATATGTGAGCTTACGTCTACGGGAGAGAGAAGCTCTACCTTGGTTTCCACTATAATAATCAAAGGATACAAGTACAATGAGGTGATAATAATGACACGGGTGATAACGGCTCGAAAAAAGATCGAAAACACTCAGTCGAGCTCGAAAGGCTCGCAGTCGCGAGTTGTGGTCAACAACTCGCGAGTGGCACAACAAGTCGCGAGTTGATCATCAATGCAATAACTCGCGAAGCTGGTTGCGGAGCGACAACTCGCGAATGAGACAATAGGTCGCGACTACGAGCAATAAGTCACGGGTCCGGGATGAAAAGCAACAAGTCGCGGCTCTACAGTGTGCAGAACAGAAATACATTCCATTGGGAAGCGTGATAACAGAAATACTTTGCACTCGGGCTTGTATTTATAGAGAAATCTATCCCAACTTCACTTATTTGAGCCCATAAACCCAATTTACTTCACTTAGACCAAAACACTTAAATAACCTCCAATTATAATATAATAAATGCCACACTGATCCCGAAGTTTCGGGAACCTATCCCAGTCGAGATATTAGTCGGAAATACGTTGAGAAAATACCGGAAAACCTCGCAAATTAGTCCTTTGCCTCCAAGCAGTGAATACGCAGCCACATAACATCGTTGCACAAGACCGATGTGCTCCCGTCTGGCAAATTATGAAAATACCCTTGGCCCCGTCCGGGGCGAGATAACTCAAAACATCTCAAAACGTCTACAAAAACTGTATACGGGGCCCAGCGAGACTGAATTACGAGAATCCCCCTTGAGAATGCCTTGCGATAGACATATGAAAATACCGAAAATACTACGTAACCATGTCGGATGAGCCCCCGGGTAAGGATAAATACAAGAAAATATACCCGGGAAATATCAATAGTCCCGTGGTTTTTAGATTCAGATTCTGAGTCGTAAACCATATATCACCAGCTCGTCCCGAAACCCGATTATCGTTCGGGAGCCCCGCCGAAGAAATCCTTAGCACGGTTGAAATTCTCTCATCAATACGATCGTTTTGGCACTAAGAACGTCAGATTCTTAGCTCGGATGAAAATTTCGGGATTTTTCGGCTCGGGATATAACCACTATAAATACCCTGTACGCTCCTCATACCCTGGAGGAGTCAGGTATATACTTGCACCCTGATTTGCCACGGAAATATACATCACAACAAACAGGCCTCTTAACATATTCCAACAGTAATTATGTATAGACGATTCTGTCACGGACAGGAAGACTCATCATGTTCAAAATATTGTGATGCATTATCTAATATGACGAGACTGAAAATGATCGACTATAAGACAGGTGGTACATTGCATTTCTAATCTAACCTATATAATTTATTCCATCCTCCTTCGTACTAAAATGCAATGGACCTACTCCTACCTTACCACTCCCCTAGTCGATTGAATTCATGTTGTAAAAAAAAATACATAAAAAATTAGAATATGACCACAAAAAAGAGGGGAAATTTTTATTTTCAAAAAGATTGATGAGTCACGTCTATACATAATACTTGCGCAAATTGGAAATATGCCAAGTGAGTAGCAGCTCCTCCCCGCTTATATTTGCGATTTTGTATGTTCATTCCTTTACTACGGCTATTACTCTGTACGGTCCTTCTCACTTTCGATCCAACTTGCCAACATGCTTCGAGACATCCACTTTCTTAAGAATCAAGTCTCCAACTTTTAACAACATAGGTCGGACGCCTTTGTCGTGCTTCTTAGCCATCCGCCTTTTACATATCTCCATTCGTATCGCAGCTCTATCACGGATATCATCAACACAGTGAAGGTCCAACTTTCTCATATCCTTGTTCAACACCTCGTCATAAGCGATAACTCTTTCTGATAAAATGGTCACTTCTACCGGAGACACGGCCTCAGAGCCATATACTAAAGAGAAGGGGCTGAATCCGATAGTGGACCTCGGTGATATCCGATATGCCCACATCACATTATGCAACTCATCCACCCAAGAGCCTTTGGATTCATCTATTCGTGTCTTCAGCTGTTGCAGGATCATACGGTTAATAACCTCTGTAAGTCCGTTCGTTTCAGGGTGTGCCAAGGAAGTAAACCGCTGTTCGATTTCATAACTCTCACACCATTCATTAACGCTCTTTCTGGAAAATTGCGTTCCGTTATCTGATACCAAAATCCTAGGAATTCCGAATCGACATACGATGTTCCTCCAAAGGAAACTGATAACTTCCTGTTCCCGAACTCGCGATACAGCTTCAACCTCTATCCACTTAGAGAAATGCTCCACAGCCACGATTCAGAACTTCTTTTGGCTAGGTGCCTTCGGAAATGGTCCTAAAATATCGATGCTCCACATATCGAAAAGACATGTTTTCGGTAAAGGTTTCATACTAGCTCTCGGTACATGATGCACGTTTGAGTGGAACTGACAAGCAGAACAAGCCCGAACAAAATTCACACAACCTTTCACCAGTATTGGCCAAAAATAACCGGCCCTCTTAACCTTATTCGCTAAGGATCGACCTGCTGAATGATCACCACAGTCCCCAGCGTGACCTTCTATAACAGCCTTTGCTTGTATCGGGGACAAACACCGAAGACATGGGCCTCCGAAATTCTTCTTATACAACTTATCATCCACATAGACGAAATTCGTAGCACTTTGCATAGTCCTTCGAGTCTCGCCTTCGTCGTTGGGCAATTCTCTCTTGATTAGATAATTTACGATAGCATCCTTAATAGATGGCTCGTCGACTATGGCATCCAATAAAAACCATGTCTCATTCAAAAATTCCAGATTAGCCACCTCGGCTGTCCGTTTCTCCACAGCACTGATAGAGAGCTGGTAGTGGATCATTGTTGTTATCTTTGACTCATCCGAGAGTTCTAAAATCGTCGTCGCCTTTGCAAGACCGTCTGGGATATATGTAACTGTGAATATCTTAAGATTTTTAGCCACCTCTTTCAGCTTTTCTAAATACCTCCACAAATGGTTCCCATTGGTGGCATAAGTATCTGCAAATTGGATCACCACTAAATGCGAATCAGAATGAGCATGCAAACGAACGATTCCAATTTCCACTGCCAAGTTAATACCAAATATCAAGGCTTCATACTCGGCGACGTTGTTAGTTGCGGGGTAGCAAAACTTTACAGCATATTCATGTTCTTCGCCAAACTTCATTTCTTTAAAATAAACAACGATACCGGCTCGCTCGGCAGACGCCGATCCATCTACAAAGGCGTCCCAGTACTCATGAATACCCAACTCGTCCAACCGAGTCATCTCTACTATGAAATCCACTAACACCTGGCCTTTAACGCTCGCCTGGAGATATACTCTATCTGATACTGGCCCAATTCGATATTCCACTTTGCTAGCCTGCCAGAGGAATCAATCTTTGAAAACACACTTCGGATAGGCTTATCTGTCAAGACTGCAATAAGATGTCCTTGAAAATAGTGCCTCAATTTCCGCGAGGAGACTATCAGAGCTAATACAAATTTCTCTAGATCAGTATATCGGGACTACGCTCCTTGCATTTTCCTGCTCACATAATATATCGGTCTATGTTCCTTGTCGCTAACTCTGACTAACGCGGCGCTCACTGCCTCTTTTGTCAATGCCAAATATAAACCCAACGGTTCCCCCGGTGAAAGAGGTGAGATAAACGGTGGTTTACTCATATAATATTTAAAACTCTCAAAAGCCCGGCTACATTCGTCGTCCCAATATAAAAGGTTCGTCTTACGTAAAACCTTAAAAAATGGCAAACTTCTCTCTGCTGATCGCGAAATGAAGCGATTCAAAGAGGCCAATATTCCAGTTAGCCTTTGAACTTCCTAACAGTCGTCGGAGGGTCATTTACTGGATAGCTGTTATCTTGTCAGGATTCATCTCAATTCATCTCTCAGATACCATAAAGCCGAGGAACTTGCCTTCTTTCACACAAAACGCACACTTAAGCAGATTCAATTTTATTTTATACTTTCTCAGTACCTCAAAACAATCATTCAAATACTGGATGTGGTTATCCCCATGTTTACTCTTTATCAATATATCGTCGATATAAACCTCCAAAGATTTTCCGATCATATCTTTGAACATCGAATTCATTAAACGTTGATAAGTGGCCCCAGCATTTTTTAACCCAAATGGCATAACTCTATAGCAAAAAATGCCTTTATTTGTCATATATGAAGTAAACAACTTGTCCTCACAATGCATAAAAATTTGATTATATCCCTTAAAAGCATCTAACATACTAGGGAATTCAAAGTCACAGGCCGCATCCACAATCATGTCAATGGCCGGCAGCGGATACGGATCCTTCGAGCATGCTTTATTCAAATCAGTAAAATCAATGCAAACTCTCCAGCCATTACTCGACTTTGGGACAACCACTGGATTCGCGTCCCAATCCGTGTATCTAACAGGCTCTATGAATCCTGCTTGCAGCAAACTTTCCACCTCCTCATCAATCGCCCTCTCTTTCTCAGGGGAAAACTTCCTCTTCTTCTTATGAACTCCTTCTCGACCTCTGGTGACACCTCGGAACCGATCGTCACTGTCTTTTCAAGATTACCGGGGAATAAAGGCACTGTCTTGATTCCCAAAGACTCCATCTTCATATCGTTCTCTTTAAACTTCCTAAGAGACGGTCCGTCATTTGTATCAATAATTTCATCGGACGAGAATTCCACCATACAAACGGGTAACTTCGCTTTTGATCCATCCATACCACTTCTACACATCACATTATAACAAGAGCAAGCCAGCTCTTAATCTTCCTTCATCTTCCCAACCCCTAAGGGTGTTGAGATACCACCGCTCCAAATAGGTTCAAACAACTTCTCCCAATGATCGCATTATAGGGGAGTATAGGGTGATCCACTACCACAAATTAAACCATCAAAGTTCTTGATATTTTGGGATCGCCCAAGGTTACCGGCAGAAAAACAGATCCCTCAGCAGCAACAACGCTATTATTAAAACCAACTAACTTTGTATGCACGGGCTGCAGCTGGGTGGTTCCTTTCAAAGCCATCTGCTGAAAGGCCGCAAGAGTCAATATGTTGGTAGCAGCTCTGGTGTCGACTAACACTCGAGAAACAGGATGATTCGCAATAATAGGGGAGACAACCAATGCATCATCTTGTGGGGAGAAAACCCCAGATAAATCCTCTGTTCCAAATGATATTTTGATTTTATCCATATCCGTTAACTGGACCATGTTCACTTCCATAAAGCGCCCCTTCTGATGTAATGCCTGGTAAGAACTTTTGCGGGCTCGGTTCGAATCGCTGACACTTTTTCCCCCCGCGATAGTCATAATGTTGGGGCCTAGATTATCCCATCTTGGTTGAGAGTTCTCAACATTCAAAATAGGTTGACCCTGGTTGGGGTCAGCCGGAGGAGGAGGTAGTGCTTGCTGATTCGCGGGAGGTGGTGGGTAAGCTTCATATCTGTACCCCTGCTGATTTCTGCCGTGGCCACGATAATGGTTTTCTCTCCTTCCACCTCTCTGATTCTGTCTACCACCGTTAAAGAATCTCCTCTAGCCACCTCCTTGACGTTTGCCACGCTGTCCTCCATATCCACGTCCTCTTGCATTTAGCCGTGGCGCATCGGCCGTTGGGGGTTTAGGTGTCGTCCCCTCCGGGACACTTATATCAATCTTTCCCAGCTTAGACTCGGGTAGAGCCTCCACAGTACTGATCAGTTCATCAAGCTGACCCAAATCTAGCAACCTTTCCACCTCAGACATTAATTCTCGACAATCATTTGTTGAATGTCCAAAACTCCGATGAAAACGACAAAATACTTGGGACTCGTAAGTCCCCGGCGTTGGTTCTTGCAAGGGAGGGGGATAACGAAGAGATCCACCCTTCTTTTGCTCATTGATGGCAAAAATCTGTTCATAATTGTACGTCGGAAAAACCCTCAACTTAGGTTTTTGCATGTTGGACAACCTTGTCCAGCCCACGACTTGCAACAATATTGTGGAAACCATATGCCCGTACTTCGATCACTCCATGATCTCGCAAACCTTCATCTTCTCGGATGTACTGTGTACATCTCAAAGCCAAATCTTCCATACTCTCCGGGGGGTCTCTATTCAAAGAATTACATAACGGGTATCCAGCTAGAATAAGCTGGAGCACCCAACCTTCTCACTTACAGTAATCTGAGGTATCTTTCTACACTAGGCCTCAAAACAGGTAATAAAACCCAACAATCTTTCTGAAGAATCATACCGCAACGCGGTCAAAGAAGTAATAGACTTTATGGGTGCATTGAAAGGCGCGAAAGCTGAATGGAATTGATTCTTAAAGTCTTGATATGAAACAATCGAGCGCCTCAGTAAACGATTAAACCATCGGAGTTCTGACTCCTTAAGAGAAGCGGCAAAAACGAAGCACATGGCCGCATAATTGAAATTCATCAAACTCATATGGATCTCCAAGTTCGATGTATGAGCATGTGGGTCAGTTGACCCGCGATACTGTGGGTCACTGTTTTATCGCGAATTTACTATTCACGCGCGGATTTACTGTTTTATCGCGAATTCACTATTCATCGAAGAATTCACTATTCACTGCCAGAGTTACTGTTTTCATCGTGGATTACTATTCACCGCCGGAGTACTATTCATCACGGATTTCACTATTCATCCCGGAGCACGGTTTTGTAATGAATTTACTATTCACGCGGATTCACTGTTTTATCGTGAATTTAGTGTTCATCGCGTATTTCACTATTCACCGCCGGAGTTACTGTTTTATAGCGAATTTACTATTCACTACCGGAATTACTGTTCATCGCGCATTTTAGGACTGGGCTGATTTCAGGAATTCCAACTCCGAGTTTTTTCTTAATTCATCTCCCATTCCGAACCCTTTTCAAGTGATCATGGACTTGTATTTATAGAGAATTCAAGCCACGAACTCACCTATGGGTTAAAAGCCCAATCTTATCCAGTCTTAACCGATTTGGCCCAATTTGCACAAAAACACTCGGTTTCAACCAGATATCTATCGTAATGTCACCGATTACTCGCAATGCCTCTTGATCGGCTCGTAACTTCGGAAATAAGCCAAAATACACTCAGCAGAAATCTATCTCAACAATACTCATCAGATATCCAAACTATCACATAATATTTGCCATAATATCTTCTGGATACCAAATTACGGAAATACCCCTAGCGCCACTCCAACTCGGAATTATGCAATAATACTCGTGACTCCTCTGGAAACTTTCCAAGCGGCCTCCGGATGCCCAAAGCAAATAAGAATACCTCACATTACAGTAAATACCGTAGTGGGCGTACGGATTGGACCTGGTGCGTCCAAAAAATACGAAAATACATCCGTCGCCATTTCAACCACAAATCACCTCAAAATACCGAAAATACCATAGTGATCGTACCGATCGGACCCGGGGGTGTCCAGATTACGAAAATACCCTTGGCATCGTTTCCGACCGAAATCATCCAAAACTGCTCCAAACACCATCAGAATCCTCATACCTGGGCCAGACATGACCAAATTATGAGACTACCCCTGATATCACATTGCTCAATAAACTTAATTGAAAACCGAAAATACCTTTTAGTCACGTCAGACGAGCCTAGGGGTATCATAATTACCTAAATAACCTCGGGCAATATCAATAGTCCCCTGGTTTGCAGATTCAGATTTTGAGTCGTAAACCACATTATGCCGGCTCGTCACGAAGTTAAGTAATCGTTCGTACACTTTTTTGCTAAGAAAATGAGTAATGCCGAAGTTTTCTCGACAACATTACGGGTATCAGATTCCCAGCTCAAACGAGAATTTCAAGACTTTTCATCTCGAATTATATGTTCCTATATGTATCGCTCTTTGTTTTGCGTACCAATGCATTTTAGTGTACCCTGAATTTATGTCGTGCCGCTTCCATTCATCAATTCCATGCAATCAAACTTAGTAAGAGGCTGATTATGAGTTTGCTGCCCATCGAATATTATGTTGGGGACATGCCGACTGAGGTTGAATCATTATCATTCCTCTATTCATGCTTCCAATATATACCGTGTGGGAATTCAGATTCTATCCTGAAGTGATTTCTTTATTGCTGGAGAAGCTTCTCCTTGGAAGATGCTAGCTGAACTCTACGAGTTATAAGAAAAGAACACCAAGATCCCCCACTGAGAATCATGTAGAAAAAAACCTAAAACCAGCAAGAACATAAAAATGCCTCATAAGAAAGCTGAGAGCCGTTATATTTTCATATTCTCAATATTGATTCCTCGTATGTTTCCTTTTATAAAAGAATTCCCCACTTTTCTTTAAAACGAATTCTCTTTATCTGTTGTTGCTATATTCGGATTATCTCGGTAAGAAAATCTAAGTCATCCATAGAACGACTTTATGACGTCTCCAATAGTAATAGAATAATCTATGTCATGCAGACAATAATTATCTAGGCCTTATGGCCATAAATAAAGACACGCATGTTATACAACAACGTGCTAATTCTTCCCCTTCATAAATAATGAACCCGAGGAATCCTTAAAGTACTTAAGAGTCATTCACCATATGTCCAAAGAGTATGGATCTTTTGGAGATAATTAATTGATCATTTTCGTACGGATCTCGAGTGGGCATCTATGATCGTAAATGAGATCGTAACATAACTTTCTTGTAAATGATAATAAAAAGATCGTAAGTGAGCGACACAGCATTGTTTGAGCTACATGAGGAAGATATCCTTTCGTGTGAGGTGGTTTTACCAACTTAACCAATTACTATTGTGTGACATGGATGAGTCCATTGTCTTTCCTTACATAGTGTTCGGAACAACTCCACTTCGTATACATCTTTACAATCTTTCTCGAGAATTTTGCGACTGTCTATAAAGTTGCTTATTCACCAGTTAGCAAACAATCGTGTTATAAGGTATCATCAATAAGATCTCTTAAGCCTAAAATCGGCAAATATAAATGCTATAATACATACTTATATAACGAGCAAGATAAGACTCTTTAACAAAATATTCCCTGTTATCGGCCACCCATTTGATCACTTTGGTCATAACTGGGAGTCCCCAGTTATAATAGAATTTAGTGGTATTCGTACCATAAGACGAATATTTTCCATTTTAATCGCTTATCCAAATGAAATCCATAAATATGATTCATTGGTCATTCATAAATAGATAATTAATCCATGTGATAAATTCTCATAAAATGATCCCTTTAATAGGGATATTACTTTAAAACCTAGATAATAACTGTGAATACCCGAACATAAATAATGGGAATTGATGCCAAAAGGCCATCACTTGGTCACTTTGATCGTAAATGAGAACACTTGATCATAAATAGTGAAAACCATACCATAAGACTATCACATGGTCGCTTTGATCATAAATAGAATTCCTCAAGTCATGGTATTGGACTTAAACGAGCACCCAACACCGCTTACTTAGATCGACATGTTTCGTTCTCCTCCAAAAACTTAGCGTAGGAAGCCTTCACAGTCCAGATGAATGTAGCGTCAGGTTTCAGGGTACAATCCTTAGACTGACGTAAATTTTTCACTCCCACCTGGATAAATCGAGTACCTCGTGCCAGAGAGAGCCATCTCTTTCTATACGAAAGTAGCGTCAGGTTCAGGGTACAATCCTTAGACTGACGTAAATTTTTCACTCTCGCATAGGAAGATCTAGTATCTTGGCTTAGGTGGCCTTTTGAGGACCATGGAGGAGGAAGATGTCTTTTCGCGGATCTCAACGAGCATCCGACATCACTTCCACTTCTGGCTTTGATAAAGCACCGACAAGTCCAAGGCCTCACCAGACACCTTGACTAATCACAGCTCCTGGGTCTGAACAAGAACCCACTACTCCAGGGCATCTCCAAGCACCATGACAAATTACAATTTCAGTATCTCAACAAGCACCCACTAAGATAAGGCATCACCAAACACCCTAATTAATCACATATGCTCGGGTCTGATCAAGTACCCATGAGTCCAGGGTCTCACCAAGCACCCTGACTAATCACAACTTCTGGGTCTCAACAAGCACCCACTACTCCAAGGCCTCACCAAGCACCCTGACTAATCACATATGCTCGGGTATGAACAAGCACCCGTGGGCCTCAAGTAGTGCCCCTCACATTTTCTTTCTAGGTATAAACTTGCACCCATAATCATCCAATCCTTACTAGGACTGACCTTTCCCGTTCTCCTCCGCAAGAGAAAATAAACGTAGGAAGCCTTCACTGCTCGAATAGAAGTAGCGCCAGGTTCAGGGTACAATCCTTAGACTGACGTAAATATTTCACTCCTATTCGAGTGGCTCAGGTGCCTCGCACTAGAGGACCTTCACTATCTAGACGAAAGTAGCGTCAGGTTCAGGGTACAATCCTTAGACTGACGTAAATTTTTAACTTCCGCCTAGATAGATCCAATCCCCTAGACCAAAAGGTCCTTGTGGGACAACGGAGGACACAGATGCCTTTCAGCCTCAAATTCAATCACGAACCGCAACCATTACATGCATCTCATCTGGACCTTTCCCGTTCTCCTCCGCAAAGGTAAGTTAATGTAGGAAACCTTCACTGCCCGAATAGAAGTAGCGCCAGCTTCAGGGTACAATCCTTAGACTAGCGTAAATATTTCACTCCTACTCGGATTGATCGGGTGCCTTGCACCGGAGAGCCTTCATTATCTAGACCGAAGTAGCATCAGGTTCAGGGTACAATCCTTAGACTGACGTAAATATTTCACTTTCGCCTAGATGGATCCAGTACACCGGACTAAAAGGTCCCAGTGGGATAACGGAGGAGACGGATGCCACTATGCTTTACACTTGCTAGCACGCTATACCATCATCCTCATATCTGGACCTTTCCCGCACTTTACCGAAAAGCGTTGGAGGCTCTCACTATCTAGGTGGAAGTAGCGTCAGGTTCAGGGTACAATCCTTAGTCTGACGTAAATATTTCACTTCCGCTTAGACGGATCGAGTCCCTCGCGTTAAGAGGTTTTACCCACTTAACCATCGGGAGAGGCGGATGCCACTATGCTTTACACTTGCTAGCACGCTATACCATCATCCTCATATCTGGACCTTTCCCGCACTTTACCGAAAAGCGTTGGGGGCTCTCACTATCTAGGTGGAAGTAGCGTCAGGTTTAGGGTACAATCCTTAGTCTGTCATAAATATTTCACTTCTGCTTAGACGGATCGAGTCCCTCGCGTTAAGAAGTTTTACCCACTTAAACATCGGGAGAGGCGGATGTTACTATGCTTTACACTTGCTAGCACGCTCCACCATCACCAATCGGACCTTTCCCGTTCTCCTCCGCAAGAGTGGGTAAACGTAGGAAACCTTCGCTGACCGAATAGAAGTAGCGCCAGGTTCAGGGTACAATCCTTAGACTAACGTAAATATTTCACTCCTACTCAGGTAGTTTGGTTCCTCGCACCAGAGGACCTTCACTATCTGGACGGAAGTAGCGTCAGGTTCAGGGTACAATTCTTAAACTGACGTAAATTTTTCAATCCCGCCTAGATAGATCCAATCCCCTAGACTAAATGGTCCTTTTGGAACAACGGAGGAGACGGATGTCCTTTCTCACTGCGGAATGTGACCAGCCTCCGACGAGGGCGCGACCCTCGGCGGCGTGTCATGGAGGAGTCGGGCAAAAAGGATCCCGTGTGCCACAGAATCATGCTCGGAACGTGGCCGACTATCAAATTATCGGGCCCCTTGATATACTCCAACAGTATATATGTATAGACTATTCTGCTGCAGACAGAGACTCTTCGGTTTCAAAAATATTTTGACCATACATCCAATTTGATGAGTTTGAGGTTGATCGACTATACGACAGGCGGTACATTGCATTTCTAATCTATCTTATATTATTTAATTTTTCATCATCCATCAAACTAAAATTCAATGAACCTCACTCCTACCTTACCAGTCCCCTAGTCGATTGACCTAATGTCATCACAAAGGATGCAAAAAATTCAGAATATGTTGGAAAAGAGGGTATTTTATTTTTCAAAAAGATTGAAGAGTCACATCTATACATAATACTTGCGTAAATTGGAAATATGCTATGTCCGTGGCATCTCCTCTCCGCTTAAATTTGTAATTTTACACTTTCAATTTCTCATTACCGTCGTAATCTCATACGGAATTTCCCATTCACAGTACCACTTGCGAAAAATTTCAACCATCTCGAAATTCTATAATACCGAGTCAACAATAATCAATAACAATGAACGCAATTGTAATCGCATACCTCCATTAGTCGCCCTCCTAATGAAGTTCTCAATACATAAGTAACTTAGCTTTCACGTATCTCAATAAATCTATCAGTGACTCTGAAAGTTTTAAGTATAGAATGTAACATACGAAAATAATGAGTGCATTCCTCACTCGCGCTTTTTTCGGATAACTATGTTCAATATTCCACATGGAAATAGAATACAAATGTAGATGGATATTTCCTCGATGTTCTTGGGAATATGGCACTGATTGTTCTAGATATAATAATATTCACATAATTGCTTCCACGCTTTATGAAGACTCCCATTTCAATATACGATACCAAATTCTTAAGGATCCCGAACTAGCAAATAATTTAAGCGTGCGATGGCTTATCACCTTGTGTTCATAATCTTATTCCGACCTCTAGAATACTAATTTATATATATTCAGAAAAATATTTCAGAACCATTGAGGGCAATAGCCCATAAGAGAAGCCCATAATAATTATATCAATTCTCCGGTGTCGATTAGAACAATGATTTTGTTGTCATCATATTTAAAGTAGCAATGCTCAATTTCCAACTATACCTTCTCATAGTTAGCATAATCCCCGGTATAAACTTCCTCATTGAATGCACTGAATTTGGCGCATGATAAACAACGAATATATAGATTGTTTACTAACTGATTTTTTTCTCTACTTCTAATATTTATAAGCAAACTCGGTTGCCAATAAACACGATTCCACATGAAAAGATAATCTCATTAGTTGATCTCTTCATAATGATGATAGGTAGTTGATAATAAATCATTTTTATCACCGTTGATTCGTTAGACAATAGGTGCATTTGCACGAGTATTCTCTTGCCTAGCAATACACTTCACTGTATAANGGTACAATCCTTAGACTGACGTAAATTTTTCACTCTCGCATAGGAAGATCCAGTATCTTGGCTTAGGTGGCCTTTTGAGGACCATGGAGGAGGAAGATGTCTTTTCGCGGATCTCAACGAGCATCCGACATCACTTCCACTTCTGGGTCTGATAAAGCACCGACAAGTCCAAGGCCTCACCTCGCACCTTGACTAATCACAACTCCTGAGTCTGAACAAGAACCCACTACTCCAGGGCATCATCAAGCACCATGACTAATTACAACTTCAGGATCTCAACAAGCACCCACTAGTCTAAGGCATCACCAAGCACCCTAACTAATCACATATGCTCGGGTCTGAACAAGCACCCACGAGTCATGGGTCTCACCAAGCACCCTGACTAATCACAACTTCTGGGTCTCAACAAGCACCCACTAGTCTAAGGCATCACCAAGCACCCTAACTAATCATATATGCTCGGGTCTGAACAAGCACCCACGAGTCATGGGTCTCACCAAGCACCCTGACTAATCACAACTTCTGGGTCTCAACAAGCACCCACTACTCCAAGGCCTCACCAAGCACCCTGACTAATCACATATGCTCGGGTATGAACAAGCACCCGTGGGCCTCGAGTAGTGCCCCTCACATTTTCTATCTAGGTATAAACTTGCACCCATAATCATCCCATCCTTACTAGGCCTGACCTTTCCCGTTCTCCTCCGCAAGAGAAAATAAACTTAGGAAACCTTCACTGCTCGAATAGAAGTAGCGCCAGGTTCAGGGTACAATCCTTAGACTGGCGACTTACTGAATTTTAGTCGCGAATTGTACAGTACTCGCGAGTGTTGGAGGTAAGTCTGTTAAGGTAGTCGCGAGTTATCGTCGCGGATAGCATAGTAACTGCGATAAGTCGCGAGAGCTCAGGAGTCCGCGCGAGAAAGTATGTTATGAGGGGCGAACAATGTATTTATACGGGCGGTATCCCCAGTCGAAAAATCCCGAAATTCTCACCCGAGCTAAGAATCTGACGTACTTAGTGTCAAAACGATCGTATTGATGAGAGAATTTCAACCGTGCTAAGGATTTCTTTGGCGGGGTTCCAAAACAATAATCGGCTTTCGGGACGAGTTGTTGATATATGGTTTACGACTCAGAATCTGAATCTGAAAACCAGAGGACTATTGATATTACCCGGGTATATTCTCTTGTACTTATCCCTACCCGGTGGCTCGTCCGACGTGGATGTAGTATTTTCGGTATTTTCATATCTTTATCACAAGGCATTCTCAGGTGGTATTCTCGCAATTCCGGCTCGCTGGGACCCGTATAAAGTTTTTGTAAGCATTTTGAGATGTTTCGGGTCATTTCGGCCGCGGACGGGGCCAGGGGTATTTCCGTAATTTATCAACCGGAAGCACACCGGTCGGGTGCAACGATGTTATGTGGCTGCGTATTCGCTGCTTGGAGGCAAATAACTAATTTGTGAGTTTTTCCGGTATTTTCTCATCGTATTTCCGACTAATATCTTGAACGGGAATGTTTTTCCCGAAATTTCGGGATCAGCATAGGATTTGTTATATGATAATTGGAGGTTATTTAAGTGTTTTGGGCTAAGTCAAGTAAACTGGGCCTATGGGCTCAGGTGAGTGAAGTTGGACTGGATTTCTCTATAAATACAAGCCCCAGTGCATTTGGACGGGGTCGGACTTTCATCACGCCTCCCAAGCAAAGATTTCATCGCCTGTTACTGTTCACTCGCGACTTATAGAACGCGACCGCGAGTTTATTTCCTGTTAATGTTCACTCGCGAATAATCGAACGCGACCGCGAGTTGCTGCCTGTTTACGGTTCACTCGCGTCCTATCGCACGTAACCGCGAGTTTACTGCCTGTTTACTGTTGAATCGCGTCCTATCGCCCGAACCCGCGAGTTTGCTGCCTGTTTACTGTTCACTCGCGTGTGATCGCCAGTAGTCGTGAGATATTGACCACAACTCGCGACTTCCACTCTTCCCGGCGCAGCAGAGTGTTTTCGACCATTTTCTGAGCCGTTTTCATCTTGATTACTATTGCCACATCATTGTACTTGTATTTGCCAAAAGTTATAGTGAAAACCAAGGTAGAGCTTCGCTCCCCCGAGGACGTAAGCCCACACATTGTGGGCCCAACCTCGTATATCGCTCGTGTCCTTACATAAACTGAATTCCGAATAATTAAAGAATTGATTGATCTAAAAATAAATACCCAAAATATTTTTAGACTAGATCAGATTCCAAAGTCTTAAGGATCCCGAACTATCAAATAATATAAGCGTGGGATGGCTTATCACCTTGTGTTCGTAATCTTATTCCGACCTCGGAATACTAATTTATATATATTCAGAAAAATATTTCAGAACCATTGAGGACAATAGCCCATAAGAGAAGCCCATAATAATAATATCAATTCTCCGGTGTCGATTAGAACAATGATTTTATTGTCATCATATTTAAAGTAGCAATGCTCAATTTCCAACTATACCTTCTCATAGTTAGCATAATCCCCGGTATAAACTTCCTCATTGAATGCACTGAATTTGGCGCATGATAAACAACGAATATATAGATTGTTTACTAACTGATTTTTTTCACTACTTCTAATATTTATAAGCAAACTCGGTTGCCAATAACACGATTCCACATGAAAAGATAATCTCATTAGTTGATCTCTTCATAATGATGATAGGTAGTTGATAATAAATCATTTTTATCACCGTTGATTCGTTAGACAATAGGTGCATTTGCGTATTCTCTTGCCTAGCAATACACTTCACTGTATAAGATATCAATCTTGAAAACACATTATTCTGAAAACCCCACATGGGCATAGAACGCCTCATTTCATTAAACATCTTTGTTTAGCGATCCGGAGAAATATAAACTTTTATTTGCTGACTTGGTGATAAATTGGTCAAATGAATTCCTCGAAAAGAAAAATATGAGCTTTCGATAATCCAGAATATGTAGGAAGACTTCTAATAACAACGTGTTTCATTCCATTCAATATGATCTCATTCTCCTGAATGGAATAAACTCTAGATTCCTTGTATTTGTCCCCTCGTGATTACTGGTTCAATTGATCCCAATTCAAAACGCATGTGATAAGCTCATGTTCTTACTTATGAACAAAACATTTTTACTTGCAAGTCCCCAGTGTTGACGACATTAGATTGGCGAGTATCAAAGAGGTCTACAAGCTCTAATTTGAGCATAAGAAATTCCGCTCATTACAACGTATTAAGCATACTCGTTTTATCATGTGGAATCCCGCTACTAGGTTAAATAGTAGAGGTCTTTGCTTTCCCGGTCATCGAAACATGTATATTACCAAGAGATGATACTGTAATCGTGACAGCATCACATAACTATTCTCTTAAACGTTTCTTTGAAAGAAAAATAATCGCTCGATCTATTTTTGTCAATATATATATTTTCGCATATACAATCACATTCATGAGACTCACTTTCATAAGATTTTAAATCTCCTATCTGAATAGGATTAATGTCGATTCATCGAAATTCGACCTTTGGTATTTTTCTACTAACATGATTATTGACCAATGTTTCTCGTCATTGCACCCAACTAAGGCATCATTTACGACTTCTTTAAATGCGCAAGATATGAAACCCAAGGTTTTACGAGGGGAAATTGGAGACATAAACAAATATTTTCTCATATAATGCTTCAAACTTTCAAGAACCAATCGACTCTATTCATTCAATTCTGAAAAGTTTACCTACTCGCAGTGCTAGAAGGAATATCTAATTTTCCTTGATTGATAACTTATCAACTTTTGTTCATCAAACGTCATACGACCAAGGAAATTTTTTGCTTTCACATAGAACGCACCTCTAGGAGGGTTCCACTTCATTGAATAGATATTCAATATACTGAATCATTCTCTAAAATATTGGTCATATTAGTTCCATACCGGTTTTATCTATATGCCATCAATATTGAATTCCACACATTCACCCTAGCATATCTTTAAATATTGACTTAATCGAATGTTGGTACGTTGCACCTGCTTTCTTCAAACAAACCAAAATGCATAATTGGGAAACCTTATACCGACAAACTTAAACAATATATCAGTGGCGGCGGTAAATATAGGTCCTCCAACCATAATTCACTAAATTATGTAAAATCAATTCAAACTCTGCAGCTATTGTTCAACATTGAGACCACCGATAGGTCCGTGACTATATATGTGTATCTCACATGCTCGACGAGTCTTGCTTGCATCCTCAAATCTATTGAAAGATGAGTAAGAGATCCGGATAGTTCATATAACCGGTTAGGAGGTCTTGATTATTGAATAAGAATGCTGAGATACAAGTATACGTTCAAATTATGAGGAGACGAGAACTTCTTTCAATGATACACTTCACGCCAGAATTTCATTTTGTTATTTTGGGGTAACTTCACGCGTACCACGGTAATTCGTTGACAACTATCTTTTCGTTTTCACCATTTCTTCACCATGCATATTTGTAGTTTCTCCCTATACCACGATAATTACTCGCTCAGTCACGAATGCTTTCTCTTCCACACACTAGCTTCGTCTTTTGCCATAATAATTTCTCGATGTGGTATACTTCTAAAAGGCATACTTTTCAACTCCTCAATTCGAATATTAAGATATTCACTTCTATATTGCAGGACATGTATGATCTATGTACTAATAAATAATTCGCCGAGTTGCCAAAAACTTCCTTAGAGTATGAGGCTTAACCTTAATGCATCAAAGTCATCGATATAACGTATGGAATATATATGAAAGCTACATAACTTCATGAAGGATGTCCATAATATATATAAATATTTCACTATCTCGAATTCTTCTAATCGATAATTAGAAAACTCTCTTAATAACTCAAAATTGGATAACCCACATTATTAATTTCGATCTCTCACACGTTCTATGATCCCGAATAGACTGTGTACATACTGAGTAAGTTCCTCCATAGTAATTACGTCTTACCTCATGTCATGGTATATTAGTCTTAGGGAGAGTGTGAAAATCATAAACCGGCCCTAACAATGTCTATGCGCAAGTGAAATAAAACAAAACATTTTAACAAAACACAATTCGAATCCGAGGAAATGTCATCGTTTTTCAAAGTACAACTAGATAGTTAAAAACAAAACAACCAAATCAAAAGGGGTGACTCGTACAGTGGACGATCGACGACTTCAGTTGCAATGCCACCTAAGCCTCCGGTCCTCCCCCTACAAAATCTGTAAAACGGTCATAGTCTATTAAAAAAAACTTCTGTAAGATATATTTAATTTGCAAGATTTTATCTCTTTCTCTCTCCTTCTTTTAGCTTACTTATTCTCTAATCTTTTCCTTTCCTTTTTTATATTTCCTGTCCTTATCCTTTCTGGTTTTCTACTGTGATCGGTTTTTACATGCCCGACGACATGTCTCGCCCAAACCAACCGTTAGCTGTTAGTTGGTTCGACGAGAATATATGCTTCCCTTCTCCGGTCAGGAACTCGAGCGCTACACCGTTCCTATCCGGTTCCGTTCGGCTCTGTAGTGCGCACAATTATGTTCTGGAGAACTCATGTATTCCTTCCTCGGACATATCCTACCTGTGGCTGACCGTGCTCATGAACACGATGCCGGGTTTGGTGTTCTCACCTCGCCCCGAGATATTCTGTTTCTTTCGATTCGATTTAGTATTCATTTAAATTCCTAACTGTGAACCTTCTTTTAATTTACTATGTTTACTCCGCTTACATGGTCGTCCTATCGCCTGATGCTTCCTTGTTCCCTACTCCCTGCATATACGTATTAACATGTTATACCGTTGTGTAGCCCTATGACTTACTCTCGTTAGTTAATCGAATTATGCTGCAATTGGCGGCCTTACCCTAGGATTTGCGATGAATTACACTACGGTCCACAATTTACAGCCAAATTGGGTGTTGCTCTTCATAATCACGATAAGTTGTGTTTCGGTCCTTAATTTTTGCGGCAATTTGCATTCAGATTCATTTTCGCGATAATTGCACCACAGCCCTCGAATCCGCGACAATTTACACGTAAGCCCTTGAAATTCGTGATAATTGTGCAACTCAGTCCATTTTCGCGACAATTTTGCAAACGGATCCCAGAATCGCAACAATTTGCTTCTTGGTCCAGAATCCACGATAATTTGCTCTTTGGCCCTGATTTCCGCGATAATATTGCAGTAGTCCTCGGTTTCGCGATATTTCCTCCTTTACCCCGGTTTTCGCGATAATTCTTTCCTTGGCCTTGATTTCCGCGATAATTCTCTCTTTGCCCCAATTTCCGCGATAATTTCAATTCCTCTCGAATTTTCTCACGTTTTTTGTGCCAAATGACCCTTGTTTTCCCATTCCACTCCTATTTATAGGTTTCTTAACTTGTCTAAATGACCCTTTAATCCCTCCTTCTAAAATTCACTCTTCTTATATTAAATTACTTAACTACCCCTCATTTCATGTTTTTAACAAGAATTTATGCAATTCTAACCTGTCCGAATTCCGTTTGTGCCGCCTTCCTAGGTCGTTACAGAGAGTCACTGGGTTCTCGGGTTGAATAATCTAATTACCTTCCCAGCCTCAGTCTAGGGCATTCTTTCCACTGTAGTAATTAGCGCATCAAAATAGCCAAGCTTCAATAACCTCTCAACATCTGACAATCAGTAACTTATCCGGGCATCAGTAACTTGTTTGTAACGATAATGGAAGATGACAAAATACTTGGGATTCGTAAGTCCACAGTGTCAGCACTTATAATGGAGGGAAATATATAAGGAATCCTCCTTTCAATTGTTATCATGGTGAGAATATGCTTGTAATTGAGTGCCGAAAAAGTCCGCATCTCAGTTTTCCATGGCTTCATTATCACACACTGCTTTATCTTCAGTAATATACTAGGTACATCTTAGGGCAATCTCTTACATTTCTTCCGACGATCCTTGTTTAAGAATTGCGTAGAGGGTGGCCAGCCAAATTAAGCTTACTACTCCAACTTTCTTACTAACAATATATCGAGAGATGCTCCTGCATTGCTCCTCAAAACGGGTTACAACACCCAACAATGTCTCCTTAGGATCATTCCGCAAAGTGATTAAATGTGTAGTTGACTCCACCGATACATTGAAATGCACACAAGCCGAATAAAATTGATGCATGAATCCCAATATGAAATGAAAGAAAACCTCGCCAAAAGGATGAATAACCGGAAGATAGTCTCATTCAAAGAAGCTGCCGAAACTTCGATTCGATAAATTCCCCATATGATAAAAGCTGAAAGTCTACTTTATCCTTATATAACAGATGTGGCTCAGGTGTTTGGGTTAAGTCATTCTCATCTTAATATTCGTAGACAATATCTACTTAAGATATCGTTCGGGCCTCAAATTATCAAGCGATAACAAACCGTTTATCTAATACTCATTTGACTTTCATCACATTAACCTCGCAAAAAGCTTGTTTCACACATAAATATTTATTTACTCAAGATATCAACCAACGAACAACTCTTCACATGCCCTCTTTAATCTCATTCTTTCATATAAAACTCTACCTCACACATTATCCAACTCTATTCCGCAATAGTTGAAATCACTGCTAATGAAATCTAACTCTGATATATATTATGGCACACACCGATGCAATGCGTTTACACTACCGCAACTCTTCCGGTAGCACTGATTGAGTCGCAAGTAAAATTTCTATCGATTTATATCGAATGAGGGTATACTCCGTCACAATATCTTCATCTATATCGTTCTCATATAAAAAATCCTAGATCATCATAATAAATAACATATCAAAGCGCAGCATAAGAGCTCTCAATGAGACTAAGTTTCAGGAGTCCCACAGACGGCGCCAAACTGATCTAGTCTTAAAATATTTTTGGTATTTTTATCAGTCAATTCAATTTTTTTTTGATGTTGTTAAGACACAAAGAATTACGAGGTTGGGCCCATAATGTGTGAGCTTACGTCCACGGGAGAGCGAAGCTCTATCTGGGTGTTTCACTATAATAAAGTACAACATTACAAAATATGGTATATTCAATCAAATAAATGATATAGACTCGATCTGGGGGGAAGAAATGAACTCGATAATAACGATCGGGACGAAATCGTTGAATCATTATTCATTGCAGATTTTACTGTTCATACTGGAGGCACTATTCAACCGGAGTTACTATTCATCGCCGAAGTTGCTATTTATAGCATGAGGTACTATTCATGGCAGATTTCACTATTCATTCTGGAGTTACGATTTTATCGCGGAATTAGTATTCACTGACGGAGTTCACTATCCCGAGGCCTGTTCCTTGTTCACAGCAAACACTCAAGCATTTCCAGTAATCCTTTCAATTGCCCTGTTTTCGGTCACCCCGGTTTCAATCCTCATCCTCTTCGGGCAATCTTTGGCAAAGTGTCCTTCCTGGCCGCACTTGAAACAACTGTTGGTTCATGCTCGGCATTCTCCAAAATGGTTCTTCATGCATTTGGCGCACGCAGGTCTGATCGGGGGTCCTTGTGCCGATCCGAAACTCTCTGTAGTGATCTTTCCTTTCCACTCTCCCCGTCACTGAACTTCATTCCTCGCAGAGCTTCTGGTGCATTCCTTATCCATTCTCCCCAATCCTCCATCCACTCGGACTGCCGCCGCCACTAAACTCGAGAATTCTTCGTTGTCGCGGCCATACATCGTCAGTTTCACCTTTTCATTCAGCTTTTCTGTAAAGCGGTGCATCTTTTCCTGTTCACTCCTCATGATCTCGGGGGCGTACCGGCCTAGTTCTATGAATTCCTACATGTACTCCATTACGGGGCGGTTTCCTTGAGTCAATCTATCAAACTCGGCCCTCTTATCTTCCTTAAGTCCTTTCGGCACGTAGTAATCCAAGAACGCATTCTTAAACTTCTCCCATGAGATGGGTCCATCCTTCAGTAGTGAGGCCGACACGCTCCCCCACCATCGGGCAGTGCTACCGTCGAACCATAGCAGGGCCAATCCTACCCTAAGCTCCTCTGGGGCTTCGATCAGCTCGAACTTCTCGTCAAGGCGGATAATCCATTCCTCCGCGTCCCCCATCTTATCCCCCATGAAACTGTTCATCCCAGCCTTCTTTATTGCCTCGTTGTAGTACATTCTACCCGTCTCGGGTCTTGCCACTGGTTCCATTTGCACGGAGTTTCCCCTCTCCGTCTGTCCCTGTCTTATTGCGCTAACTAGGGAACTCGCCATGGTCTGGAACAGATCCCTGAGACTTTCCTGGCTAAACGTGAGAGGCGTCGATGAATCCGCAAAGAGAGTCTCTATCGCCGGTGACTGTTCCGATGCATTGCTATCCTCCTCTCGGTTTCCATGCGCTCTCATCCTAGGAGCCATTCCTACATTAAGCTTTCATTATGACTATGCCTACTCATGTCATCCGTTACATTCTATGCCATCCCTTCCTATGGTCGGTTGTCCTCCTATGAGTATCCTACACTCTTCTACGTAGGATCGCACCGTTACCGGTTTAGTAACGATGTTACGCTCTAAAACAATTTTGTAACGACCCTAATGCGGGCCTAGCAGTTTTGGTGAAACGTGCTAAATAAAACGTGTAACAGCCAGGAAAAATGTATGATGGAACAAATAGTAGGGAATGTAGCGGTAAAGTCTAGACGAGGAATAACGAGGGATACGGGAATGAAAGAACGTAAAAGGAAAAGAACAATAGAAATGTAAAGCAAAAGATAAAGGAGGGGTCAAAATGAAAAGAATGAGGGGTTAAAGTGTGAATTATAAAAGTTAGGATATCTATAAATAGGGGTGGGGAGGCCCAAAACGAGTTAATTATCATTAAGACACGAAAATTCGAAAATTACCGTGAAGAAGGAAAATTGTCGTTGATTTCCTGCAAGCATTTATTATCGCGGATTTTGTGTAATGAACTATTGTCGCGGATTTTTCGAAGAGTAATTATTGTCGCGGATTTAATGGTTGAGCAAATTGTCGAGGATTTTTGGGTAAAACAAATTGTCGCGGATAAAACGTGTTGAGCAAATTGTGGTGGAAATGTGGCAAGAACAAATTGTCGCGAAAACTTGAAGTGTAATATTATCGCGAAATTCGGTTCTAAGGTAGAATTGTCGTGGATTTTGAATTCCAGCATAGAATTGTCGCGGATTTCGAGGAAGAAGTAAATTATCGCGGAAATACTAAGTTTAAGTGTTTTCGTTGCATCTCGACGTCGGATCGTGGGAGGAAAAGGACACGTAGGGTCTACGGTAATCACATCGTTAACAATAAGATAACAACGTCGGAATTCGAGTAACTAAGACCTGTTACGAAATGCAGGGAAGCACGGAAAGATTATAGCAAGCGAAAGCAAACGGTAAGCGGAGTGAACACAATATAGTAAGGGAAGGTTCAGGCTTAGGGAACGGGATTGGGTTAATAAAGAAGATAGAAAAGACATGAACGAACGAGATAAATGGTAATAAGACTCGGGGTGAGGAAGGATGGACCGTCCAACCGAACCCGACATCGTGCCTAGCACACGATTCACCAAAGGAAGGGCATGCCTGATGAAGGGAACGATAAGTTCCAAAGAGGAAAAGATACGTACGAAAATGGCAGAACGGATCCGGGTGGAAAAGGGGTAGCGCCTAAGTACCCACCCGGGGAATGGAAGCATATGGCCCGTCGAGTCATCCAACAGTTAACGGTTGGCTTGGGCGGGACATGCACCGAGCATGTTACTCTCGGCAAGAGTAAAGTTAAAGTATGATGGGAATGATAAGGGTAAAAGAAGAGGGAAATAAGAAAATGGTTAAATGGAATAATTCACGTGTGCGTGTACGGTATAATCTAGAAATGAAAAGATAATGTGTAGCGTGTGTGAAGTTTCCTTTAATAGATTGTGACCGCTTTACAGATTTTGTAGGTGACGCGGACGAGGTATGAGAGGGGAATGGGAAGGAGGTCGTCGGTTGTCCGGTGATAGAGTCCAGTCCTTTGGAGAACATTCTAAATTATGATGTCGAACTTTGATGTTTTCGAACTACGTTTTAAGTTTTCATTCGAATGTTTCCGTTTTATTTAGCACGTTTTAACAAAACAGCCAGGCCCAAATTAGGGTTGTTACAAAACGAAACGTTCGAATGTAAACTTAAAACATAGTTTGAAAACATTAAAGTTTAACAACATAATTTAGAGTGTTCTCCAAAGACCGGACTCTATCACCGGACAACCGACGACCTCCACCCCATGTCCTTCTCATACCTCGTCTACGTCACCTACAAAATCTGTAAAGCGGTCACATTTTATTAAAGGAAACTTCACACACGCTACACATTATCTTTCATTTCTTAATTAAACCGTACACACACGCTTGAATCAGTCCTTTTAACCGTTTTCTTATTTCTTCTTCTTTTACCCTTATCATTTCCCTCATCCGTTAACTTTACTGTTGCCGAGAGTAACATGCTCGGTACATGTCCCGCCCAAGCCAACCGTTAGCTGTTGGATGACTCGACAGGCCATATGCTTCCCTTCCCCGGGTGGGTACTTAGGCGCTACCCCATTTTCCACCCGGATCCGTTCTGCCATTTTCGTACGTATCTTTCCATCTTTGGAACTTGTCGTTCCCTTCATCAGGCATGCCCTTCCTTTGGCGAATCGTGTACTAGGCACGATGCCGGGTTTGGTCGCACGGTCCATCCTTCCTCGCCACAAGTTTTATTAACATTTATTTCGTTCATTCGTGTCTTTTCTTTCTTCTTAATTAACCCAATCCCGTTCCCTAAGTCTGAACCTTCCCTTACTGTATTGAGTTCACTCCGCTTACCGTTTGCTTTTGCTTGCTATAATCTTTCCTTGCTTCCCTGCATTTCGTAACAGGTCTTAGTTACTCGAATTCCTACGTTATTATCTTATTGTTATCTATGTGATTACCGTAGACCCTACGTTTCCTTTTCCTCCCACGATCCGGCGTTGAGGCGCAACGAAAACACTAAAACTTAGTATTTTCGCGATAATTCACATCTTCATTGAAATTCGTGACAATGTTTATGCTGGAACCAAAATCCGCGACAATTCTATGCTAGAAACAAAATCCGCGATAATATTACACTTAAAGAATTTTCGAGACAATTTGTTCTTCACCCATTTCCGCGATAATTTTGCCCTTCACGTTTTCGCGATGATTTTCAAAGAGGAACTTTTTGCAACAATAATTGCCTTCCCAAAAATCCGCGACAATTTGCTCACCACTTCAAATCCGCGACAATAATTGCACACCACAAATCCGCGACAATAATTGCCTTCGTGAAATCCGTGATAATTTCCTTCTTTCACGACAATTTCGGGATTTTCGTGGCATAATGATAATTAACTCGTTATTGGGCCTCCCCACCCCTATTTATAGACATCTTAACTTTCCTAATTCACATTTTAACCCCTCTTTCATTTCATTTTGCCCCTTCCTTTATCCTTTGTTTTAGTTTTCTATTTTTCGTTTTCCTTTTTCGTTCTTTCGTTCCCGTATCCCTCGTAATTCCTTGTCTAGACTTTACCGCTACATTCCCTACTATTTGTTCCATCATACCTTTTTTGTGGCTATTGCAGAGATGAACCCGGGTGCAAGTTTATACCGGATGGAAAGTTTGATGACCCCGGGTGCAAGTTTATACCGGTGGGAAAGTGTGATGACCCCGGGTGCATGTTCATACCGGAGGAAAAGTGTGTTGATCCCGGGTGCAAGTTTATACCCGAAAGGTAAACGTGATGGCCATTACTTGAGGCCCACAGGTGCTTGTTGAGACCCGATCATATTAGAATAATTCGGGCGCTACTTGAGGCCCACGGGTGGTTGTTGAGACCCGAGTTATGAAGTTAAGTAGGGTGCTACTTGAGGCCCACGAGTGCTTGTTGAAACCCGAGCTATGAAGTTAAGTGGGGCGCTAGTTGAGGCCCGTGATTGTTGGGTGCTCGTTGAGACTCATAAGTGAGGGCGATATTGGATGCTTATTGACTCATATGACTTCTCCGTGGCCCTCAAAAGTCCACCTAAGCCAAGGTACTGGATTTGCCTAGGCGGGATTATACCCAATCTAAGTAAGGGGTGTTGGGCGATTTTTGAGGACCAATACCGGGATTTCATGGATTCTCTTAATAGCTTGGTATTTTCGTGGCATAACAAAATGGCTAAGCAGTATTTTTATTGTATTATGGAATGGTTTTTCTAATTTATGATCGGGTATTTTCGTTTACAATCAGGATTACCAAGTGATGGTCCAATGACATACATTTCATTATTTTTGCTCAGATAATTTCATTTACGATCAACATGACTAAGTGATGGTCCTACAACATGGATTTCATTATTTAAGATAAGATATTTTCATTTACGATCAAGATGATCAATTGACTGACTTATGACATGGATTTCACTAAATTTTATTTATTACTGGGGACTCTCAGTTATGACCCCAAACAGCAAGGAATATTTTTTTTTTTGTGTTCAGATAATCATAATTATTATATGAGGATTTGTGAAGTAGTTTATTCGAGCATATCAAGATATTCTCACATACCAGGAGTCTTATCGATTGTCGGAAACTATAAGAAATTTTAAAGACAACATATGAAACAAAAAGTCATCGAATACTTTTATAGAGTTCATAGATAGAGATTTTGGAGAATTATAATGCAAGATTCACTTATAAGAAAATAATATCCCCACTCATTATTTTAGAAGTGTATATAAAGTTTCATAAGATGATGATATTCAGTCAATAATATTTATTTATTTGAGATATGCTTATTCACTCAGGCCTGATATATTTAGTTACAAAATGCGATACCACTATTGTGAGTTTATTGCAACAATATTCTCAGGGTAAATTTATGATTTGTGTACTCGAATATTTCAATTACGCAAATCAAGAGACTTCTGATATCACCCTGAGATATTTTTTATTCGATGACACAAATATATCTATTTTGTCATTCCCAAATCGAGAAATAAAGTAGATCGAGATATTTTGATGATTGACATTGTTTATAGTTTATCGTGGTATTTGGATTGGGTTACTTATTTATTGGACCATTTTGCCTAATTTGGAGAGTAATGGGTCATTACTTATTGGAATCCACTATTGGTAGGCCTAGTAAGTTATAATTGGGTTGGACAAATCACCTATATAAACATGGTTAAAGTGTTAAGGACGGGAGTTTGGATTCTTGACTTAAGTAGGATGCTGCTATTCTTTTCTTTTTCGCCCGGGAAACCTACGACTACGGCCATCAAAACATTATCTTTTTTCTTTAGTTTTTTACATCATGTTCTCCTATTGTAAATCTACGAACTTGACGTTTATAGTGTATTCAAATGCTACGGCCGGGGTGGTTTTTTATCCTTTCTTTTATAGAAAGGTTTTCCACCTACAAAAATCGTATCTTTTTACTTCTTGCTTTCGTATTACTTTTTCATTCGACCCCTATCCGTAAAAGGGGGTCTAAATTTTGTTATTGCTGATTTTTAGCAGCGATAACAACACCTAGTACATGTGGTTTAACTATGTGAAAAATGAATCAAATGATATTCATACAAATCACGTTGTAAATTTGGTAAAACCAAGTGATATTTGCCGGGGATATTTTCGTTATTATGGCATCCCGGGAGCTCGTCCGACGTGGCTAGATGGTATTTTCGGTATTCTCGTGTATATTCGTCATTCTATAATTTTGGGGGTATTCTTGTAATTTGGACTTCCCGGGCCTACATATTAGCATTTAACTTACGTTTCTAGCAGTTTCGGACATATTTGGACCCGGGCGGGGCCAAGGGTATTTTCGTAATTTGGCACCCGAGGAGCGTGCCGGTAAGTTGTGGCAATAATTTTTGCTGAATATTTGATACCTGGAAGCAATGAATTAGATTACGAGGTTTCCCGGTATTATCTCATCGTTACTTCCGTCTAATTCTCGATCGAAATGCAATTCCGGAGTTCTATTGCGATATGACATTTATTCTACTTTAATTAAAGATTATATGGGTACTTTGGGCTGAGTCAAGTGAAGTTGGGGTCCTGGGCCTGAAACTTGCCAATTGGGGTGGATTTCTCTATAAATATGAGCCCCAATGCACTGAAAAAGGGCCCTGACTCTTTTTGTATCTCCCAAGGCAAGACTTTCGTCCGAACTCGCGAGACTTCATTTTTCAGCTTCAATCCACGAGATTTCGCTCCAAGTCTCGCGACCACCTCCCTTTGTATCACTATTCGCGAGAATTCCTACCAAAACTCGCGACTGGCCCCTGCTGATCACTATTCGCGAGCTTTTGGCAGTTTCACCGTAACAGAGGTTTTGGAAGTTTCACCGTAACAGAGCTTTTGTCAGTTTCACCGTAAGAGAGGTTTTTGCAGTTTCACGGTAACAGAGTTTTTGGCAGTTTCGCCGTAACAGAGCTTTTGGCAGTTTCACCGTAACAGAGTTTCTGGCAGTTTCACCGTAACAGAACTTTTGGCAGTTTCACCGTAACAGAGCTTTTGGCAGTTTCATCGCAACAGAGTTTTTGGCAGTTTCACCGTAACGGAGTGCTTTTGGCAGTTTCGTCGTAACGGAGTGTTTTTGGCAGTCCCGATCGTTTTCGGACCTGCTTCCATCTTGAATATTGATATCACTTCATTGTAATTGTAATCTTTGAATATCATAGTGAAAACCAAGGTAGAGCATTGCTCTCCCGAGGACGTAAGCCCGCACATTGTGGGCCCAACCTCGTACATCGCTCGTGTCCCCACATAAATTGAACTCACATTATTTAATAAATCGACTGATCATAAATACACGAATAAAATATTTTTAGACGAGATAAGTTTGGCGCCGTCTTTGGGGACTGGAGATTTTTATCCCATTTAGAGCTTTATTGCTGAGCTTGGATCTCTATTATCATGACTACTCGTAATTCTGATGAAGATATTTTTGATGAATAAATTGAGGTGGATCCTATTCCTCAGGGTAATGATGAGTTTGCTGCGTTACCGGGGGCTCGGTCGTCAGTTCTGGAGGAGCCCCCTGCTCAAAATGTAACTATTCGGCTCTTCGGGAGCAGGTTTTCATCCAGAATGGCACCTAGTTTTTATCCTCAATCACGCCAATGTTTATCTAAGTGTTATGAATTCGCAAGAGAGTGGCCGAGTTGTTGTCCGTAATAATGCCCGCCTTTCGCCACCTGCACGCTCTAGATCTGCGGATCAAACGGATATAGATGAAGATTTGGATGAGCGAAGGCGTAGTTTAATTGCTCAGTTAGAGCAAGTCGAAGCTCAAAGGAGAGCCCGGAGGAACATTGTTATTCCGGAACCTGTTAATGATGTGGCGGCAGAGGAAGATATTGATCGTGTTCCGGAGCCGCAAGCGAATATGGCAGCAACCGGAGAGCAGAACGATACTCTGCAAAATATCGGAGAGCTAATTGAGTTGAAATTCAGGGAGATAAGTGGAAAAATCGAACAGAACGATGCCCGAATGAGTCAATTTTAGACCAACATGACTCTTGGACAGCAAAGGAGACGAGTGTATGGGGAGCACACCCGAGATACTCTTCAGACCTCGGCTTATGAGGGAGACTATGTTGAGAATGGGAGGGCTAATGAGACCATCTGTAATCGAGGAAAGGCTTTACCATCTATGGAAATTGTGCAAAGTCCGTGGAACAATTCAAATGCCTTATCTCCTTTTTCCACGGCGATTATTAGTGCCATACGTTCTGAGTTTATTGAGATGCCAAAGGATCTTCCTCAGTATCGCGGGTCAAGTGACCCACATGCTCATACATCAAACTTGGCGATCCATGTGAGTTTGATGAATTTCAGTGATGCGGCCATGTGCTTCGTTTTTGCCGCTTCTCTTAAGGAATCAACCCTTCGATGGTTTAATCGTTTACCGAGGCGTTCGATTGTTTCATATCAGGACTTTAAGAATCAATTCTATTCAGCTATCACGCCTTTCAATGCACCCATAAAGTCTAATACTTCTTTGACCGCGTTGCGGTATGATTCTTCAGAAAGATTGTTGGGTTTTATTACCCGTTTTGAGGCCGAGTGTAGAAAGATACCTCGGATTACTGTAAGTGAGAAGGTTGGGGTGCTCCAACTTATTCTAGCTGGATTCTCGTTATGTAATTCTTTGAATAGAGACCCCCCGGAGAGTATGGAAGATTTGACTTTGAGATGTACACAGTTTATCAGAGAAGATGATGGTTTGCGAGATCATGGAGTGATCGAAGTACGGGCGTATGGTTTCCACAATATTGTTGCAAGTCGCGGGTTGGACAAGGTTGTCCAACATGCATAACCTAAGTTGAGGGTTTTTCCTTCGTACAATTATGAACAGATTTTTGCCATCATTGAGCAAAAGAAGGGTGGATCTCTTCGTTATCCCCCTCCCTTGCAAGAACCAACGCCGGGGACTTACGAGTCACAAGTATTTTGTCATTTTCATCGGAGTTTTGGACATGCAACAAATGATATTCGGGAATTAATGTCTGAGGTGGAAAGGTTGCTAGAGTTGGGTCAGCTTGATGAATTGATCAGTACTGTGGAGGCTCTACCCGAGTCTAAGCTGGGAAAGATTGATATAAGTGTCCCGAAGGGGACGACACCTAAACACCCAACGGCCGATGCGCCACGGCTAAATGCAAGAGGATGTGGATATGGAGGACAGCGTGGCCATCGTCAAGGAGGTGACCAGAGGGGATTCTTAAACGGTGGTAGACAGAATCAGAGAGGTGGAAGGAGAGAAAACCATTATCAGGGCCGCGGTAGAAATCAGCCGCAAAGAAATCAGCAGGGGTACAGATATGAAGCTTACCCACCACCTCCCGCGAATCAACAAGCACTACCTCCTCCTCCGGCTGACATCAACCAGGGTCAACCTATTTTGAATGTTGAGAACTCTCAACCAAGGTGGGGTAATCTAGGCCCCAACATTATGACTATCGCGGGGGGAAAAAGTGTCGGCGATTCGAACCGCGCCCGCAAACGTTCTTATTAGGCATTACATCAGAAGAGGCGCTTTATGGAAGTGAACATGGTCCAGTTAACGGATTTGGATAAAATGACAACATCGTTTGGATCGGAGGATTTATCTGGGGTTTTCTCCCCACAAGATGATGCATTGGTTGTCTCCCCTGTCATTGAGAATCATCATGTTTCTCGAGTGTTAGTCGACACCGGAGATGCTACCAACATATTGACTGTTGCAGCCTTTGAGCATATGGCATTGAAAGGAACCACCCAACTCCAGTCCACGCATACAAAGTTAGTTGGTTTTAATAATAGTGTTGTTGCTGCTGAGGGATCCGTTGTTCTTCCGGTAACATTGGGCGACCCAGAAATATCAAGGACCTTGATGATGGAGTTTGCGGTGGTGGACCTCCCTATACTCCCCTATAATGCAATTCTTGGGAGAAGTTGTTTGAACCTATTTGGAGCTGTGGTATCTCAACCACATTTGATGATGAAGTTTCCCACACCGTTAGGCAATGGGAAGATGAAGGGAGATCAAGAGCTGGCTCACTCTTGTAATAATGTTGTGTAGAACTGTTATGGATAGATTAAAAGCGAAGTAACCCGTTTGTATGGTGGAATTCTCGTCCGATGAAGTTATGGATACAAACGAGGGACCGTCTCTTAGGAAGTTTAAAGAGAACGATATGAAGATAGAGCCTTTGGGAATCAAGACAGTGCCCTTATTCCCCGGTAATCCTGAAAAGACAGTGACGATCGGTTACGAGTTGTCACCAGAGGTTGAGAAGGAGGTAATTTCATTTTTGCAATGTAATGTAGATGTTTTTGCTTGGTCTTATCCGGATTATGTGGGGGTTGATCCCCAAGTCTGTTCTCATAGACTCAATGTTAACCCATATGTGCGACAAGTTAATCAGAAGAAAAGGAAGTTTTCCCCTGAGAAAGAGAGGGCGATTGATGAGAAGGTGGAAAGTTTGTTGCATGCAGGATTCATAGAGCCTGTTAGATACGCGGATTGGGTCGCGAATCCAGTGGTGGTCCCAAAGTTGAATAATGGCTAGAGAGTTTGCATTGATTCTACTGATTTGAATAAGGCATGCCCGAAGGATCCGTATCCGCCGCCGGCCATTGACATGATGGTGGATGCGGCCTGTGCCTTTGAATTCCTTAGTATTTTAGATACTTTTAAAGGATATAATCAAATTTTTATGCATTGTGAGGACAAGTTGTTTACTTCATTTATGACAATTAAAGGCATTTTTTGCTATAGAGTTATGCCATTTGGGTTGAAAAATGCTGGGGCCACCTATCAACGTTTAATGAATTCGATGTTCAAAGATATGATGGGAAAATCTTTGGAGGTTTATATCGACGATATATTGAAAAAGAGTAAACATGGGGATAACCACATCCAGTATTTGAATGATTGTTTTGGTGTATTGAGAAAGTATAGGATGAAATTGAATCCGCTTAAGTGTGCGTTTTGTGTGAAAGGAGGCAAGTTTCTCGGCTTTATGGTGTCTGAGAGAGGAATTGAGATGAATCCTGATAAGATAACAGCTATCCAAGAAATGACCCCTCCGACGACTGTTAAGGAAGTTCAAAGGCTAATTGGGAGATTAGCCTCATTGAATCCGCAGAGAGAAGTTTGCCGTTTATTAAAGTCTTGCGTAAGATGAATCTCTTGTATTGGGACGACGAGTGTAGCAGAGCGTTTGAGAGTTTGAAAGACTATTTGAGTAAGCTGCCGTTTATCTCTCCCCCATCACCGGGGGAACCGTTGGGTCTATATTTAGCAGTAACGAAAGAGGCAGTGACTGCAGCCTTAGTCAGGCTTAGCGATAAGGAACATAGACCGATATATTATGTGAGCTGGAAATTGCAGGGAGCGGAGTCCCGGTATACAGATTTGGAAAAGTTTGTGTTAGCTTTGATAGTCGCCTCGCGGAAATTGAAGCACTATTTTCAAGGACATCATATTGCAGTCTTGACAGTTCAGCCTATCCAAAGTGTGTTATCAAAGATTGATGGCTCTGGCAGGCTAGCAAAGTGGAATATCGAATTGGGCCAGTATCAGATAGAGTATATCTCCAGGCGAGCGTTAAAGGCTCAGGTGTTAGTGGAATTCATAGTAGAGATGACTCGGTCGGAAGAGTTGGGCATTCAGGAGTACTGGGATGCCTTTGTAGATGGATCGGTGTCTGCCGGGCGAGCCGGTATCAGTGTTTATTTTAAGGAAAGGAAGTCTGGTGAAGAACATGAATATGCTGTAAAGTTGCGCTTCCTCGCAACTAACAACATTGCCGAATATGAAGCCTTGATATTTTGTATTAACTTGGCAGTGGAAATTGGAATCGTACATCTGCATGCCCACTCTGATTTGCAGTTAGTGGTGAACCAATTTGCAGATACTTATGCCACCAATGGGAACCATTTGTTGAGGTATTTATAAAAGTTTAAAGAGGCGGCTAAAAATCTTAAGATATTCACGCTTACATATATCCCAAGGGAGGAAAACACGCGTGCATACGGTCTTGCAAAGGCGGCGACGATTTTTGAACTCTCGGATGAGTCAAAGATAACAACAATGATCCACTACCAGCTCTCTATCAGTCTTGTGGAAAGTGTGTGATGACCCTGGGTGTAAGTATATACCGGTGGCGAAGATATATTGGTGAAGGTAGAGCTGCAGACTTATTTTAAAAATCTACTCATTTTAAAGAGGCGTTCGCCTTAGAGTTATCGCATACTCATTCAAGCCCCGCTACACTGAGGACTCTTACACATTACTATTCTTATTATATGCGTTATTATTGAGCATTCCTGCCTGAGATTCAGGCAGATTCTTATTATCTCGGAAATATATTTCTCAATTTGGATTATTCGGAGTTATATTTCTCGTGAAGAACATGATGGAATATGAAAGTTAAAAAGAAAACAGAGAATCAAATTTTATATATATAGGGAATTCAAAAACGCGGAGAGACTACAAAAGTGAAGAAATTTGAGTATATAGAAGTTTATTTCTTCTTCTTCTTGGAACTCGAACCTTCACCGGGACCGCTGGGGCGCTTTCTTACCAGCTTAATAGTCGATGAGGGAGGATCAACCTCTTTTTCTTTATTTGTCGTAGTGGTCAACTTCTCGGGGACAAAACTCGCCATCTCGACCTCATGGCGTTCCCGAGCTCCTGTCGCACTAGTGGGAATGTATAATGGAGGGTCACATTGACCCATCACCTCCTCATCTTTTAGAAGATCTATCACAAGGGGGCCCACCGGTTCCGGGAATAATGTGGCAATCTTCGAAATGCATCCGGCAATGGACCCTCTTCGGGTATTTTGATCTTCTCCGAATAAAGCTGCTGGTGCAAGTCCTCTTCCAAATTGAAGTGGAGCACCCCGAACGGATCCCCCGAGCAGTCTAATTTGTCCTCCGCATCCGCAGGTTCGAACTTCCCGGACGGACTAGGATCAAGTCTTCCTCTCTCTTTGGGAGTTAAGGATATGCCCAAGATTCTCTAAGTCTGGACACTTCCTCTAAAGAAATACAAAGCAGATGACGTCGCATTAGCTAGGGTCGCCAGGTTTCGGAAAGTTGGGAAGTGCACTGTTGATATTACCCGGGTATATTCTCTTGTATTTATCCTTACCCGGGGGCTCGTCCGACGTGGTTATGTAGTATTTTCGGTATTTTCATATTTTATCACAAGGCATTTCCAGGGGGTATTCTCGTAATTCAGGCTCGTTGGGCCCCGTATAAAGTTTTTGTAGGCGTTTTGAGATGTTTTGAGTTATCCCGGCCCCGGACGGGGCTAGGGGTATTTTCATCATTTTCTACCCGGGAGCACATCGGTCGGGTGCAACGATGTTATGTTGCTGCGTATTCACTGCTTGGAGTCAAAGAACTAATTTACGAGGTTTTCCGGTATTTCCTCATCGTATTTCCGACTAATATCTTGATCGGGATTGGTTCCCGAAACTTCGGTATCAGCATGACATTTATTATATTATAATTGGAGGTTATATAAGTGTTTTGGGCTAAGTAAAGTTAACTGGGCTTATGGGCTCAAGTAAGCGAAGTTGGGCTGGATTCCTCTATAAATACAAGCCCCAGTGCATTTGGACATGGTCAGACAGTTAGCATGCTCCCCAAGGCAAGACTTCATTTTCCTGCACTGTAGTCTCGCGACTTATCTCACGTAGCCGCGAGTTATTGGTCCTGCACTGTTTCAATCGCGACTTATTGCACCAGACTGACACTCGCAACTTGTTGCACTGTTCGAGGTGCGAGTGATCGCCAGTAGTCGCGTGTTATTGACCACAACTCGCGACTGCACCTCTTTCCGGCGCAACGGAGTGTTTTCGATCGTTTTCCGAGACGTTTCCATCTCAACTATTGTTGTCACATCATTGTACTTGTATTTGTTGAATATTATAGTGAAAACCAAGGTAGAGCTTCGCTCTCCCGAGGACGAAAGCTCACACATTGTGGGCCCAACCTCGTATATCGCTCGTGTCCTCATAACAAGTTAATTTCGAGTAATTAAAATTGATTGATCTAAAAGTAAATACTCAAAATATTTTTAGACGAGATCAGTTTGGCGCCCTCCGTGGGGACTCGAAATTTTTATCCCATTGAGAGCCTTATTGTTGAGTTTGGATTTCTATTATCATGACTACTTGGAATTCTGATGGAGATATCTTTGATGAAGAAATTGATGCGGATCTTATTCCTCAAGTTAATGATGTTTTTGTTGTGTTACCAGGGGCTAGGTCGTCAGTTCTGGAGGCGCCCCCTGCTCAAAATGTAACTGTTCGGCCCTCTCGGAGCGGGTTTTCATCTGGAATGGCACCAAGTTTTTATCCTCGATCACGCGAATGTTTATCTAAGTGTTTTGAATTTGCAAGAATTGGCCGAGTTGCAGTCCCTAATAATGCCCGCCTTTCGCCACCTGTGCGCTCTAGATCTGCGGATCAAGGGGAGACTGATGAAGATTTGGAAGAGCGGAGACGTACTTGAATCGCTCAATTAGAGCAAGTTGAAGCTCAACAGAGAGCCCGGAGGAACGATGTTACCCCAGAACCTGTTAATGACGTGGCCTCAGGGGAAGATACCGATCGCGTTCCGGAACCGCGAGCAAATACTGCAGCAACCGGAGAGCAGAACGATACTCTTCAAAAGATTGGAGAGTTGATTGAGTTAAAGTTTAAGGAGATGAGTGGGAAGATGGAACAAAACGAGGCCAGGATGAATCAATTGGAGGCCAAACTGGCTCTTGGCCAGGAAAGGAGACGAGTGTACAGGGAACATACCCGAGATACTCATCAGGCCTCAGCTTATGAGGGAGATTATACTGAGAATGAAAGGGCTAATGAGCCCATCGGTAATAGAGGAAAGGTGTTACCATCTTTGGAAGTTTTGCAAATTCCGTGAAACACTTCAAATGCCTTATCTCCTTTTTCCACGGCGATTATCGGAGCCACTCGCTCTGAGTTTATTGAAATGCCTAAGGATCTTCCACAATANAAGAATTTCGGAGGCCCATATCTTCGATGTTTGTCCCCAGTACAGGCCAAGGCCGTTATAGAAGAAGTTCACGGTGGGGACTGTGGTGTTCATTCAGCAGGTCGATCCTTAGCGAATAAGGTTAATAGGGCCGGTTCGTCTTGGCCAACACTGGTGAAAGATTGTGTGAATTTTGTTCGGGCTTGTTCTGCTTGTCAGTTCCACTCAAGCGTGCATCATGTACCGAGAGCTAGTATGAAACCTTTACCGACAGCATGTCCTTTCGATATGTGGGACATCGATATTTTAGGACCATTTCCGAAGGCACCTAGCCAAAAGAAGTTCTGTATCGTGGCTGTGGAGCATTTCTCTAAGTGGATAGAGGTTGAAGCTGTATCATGAGTTCGGGAACAGGAAGTTATCAGTTTCCTTTGGAGGTACATCGTATGTCGATTCAGAATTCCCAGGATTTTGGTGTCAAATAACGGAACGCAATTTGCTGGAAAGAGGGTTAATGAATGGTGTGAGAGTTATGGAATCGAGCAGCGGTTTACCTCCGTGGCACACACAGAAACAAACGGGCTTACAGAGGTTATCAACCGTATTATCCTGCAACAGTTGAAATCACGAATAGATGAATCCAAAGGCTCTTGGGTGGATGAATTGTATAATGTGATGTGGGCATATCGGACATCACCGAGGTCCACTACCGGATTCAGTCCTTTCTCTTTAGTTTACGGCTCTGAGGCCGTGTCTCCGGTAGAAGTGACTATTTTATCATAAAGAGTTATCGCTTATGACGAAGTGTTGAACGAGGATATGAGAAAGCTGGACCTCCACTGTATTGATGATATCCGTGACAGAGCCGCAATACGAATGGAGGTATGTAAAAGGCGGATGACTAAGAAGCACGACAAGGGCGTTCGACCTATGTTGTTAAAGGTTGGAGACTTGATTCTTAAGAAAGTGGAAGTCTCGAAGCATGTCGGCAAGTTGGATCGAAAGTGGGAAGTGTAACGCCCTCAATATGGGCCTATTTGTTTTGTAAAAATACGATAATTAAAACGGAAATATTCGAATGCAAATTGAAAACATAGTTCGAAACATGAAAATACGTCAACATAATTTAGAGTATTCTCCAAAGGACCGGACTCTATCACCGGACAACCGACGACCTTCTTCCCATTCCCCTCTCATACCTCGTCCGCGTCACCTACAAAATCTGTAAAGCGGTCACAATTTATTAAAGGAAACTTCACACACGCTACACGTTATCTTTTCGTTTCTTAATTATACCGTACACGCACACGTGAATCATTCCACTTAACCGTTTTACTTATTCCCCTCTTCTTTTACCCTTATCATTCCCATCATTCATTAACTTTACTGTTGCCGAGATTAACATGCTCGGTGCATGTCCCGCCCAAGCCAACCGTTAGCTGTTGGATGACTCGACGGGCCATATGCTTCCCTTCCCCGGGTGGGTACTTAGGCGCTACCCCTTTTTCCACCCGGATCCGTTCTGCCCTCTTCGTACGTATCTTTTCCTCTTTGGAACTTACCGTTCCCTTCATCAGGCATGCCCTTCCTTTGGCGAAGCGTGTACTAGGCACGATGCCGGGTTCAGTCGGACGGTCCATCCTTCCTCACCCCGAGTCTTATTATCATTTATCTCGTTCATTCTCATCTTTTCTTCCTTCTGTATTAATCCAATCCCATTTCCCGAGTCTGAAGCTTCCCTTACTATATCGTGTTCGCTCAGCTAACCGTTCGCTTTAGCTTGTTATAATCCTCCCGTGCTTCCCCTGCATTTCGTAACAGGTCTTAGTTATTCGAATTCCGACGTTATTATCTTATTGTTAACCATGTGATTACCGTAGACCCCACGTGTCCATTTCCTCTCCCTATCCGACGTCGAGACGTAACGAAAACACTTAATTCCACTTTTTCCTCGAAATTCGCGACAATTCTATGCTGAAATCACAAATCGGCGATAATTTCACCTTTGGTCCGATTTCCGCGAGAATATTGCACTTGTCACGTTTTTCGCGATAATTTCTCCTTTGGTCCGATTTCCACGACAATTTTCACTTGTAACGTTTTTCGCGATAATATTGCACTGTCCAGATTTTCGCGACAATTTACTCTTCAACGAAAATCTGCGACAATATGCTCATCCAAAAATTCGCGATAAAATGCATCCATGGGAAAAATTCGCGATAATTACTTTCTTTGCGGGTATTTTCGGATCTTAATGATGATTAACTCGTTTTTGGGCCTCCTCACCCCTATTTATAGACATCCTAACTTTTCTAATTCCCACTTTGACCCCTCCTTCTTTTACTTTTGACCCCTCTTTTATCTTTTTCTTTACTTTTCTATTTTTCGTTCCCTTTTACGTTCTTTCGTTCCCGTATCTCTCATTATCTCTCGTCTAGACTTTACTGCTACATTCCCTACTATTTGTTTCGTCGTACCTTTTTTCTCGGCTATTACAGGAGGGACCGTACAGAGTAACGGCCGGAGTGAAGGAAGGAACGTACAAAATCGCAAATATGAGCGGGTAGGAGCTGCCACGGACTTGGCATATTTCCAATTTGCGCAAGTATTATGTATAGACGTGACTCATCAATCTTTTTTGAAAATAAAATTTCCCTTCTTTTTTGTGGTCATATTCTAATTTTTTAAGTATCTTTTTTGACGACATGAATTCAATCGACTAGGGGACTGGTAAGGTAGGAGTAGGTCCATTGCGTTTTAGTACGAAGGAGGATGAATAAATTAAATAGGTTAGATTAGAAATGCAATGTACCACATGTCTTATAGTCGATCATTTTCAAACTCGTCAAATTAGATACTGCGTCAAAATATTTTAAACATGATGAGTCTTCCTGTCCGCGGAAGGCTCCTCCATGACACGCCGTCTATACATAAAGACTGTTGGAATATGTTAAGAGGCCTGTTTGTTGTGATGTATGTTTCCGCGGAAAATCAGGGTGCAAGTATATACCGGACTCCTCCATGACACGCCGATGAGGGTCTCGCCCTCGCCGGAGGCTGGTCCATTTCCGCATGGCACCGTCTTATGGACGGGCTGAATGACACCGTTTTATGAACGGGTCCAGAGTGCGATGGCACCGTCTTATGGACGGCCCGAATGACACCGTTTTATGAACGGGTCGAGAGTACGATGGCGCCGTCTTATGGACGGGCCGAGTAAGTGATGACGCCGTCTTATTGACGGGTCGAGTGTGTGAGCCCCGGATGCAAGTATAAACCGTTGGCGAATGTGTGATGGCCCCGGGTGTAAGTGTATACCGGCGGCAAGTGTGTGATGGCCCCGGGTGTAAGTATATACCGGTGGCGAAGATATATCGGTGAAAGTATAGCGGTGGACTTATTTTAAGTATCTACTCATTTTAATTAGGCGTTCGCCTTAGAGTTATCGCGGACTTATACAAGCCCCGCTACACTGGGGACTCTTACGCATCATTGTAATTATTATTGTATGCGTTAGTATTGAGAATCCATACCCGAGATTCATATATATTCTTATTATCTCGTAAGTGTATTGCTTAGATTGATTTAATCGGAGTTATATATTCCTTGAGGAACGTGGCGAGAAAAGAAAGTTGAGAAAGGGAGAGGTTGTATTATTCCGAGTATGGTTCTTTGTTAAAAGTACAGTGGAGAAATTGAAAGGAAAACAAAAACGAATTTTATACACATGGGGAATACAAAATGGGGAGAGAATACAAAAGTGAAGAAATCATATTTAGAAGTTTATTTCTTCTTCGTCTGAGAGCCTGAGCCTTCACCAGGCCCACTGGGGCGCTTTTTCACCAGCTTTATTTTTTGGGAGGACGGAGGGTTGACGCCTTTTTCTTGAGGCCCTGTAGCGACCAACTTCTTGGAGGCGAACCTCGCCATTTCATCTTCGTGGCGCTCCCGAGCTCCAGTCACACTAGCGGGGGTATATATTTGAGGATCATACGACGCCATTACATCATCATCGTTCAGGAGCTCCGCCACGAGAGGGCCCATTGGCTCCGGAAATAAAGTAGCCAATCTCCTAAATGCATCCGGGGATGGGCCCTCCTCCATTTCGATATCCTCCGAGTAGAGTTGCTGGTGAAGATCTTCATCCATGTTAAAATGTAGCGCCCCAAACGGATCCTGCGAACAATCCAGCATGTCCTCACCGGGTATAGGCTCGAACTTCCCGTTGAGTTTGGGGTCAAGTTTCTTTTTCACCTCAGCTGTCAGAGATATGCCCAGGATTCTCTGCGTCTGGACACTCCCTCGTATGAAGTACATGACATTCGACTTGGAATGAGCTAACGCCCCCAGATTCTGGAAAGTATGGGAGCGTACTGTGTACTCCCATATTAACTTAATGAAGCAGTCGATAATCTGGGACGGCAACTTGGTGATTCGTGCCCGGAGTCGATCGGTGATGGATTGGAGGCCTTCATTTCTTGATTTAGCTCTTTAACCTCCTCCGTGGCTTTCCTGAGAGCTTTCTTATCGGCCGTTTTTTCCTCTTTGGCCTTCCTCAGCTTCTCCTCAGTTTGCTCCCGGATTTCCTTCAACTTGTCCTGTGCGTACTTCTCGTTGACCTTGAGGGTTTCTATGGATTGCTTTAGGGCGTGCCTTTGCCCAATATGAAAAGCTGAATTCTCCGTCAGCTCGCTGCGGTGAGCTCGAAGCAAAGAGTCAATTGCCTTGCTATGCTCTTCTCGGAGTGTTGCCATCTCCTGGGCATGCTTATCTCGCTGATTCTGCAACAGCTTCTCCGCCGCCTTCTTCGTCTGCTCCCCAATAATATCCGGAGAGTCGAGCTCCGAGTGTCTGAGCATACAGTAATCCTCTACTGCAGCTACTGTGCCCAACTCGATTATCGTCCGCTCCATCTGAAATGAAAACAAGAATGGTTAGTACATACGACGTAAGAGATAAAGTTATAGGGGAGTAATTGCTAGTGTCGCAACGAACCTCCCCAATGGCACGACGCATCGTCGCGGTCTGACTCATTAACCGACCAACGTCGGTAAACACCGTGTGGTCAACCCGACCAAGAGGCGGCAACTCCGGGTTGCGCTCCAAATATGCCAGGGCCGGCCGATTCGATACGTTGTCACCTCTTGGAATTCGAAAGGTGAGTCCGTCCTTTATCAACACGAAGCCGGCCCGACGTCCCATATGGAGCCATTCCTTAACCGTCAGTCTCGGGATGTCATGTATACGGAAGGCGTCGATAAATTCGGCGGATAACCCACTCATTTTGATGGGTTCCGCGATCTCCAAGATGGTGGGACCCTCCGCCGGTCCTTTCCCTTTGTCCGGACGGGCGCCCTGATTGGTCTCTCCCTCCGGACGGGTTTCTTAGCATATTTCCTCCACCACCGGGTCCATCAGTTGGTTCTCGCTAATCTTGCCCTTCTCGTCATCCCGGATGATATCCACTAATGTTTCGGCAAAGTCGTACATGCCTTCATCGGGGGTGGGCTCCTCAACAGCGTACTCTAATCGCCGAGACAAGGGGATTAGGTCTTCGGGACTCTCAGTAATTACTGCGGCCGGCTCCTCATTTACTGGCTTGGGATTGGACACCAATGCAGCAGATTGTGGTGGTGGAGGACTATCGTATCTTATTTCCCCAGTTGGGGATGCCGCTTCTTGTAAACTTGACACCAGCTCGGCCACGACAGTTCGGTTTCGAGTCCCCGGTGGCGCCTCGAAGATGAGCTCGTCATCATCCGCAAGTAGGTCACGGAGGAAATTCAGCCGGTCCCCCTTCGTTGTTGGATCCTTAGTTGGAGCCATTATTTTATCTGCAAGACAAGTAAGTTAAGTGAGAAACGCGAAGTGGAAATTTGAAACAAGTTAAATCAAGTTCCTAAGGTTATTTCCTATCAAATAAGAGTTATCAAGTTTAGCCCCGATATGAATATACGGTTCAGATACCTAGTAGTTCTCTACTAAAATGGGGAGGGACCGGAAGGAGGTTGAAAGCAACCAGGATCGGGGCGTAGAATAAGGTCTTCACGGTCCAGTCAGCGCCGTCGGACCTAACGCAATCGAGGAGTGCCTTCCTCAGAGGTCTCGGAAGGGTCATCCGAGGAATAGGGCCGTAGGCTTCAGGAAACAATATTATTTTTTCGGAAGGGTAGTCTCCGCCAAGGAAGACTCAGGGGAGACAGCCTCGTATCTCCCACACCACAGACAAAAAAGAAGTGTTTCTTCCAGTCGTGATTGGAGTGGGGAGTAGAAAAAGGGAACGGGCTTGTCTTATGCCTCGGGCGGAAAAATATACAACCCTGGGCACCAAAATTGACGGCAGTACTAATGTGGAAGATTTGAAAGAAAAGGTCTATGGTCAAAGGAATGCAATTCACCTCCATGAATATTATGAAGGCGACGACAAGAGAGATTGAATTAGGGTTCAGTTGGAAAAGATGAATTGGTACATGCGAGAGCAATTCTACAAGGAAAGGATGAAGAGGGAAACGAAGGCCACATTCTAAGTATTCAAGAGAAACCGTGTGGGTGGCGATCGGAGGTGTCAAAAGACGGTCGGTAGGTTCAGGTTGGTATAAATCACAGTCGGAAGGGAGATAATATTGTTCAAGAATCGATACCCACTTCCGAGCAAGCATGCTATAACGTTGGTTAGAGGATTTGAGGGCTTTAACCGCGGAGCTTTGAGGGCCGAGTGTGTTTTCGAGACGAGCGACCCTCTCGAAAAAATGAGAATTTATTGTGGAAAGGCAAGGAGGAAAAGGGGCTGTGATCGAATCGAGACTCCCCTAGCCGGAGGAGGAGTCCGAATGATCGGAGGATGAAGTAGTGGCGGAGCCCGAGGATTCGGTGCGATGAGAAGTCATTGGTAAATTTAATTCAAATTTATTTTTTGAAATTATTTTTACAAATTTTACTAAGTGTCTCGCGAGTTATTGGCGAAATGTCGCGAGAATTACTTTTTAAGTCCTTAGTTGCGACTTGCTGAAGTTCAGTCGCGAGAGATACAGTGCTCGCGAGTTATTGCAAGTGAGTCTGAAGTCACGAGTTATTGACGACAAGTCGCGAGAGCACAGTCTACGCGAGTTATAGTAACAAGGCAGTCGCGTGATATGGTCGCGACTGTCACAGTGATACGATAAGTCGCGGAATGCACAGCAGCTACGATAAGTCGCGAGAGCAAGGGATTCCGTGCGAGAAAGTAAGTTGTGAAGGGTGTACAGGGTATTTATAGGGGTGATATCCCGAGTCAAAAAATCCCGAAATTTTCACCCGAGCTCAAAATCTAACGTTCTTAGTGTCAAAACGATCGTATTGACGAGAGACTTTCAACTATGCTATGGATTTTTTTCGGCGGGGCTCTCGAACGATAATCGGCTTTCGGGACGAGCTGGTGATATATGGTTTACGACTCAGAATCTGAATCTGAAAACCAGGGGACTGTTGATATTACCCGGGTATATTCTCTTGTATTTATCCTTACCCGGGGGCTCGTCCGACGTGGTTATGTAGTATTTTCGGTATTTTCATATTTTATCACAAGGCATTCCCAGGGGGTATTCTCATAATTCAGGCTCGCTGGGCCCCGTATAATGTTTTTGTAGGCGTTTTGAGATGTTTTGAGTTATCCCGGCCCCGGACGGGGCCAGTGGTATTTTCGTAATTTTCCACCCGGGAGCACATCGGTCGGGTGCAACGATGTTATGTGGCTGCGTATTCACTGCTTGGAGGTAAAGAACTAATTTACGAGGTTTTTCGGTATTTCCTCATCGTATTTCCGACTAATATCTTGATCGGGATTGGTTCCCGAAACTTCGGTATCAGCATGACATTTATTATATTATAATTGGAGGTTATATAAGTGTTTTGGGCAAAGTGAAGTAAACTGGGCTTATGGGCTCAAGTAAGCGAAGTTGGGGTGAATTCCTCTATAAATACAAGCCTCATTGCATTTGGACAGGGTCAGACAGTTAGCACGCTCCCCAAGGCAAGACTTCATTTTCCTGCACTGTAGACTCGCGACTTATCGCACGTAGCCGCGAGTTATTGGTCCTGCACTGTTTCAATCGCGACTTATTGCACCAGACTGACACTCGCGACTTGTTGCACTGTTCGAGGCGCGAGTGATCGCCAGTAGTCGCGTGTTATTGACCAAAACTCGCGACTGCACCTCTTTCCGGCGCAACGGAGTGTTTTCGATCGTTTTTCTAGACGTTTCCATCTCGACTATTGTTGTCACATCATTGAACTTGTATTTGTTGAATATTATAGTGAAAACCAAGGTAGAGCTTCACTCTCCCGAGGACGTAAGGTCACACATTGTGGGCCCATCCTCGTATATCGCTCGTGTCCTCATTACAAATTAATTTCGAGTAATTAAAAATTGACTGATCTAAAAGTAAATACCCAAAATATTTTTAGACGAGATCAACTTTATACTCCCATATCAGTTTCCGGAAACTGTCATTGATCTGGGACGGCAACCTAGCAGCTCGAGCCCGAAGACTATCTACGGTAGACTTTAGGGATTCAATATTTGATTTTAGCTCTTTATTATCCTCTAGGGCCTTCCCGAGAGCCTTCTTATCAGCAGCATTGGCATCTTTGGCCTTTTTCAGCTTTTCTTCGGTCTAAGCTCTAACCTCCTTCAACTTGTCTTGAGCACATTTTCCTTTTGTCTTGAGGGTATCAATGGATTGCTCAAGAGCATGCCTTTTCCCAATGTGAAACGCCGCACACTCCGTTAACTCACTGCGATGAACCCGAGTTAGGGCTTCGATCGCCTTGTTATTTTCTTCCCTGAGCGCCGCCATCTCTTGGGTATGCTTTTCCCGCTGATTCTGCATCAATCTTTTTGCGGCCTTCTTCGTCTGCTCCCCGATTATATCCGGACTGTTGAGCTCCAAATGCCTAAGCATGCAGTATTCCCCTACTGTAGCTGCGGTGCCCATCTCCACGACTGTCCGCTCCATCTGAAAGAAAAGCAAAAACCATAAAAATTAGATAGTATGCGGATGAAACAAAGAGCAAGTAACAATGGTCAATGTGATTACAAACCTCTCCCATCATGCGACGTGCTGTTGCAAATTTGCTCATCAACCGACTAAAATCGGTGAACACCGTGTGATCATCTCGTCCACGCGGTGGTAATGACGGATTCCTTTCAAAATACGTCAAGGCCGATATATTGGAAACGCAATCACCCCTCAGAATCCGAAAGGTTACTCCGTCTTTCAATAGTACCAGGCCAGCCTGACGTCCCATCTTGAGCCATTCCTTCACTATATGTTTCGGTATATCTCTTATTCGGAAGGCATCGAGGAACTCGGCGGTTAACCCACTCTTTCTATTGGGTTCCGCAATCTCCAAAATGGTGGGGCCTTCCACCAGTCTTTTCCCCTTATCCGAAGGAGCTTCTTGGTTTATTTCTCCCTCCGGACGGGTCCCATGCTCAACCTCCTCCACAAACGGGCCTATCAGCTGACCCCGCTTATTTCGCCCTCCTCCTCGTCCCCGAGAACATCCACTAGTGTCTCGGCGAAATCATACATCCCTTCGTCGGGGGAGAATTCTCTAGCTGTAAGCTCCAACCGCCGAGATATAGGAACTAAATCTTCAGGACTCTCGGGGACCTCTCTAGTCGGCTCATTTCCTGCGGGCTCGAGATTCCCACTTGCCGGCGGAGCAGGCGGTGTTGGAGTATCCGAGCGTGGGGCCTCTTCCGTTTGCGGCGACAGTTCTTGCAAGCTTTGCGCCAACTCATCCGCGGCAGTGCGCTTCCGAGATCCGGCCGCCATCTCGAAGATCAGCTCATCCTTTTCCATAACAAGAGTACGAAGTGATCTCAGTTTGTCGCCTAATCTCGAACGACCTTCATAGGGAGCCATTATTTTATCTGCAAAATAGGCAAGTCACGTGAGAAATACCGTTGAAAGACTATAGGTATGTATATATATATGTGCTAGTTTTGGAAAGGTTTTCTGATCGAGGAAGAGTTGTTGAGATGATTAAGTATTAATGTGTGGTCCTGATACTTAAAAGTTCCCTACTAAAATGGGTAGGGGCCGGAAGGATGTTGGAGGCGACCAAGATCGGGGCATAGAATAGCGTCTTCGGGGTCCAATCGGTACCGTCCGACCTAGCGCATGCGATAATTATCCTCTCTAAAGCTTTAGGAGTAATGGATCGCGGAATAAGATAGAAAGATTCTAGAAAGAAAGGTTCCCCCTCAATTAGGAACCGCCAGGGAAGGCTAAGTGCTGATAAGCTAGTGGAACCCACACAAGTAACGAGAAAGAAGTGCTTCTTCCAATCATGATTCGATTGGGGGTTTGAGAATGGAAAAGGGCTTTTCTTATGCCTCAGACGAAAAAAGATGCAACCCTGAGCGCCATAATGGATAGTAGTAGTGATTTGGAAGATTGGGAAGAAGCTGTCGACGGTCATCGAGATCCCCTTTGTCTCCATAAAAATGATATAGGTGACCACCAAAGACATCGAGTTTGGGTTCAACTGGAAGAGATGGATGTTCAAATAAGTTAAGAGTGTGGAGATGAACGGGTGAAGCGGAAAGCGAAGGCCACACTCAAGGTACTTTTGACAAACAACATGAGTGCCAATCGGTGGACATAGAATCCGATCAGAAGGACCCGGTTGGTATAGAACGCAATCAGAAGGGAAGTGGTAATTTTCCACGATAGACATCCACTTCCGAGGGTGCATGGTATGGGGTTGGTCAAAAGATTTAAAGACTTTTACGGCAGAGCTCTCAGGACCTACCGTATTCTCAAGATGTGTGAGTCGATCGAAGAACTGTGGATAAGGGTTCGTGATGGGAGAGCGAAAAGCTAATAAACTCGAATTAAAACTCCCCGAGCCGGATGAGGAGCCAGAGGAATGGGAAGACGAGGCATCGGAGTTCGAGGAATGAGCGGAGTCGGAGGACATGGTGTGAAGTTCTCAAAATTAAGGTTTTGGAATTTTTTAGAATTATTTCAGATTTTTATAAGTGTCTCGTGAGTTTTCGTACCAAAAGTCGCGAGAGTCATTGTGCAGCGTATGCAGTCGCGAGATTTCGTTTCAGTTTTAAGTCTGCTTTCAGTGTTCCGTCGTGAGATTTCGTTCAAGGTAAGACCGCTTGTCACTGTTCTATCGCGAGATTTCGTTTAGGTTAAGTCTGCTTTTGTCACTGTTCTGTCGCGAGATTTCGCTCCAAACGTCGCGAAGGTACTTTGCAATGGAAGTAGTCACGAGATTTCGTTTGAAATGTCATGAGAATGCCTGGAATGGTACTATCAGGGGGCGGCACTAAAATTTATAGGGCCGGTGTAAAGCCCTCAATATGGGCCTACTTGTTTTGTAAAAATACGATAATTAAAACGGAAATATTCGAATGCAAATTTAAAACATAGTTCGAAACATGAAAATACGACAACATAATTTAGAGTGTTCTCCAAAGGACCGGACTCTATCACCGGACAACCGACGACCTTCTTCCCATTCCCTTCTCATACCTCGTCCACGTCACCTACAAAATCTGTAAAGCGGTCACAATTTATTAAAGGAAACTTCACACACGCTACACGTTATCTTTTCGTTTCTTAATTAAACCGTACACGCACACGTGAATCATTCCACTTAACCGTTTTCCTTATTTCCCTCTTCTTTTACCCTTATCATTCCCATCGTTCATTAACTTTACTATTGTCGAGATTACATGCTCGGTGCATGTCCCACCCAAGCCAACCGTTAGCTGTTGGATGACTCGACGGGCCATATGCTTCCCTTCCCCGGGTGGGTACTTAGGCGCTACCCCTTTTTCCACCCGGATCCGTTTTGCCCTCTTCGTACGTATCTTTTCCTTTTTGGAACTTACCGTTCCCTTCATCAGGCATGCCCTTCCTTTGGCGAATTGTGTACTAGGCACGATGCCTGGTTTGGTCGGACGGTCCATCCTTCCTCACCCCGAGTCTTATTATCATTTACCTCATTCATTCGTATCTTTTCTTCCTTCTTTACTAACCCAATCCCATTTCCTAAGTCTGAACCTTCCCTTACTATATCGTGTTCACTCCGCTTACCGTTTGCTTTAACCTGTTATAATCTTCCCGTGCTTTCCCTGCATTTCGTAACAGGTCTTAGTTATTCGAATTCTGACGTTATTATCTTATTGTTAACTATGTGATTACCGTAGACCTTACGTGTCCTTTTCCTCCCACGATCCGACTTCGGGACGTAACGAAAATACTCGAACTCAGTATTTCCGCGACAATTCTACTTCTGCCCTGAAATCCGCGATAAAAATACCCTAGGATTAAAATCCACGATAATATTGCACTGGGATGAAATTCGCGATAATTTATGCCTTACTGGAAATCCGCGACAATTTTACTCTTCGTAAATTTTCGCGACAATTTTGCCTACGTAAATTTTCGGGACAATTTTACTCTTCCAAATTTTCGCGACAATTCTTGCCTTCATATTTTTCGCGATAATTTTTGCCCTTGGAAATTTTCGCGACAATTTCCTTCTTCGTCCCAATTTTAAAATTTTCGTGTCTTAATGATGATTAACTCGTTTTTGGGCCTCCTCACCCCTATTTATAGACATCCTAACTTTTCTAATTCACACTTTAACCCCTTCTTCCTTTGCCTTTTGACCCCCTTTTAATCTTTTTCTTTACTTTTCAAATTTTCATTTCCTTTTACATTCTTTCGTTCCCGTATCCCTCATTATCTCTCGTCTAGACTTTTACCGCTATGATCCCTACTATTTGTTTCATTGTACCTTTTTCTCGGCTATTACAGCTGGTCTCTCCCTCCAGACGGGTTTTTTGGCATATTTCCGCCACCACCGGGTCCATCGGCTGGTCCTCGCTAATCTCGCCCTCCTCGTCATCCCCGATGATATCCACTAATGTTTCGGCAAAGTCGTACATGCCTTCATCGGGGGTGGGCTCCTCAACAGCATACTCTAATAGCCGAGAGAAGAGGATTAGGACTTTGGGACTCTCAGTAATTGCTGCAGCCGGCTCCTCATTTACCGGCTCGGGATTGGCCACCGTTGCAGCAGATTGTGGTGGTGGAGGAGTGTCGCGTCTTATTTCCCCAGTCGGGGATGCCACCTCTTGTAGACTTGACGCCAACTCGGCCACGACAGTTCGGTTACGAGTCCCCGGTGGCACCTCAAAGATGAGCTCATCATCCTCCGCAAGTATGTCACGGGGGAAATTCAGCCGGTCCCCCTTCTTTGTTGGATCCTTAGCTGGAGCCATTAATTTAGCTGCAAGACAAGTAAGTTAGGTGAGAAACGCGAAGTGGAAATTTAAAACAAGTTAAATCAAGTTCCTAAGGTTATTTCCTATCAAAGAAGAGTTATCAAGTTTAGCCCCGATATGAATATACGGTTCAGATACCTTGTAGTTCTCTACTAAAATGGGGATGGACCGGAAGAAGGTTGAAAGCAACCAGGATCGGGGCGTAGAATCCCCCACACCGCAAACAAAAAAAAGTGTTTCTTCTAGTCGTGATTGGAGTGGGAAGTAGAAAAAGGGATCTGGCTTGTCTTGTGCCTCGGGCGGAAAAATATACAACCTTGGGCACCAAAATTAACGGCAGTACTAATGTGGAAGATTTGAAAGAAAAGGTCTATGGTCAAAGGAATGCAATTCACCTCCATGAATATTATGAAGGCGGCGACAAAAGAGATTGAATTAGGGTTCAGTTGGAAAAGATGAATTTGTTGATGCAAGAGCAATTCTACGAGGAAAGGATGAAGAGGGAAACGAAGGCCACATTCTAAATATTCAAGAGAAACAGTGTGTGTGGCGATCGGAGGTGTCAAAAGACGGTCGGTGGGCTCAGGTTGGTATATGACACAGTCGGAAGGGAGATAATACTGTTCAAGAATCGATACCCACTTCCGAGCATGCATGCTATAAGGGTTGTTAAAGGATTTGAGGGCTTTAACCACGGAGCTTTGAGGGCCGAGTGTGTTTTCGAGACGAGCGATCCTCTCGAAAAAATGAGAATTTATTGTGGAAAGGCAAGGAGGAAAAGGGGCTGTGATCGAATCGAAACTCCCCGAACCGGATGAGGAGTCCGAATGATCTGAGGATGAAGTAGTGGCGGAGCCCGAGGATTTGGTGCGATCGGAAGCCATTGGTAAATTTAATTCAAATTTATTTTTTGAAATTATTTTTACAAATTTTATTAAGTGTCTCGCGAGTTATTGGCGAAAAGTCGCAAGAATTATTGTTTAAGTCCTTAGTCGCGAGATGTGGAAGATATGTCGCGAGAAGCACAGTACACGCGAGTTATGGTTATAAGTCTGGTTCAAGGCAGTCGCGTGTTATGGTCGCGACTGGCATAGTACTCGCAAGTTGTTGAAGTTCTTAGAAGTCGCGAGTTACAATAAGTCGCGGGTAGCAAAGTGTTACGATAAGTCGCGAGTTACGATAAGTCGCGAGTGCAAGGGATTCCGCGCGAGAAAATGAGTTATGAAGGGCGTTTAGGGTATTTATAGGGGTGATATCCCGAGTCGAGAAATCCCGAAATTTTCACCCGAGCTCAGAATCTGACGTTCTTAGTGTCAAAACGATCGTATTGACGAGAGAATTTCAACCATGCTAAGGATTTTTTCGGCGGGGCTCCCGAACGATAATCGGCTTTCGGGACGAGTTGGTGATATATGGTTTACGACTCAGAATCTGAATCTGAAAACCAAAGAACTATTGATATTACCCGGGAATACTCTCTTGTATTTATCCTTACCCGGGGGCTCGTCCGACGTGGTTATGTAGTATTTTCGGTATTTTCATATTTTATCACAAGGCATTCCAGGGGATATTCTCGTAATTCAGGCTCGCTGGGGCCCGTATAAAGTTTTTGCAGGTGTTTTGAGATGTTTGAGTTATCCCGGCCAAGGACGGGGCCAGGGGTATTTTCGTAATTTGCCACCTGGGAGAACATCGGTCGGGTGCAACGATGTTATGTGGCTGCGTATTCACTGCTTGGAGGTAAAGAACTAATTTGCAAGGTTTTCCGGTATTTTCTCATTGTATTTCCGACTAATATCTCGACCGGGATAGGTTCCCAAAATTTCGGGATTAGCATGGCATTTATTATATTATAATTGGAGGTTATTTAAGTGTTTTGTGCTAAGTGAAGTAAACTGGGCTTATGGGCTCCAGTAAGTGAAGTAGGGCTGGATTTCTCTATAAATACAAGTCCCAGTGCATATTGACGGGTTCAGACTGTTATCACACTTTCCAAGGCAAAGTATTATTCTGCATACTGTAGAGTCACGACTTTTCGTCCGTAGCCACGACTTGTTGCCTGATTCCTAGCCAGAGTCGCGACTTATTGATCTTCATCCTGCATACACGACTTGTTGCTGGTACAGTATATTTCGCGAGTTATTGCTCTGCTGCACGTAGTCGCGATTTGTTGCTACCCAGCCTGTCTCGCGACTTGTTGCTGGTACAGTATATTTCGCGACTTGTGGCCCGCAACTCACGGCTAACAGCCCTTCAAGCTCGACTGAGTGTTTTTGATGGTTTTTCGAGCCGTTTTTATCCGTGTTATCATTATCACCTCATTGGAAACAAGGTAGAGCTTTTATACTTGTATAATTTGATTATTATATTGAAAACAAGGTAGAGCTTCGCTCTTCCGAGGACGTAAGCCCACACATTGTGGGCCCAACCTCGTATATCGCTCGTGTAGTCATAACAAAATAATTTCGAGTAATTAAAAATTGACTGATCTAAAAATAAATACCCAAAATATTTTTAGACTAGATCAATATACAAAATAGTAAGTTCGAAAACGGAATGATCGTGCAAGTCATAACAACTCGACTTCATGTCATAGCGTTATACTATAGTTTAAACGCATAAATCATGGTATAACCAAGTTATTCTTGGATCTAACAACATGTCTTCATGTTTTAACAACATCAATTCAAGTTTAATAGAAATCAAAATCATCACAACTATAACATGTGGTGGAACTATGTGAAAAATGAGCCAAATGATATTCATACAAATCACATTCTATATTTTGTAAAACAAAACTATTCAAATTAAATAAAGCCTAACATCACGAATACTTGTTGTATATACAAAAAAAGTAAGTTCGAAAACAGAATGATCGTGCAAGTCAAAACAACACGACTTCATGTCATAGCATTTAAACTATTGTTTAATCACATAAATCATATTATAACCAAGTGATTCTTTATTCTAACAACATGTATTCATGTTTTAACAACATCAGTTTAAGTTTAATTGAAATCAAAATCATCACACCTAGAACATGTGGTGGAACAATGTGAAAAATAAGATAAATGATATTCATACAAATCACATTGTAAAAGAGGTAAACCAAATGTATTCAAACTAAATAAAGCCTAACATCACGAATACTTGTTGTATATACAAAAAAACAAAGTTCAAAAATTGAATGATCGTGCAAGTCATAAAAACTCGACTTCATTTCATAGCGTTAAACTATAGTTTAACGCATAAATCATGGTATAAACAAGTTATTCTTGGATGTAACAACATGTATTCATGTTTTAACAACATCAATTCAAGTTTAATTGAAATCAAAATCATCACACCTATAACATGTGGTGGAACTATGTGAAAAATGAGCCAAATGATATTCATACAAGTCGCATTCTATCTTTTGTAAAAAAAAATATATTCAAATTAAATAAAGTCTAACATCACGAATACTTGTTGTATATACAAAAAAACAAAGTTCAAAAATTGAATGATCGTGCAAGTCATAAAAACTCGACTTCATTTCATAGCGTTATACTATAGTTTAACGCATAAATCATGGTATAAACAAGTTATTCTTGGATGTAACAACNAACACGACTTCATGTCATAGCATCTATACTATATTTTAAACACATAAATCATGGTATAACCAAGATATTCTTGGTTTTAACAACATGTAGTCATGTTTAAAAACAACAAATTCAAGATTAATTGAATTCAAAATCATCACACCTACAACATGTAGTGGAACTATGTGAAAAATGAGTCAAATGATATTCATACAAATCACATTGTAAATTTGTTAAAACCATGTGTATTCAAACTAAATAAAGACTAACATCACGAATACTTGTTGTATACACAAAAAAAGTAAGTTCGAAAACGTAATGATCATGCAAGTCAAAACAACACGACTTCATGTCATAGCATCTATACTATATTTTAAACACATAAATCATGGTATAACCAAGATATTCTTGGTTTTAACAACATGTAGTCATGTTTTAACAACGATCAATTCAAGATTAATTGAAATCAAAATCATCTCACCTAGAACATGTGTTTAACTGTGTGAAAAATGAGCCAAATGATATTCATACAATTCACATTGTAAATTTGGACAAACCAAGTGTATTCAAACTAAATAAAGACTAACATCACGAATACTTGTTGTATATACAAAAAATTAAGTTCGAAATGGGAATGATCGTTCATGTCATAACAACACGACTGCATGTCAAAGTATTTATACTATAGTTTAAACACATAAATCATGGTATAACCAAGTGATTCTTGGATCTAACAACACGTATTCATGTTTAAAAACAACAAATTCAAGATTAATTGAATTCAAAATCATCACACCTACAACATGTAGTGGAACTATGTGAAAAATGAGTCAAATGATATTCATAAAAACCACATTATAAATATGGAAAAACCAAGTGTATTCAAACTAAATAAAGCCTAACATCACGAATGCTTGTTGTATATACAAATATAGTAAGTTTAAAAACGGAATGATCGTGCAAGTCATGACAACACGACTTCAAGTCATAGCATTTAAACTATAATTTAATCACATAAATCAGGGTATAACCATGTGATTCTTGTTTCTAACAACATGTATTAATGTTTTAACAACATCAATTAAAGTTAACTGCAATCATAATAATGACACCAAGAACGTGTGGTTGCACTGTGTGAAAACGAGGCAAATGATATTCATTCAAATGACATTGTAAATTTGGTAAAACCAAGTGTATTCAAACTAAATAAAGACTAACATCATGAATACTTGTTGTATATACAAAAAAACAAAGTTCAAAAATTGAATGATCGTGCAAGTCATAAAAACTCGACTTCATTTCATAGCGTTATACTATAGTTTAACGCATAAATCATGGTATAAACAAGTTATTCTTGGATGTAACAACATGTATTCATGTTTTAACAACATCAATTCAAGTTTAATTGAAATCAAAATCATCACACCTATAACATGTGGTGGAACTATGTGAAAAATGAGCCAAATGATATTCATACAAGTCGCATTCTATATTTTGTAAAAAAAAATATATTCAAATTAAATAAAGACTAACATCATGAATACTTGTTGTATATACAAAAAAACAAAGTTCAAAAATTGAATGATCGTGCAAGTCATAAAAACTCGACTTCATTTCATAGCGTTATACTATAGTTTAACGCATAAATCATGGTATAAACAAGTTATTCTTGGATGTAACAACATGTATTCATGTTTTAACAACATCAATTCAAGTTTAATTGAAATCAAAATCATCACACCTATAACATGTGGTGGAACTATGTGAAAAATGAGCCAAATGATATTCATACAAGTCGCATTCTATATTTTGTAAAAAAAAATATATTCAAATTAAATAAAGTCTAACATCACGAATACTTGTTGTATATACAAAAAAAGTATGTTAGAAAACGGAATGATCGTGCAAGTCATAAAAACACAAATTCATGGTATAACCAAGTTATTCTTCATTCTAACAACATTTATTCATGTTTTAACAACATCAATTCAAGTTTAATTGAAATCAAAATCATCACACCTAGAACATGTGGTGGAACTATGTGAAAAATGAGCCAAATGATATTCATACAAATCGCATTATAAATTTGGTAAAACCATTGTATTCAAACTAAATAAAGCCTAATATCACGAATACTTGTTGTATATACAAAAAAAGTAAGTTCGAAAACGGAACAATTGTGCAAGTCATAACAACACGTCCTAATGTCATAGCATTTAAACTATAGTTTAATGACACAAATCATGGTATAACCACGTTATTCTTGGTTCTAACAACATGTATTTATGTTTTAACAACATCAATTCAAGTTTAATTGAAATCAAAATCATCACACCTAGAAAATGTCGTTTAACTATGTGAAAAATGAACCAAATGATATTCATAAAAATCACATGGTAAACCATGTGTATTCAAACTAAATAAAGCCTAACATCACGAATACTAGTTGTATATACAAAAAAAGTAAGTTCGAAAACGGAATAATCGTGCAAGTCATAACACCACGACGTGATTTCATAGCATTTTTACTATAGTTTAAACACATAAATCACGGTATAACCAAGTTATTCTTGGTTCTAACAACATGTATTCATGTGTTAACAACATCAATTCAAGATTAATTGAAATCAAAATCATCACAACTAGAACATGTGTTTAACTATGTGAAAAATAAGCCAAATGATATTCATACAATTCACATTGTAAATTTGGTAAAACCAAGTGTATTCAAACTAAATAAAGACTAACATCACGAATACTTTATGTATATACAAAAAATTAAATTCGAAAACGAATGATCGTGCATGTCATAACAACACGACATCATGTCAAAGCATTTATACTATAGTTTAAACACATAAATCATGGTATAACCATGTGATTCTTGGTTCTAACAACATGTATTCATGTTTTAACAACATCAATTTTAGTTTAATTGAAATCAAAATCAACACACCTAGAACATGTGGTGGAACTATGTGATTAATGAGCCAAATGATATTCATAAAAATCACATTGTAAATTTGGTAAAACCTAGTGTATTCAAACTAATTAAAGCCTAATATCACGAATGCTTGTTGTATATGCAAAAAAAGTAAGTTTGAAAACGGAATGATCGTGCAAGTCATGACAACACGATTTCATGTCATAGCATTTAAACTATAATTTAATCACATAATTCATGGTATAACCAAGTGATTCTTGGTTCTAACAACATGTATTCATGTTTTAACAACATCAATTCAAGTTTAATTGAAGTCATAATCATCACACCTTGAACATGTGGTGGAACTGTTTGAAAAATTAGGCAAATGATATTCAAACAAATCACATTGTAAATTTGGTAAACCAAGTTTATTTAAACTAAATAAAGCCTAACATAACGTATACTTGTTCTATATACAAAATATGTATGTTCTAAAACGAATGATCGTGCATGTCATTACAGCATGACTTGATGTCATAGCATTTATACTATAGTTTAAACACATAAATCATGGTATGACAAAGTCATTCTTGGTTCTAACAACACGTATTCATGTTTTAACAACATCAACTCAAGTTTAATTGAAATCAAAATCATCACACCTATAACATGTGTTTAACTATGTGAAAAATTAGCCAAATGATATTCATACTGATGAGATCATCGGAACCCGGTACTCTCATCAGAGCCAGTATCAGTCTTGGCCATGATAAAACAAATAGCGCAGGCTGAATCGGGAGGCCCAGATCCAGTCCACAACCAGTAAAGGGCCCATTTATATGCTTGGCCCGATCGGTCGCTTCCGGCGACCGGTCCAAAGGTGTGGGGCCCAATTTCCCGTATGTGCTAGACCGATCGGTCCATTATTTACAGGCGCTCCTTCGGGCCATCCTTGCTCATCACATACAATAGCAACCCGCGACAAACTTGTCAAGAGTATGGTTCAGCCATGGGTGTAAGTCACTAGAGGCCAAGGAGTAGCCGGCTGGCAGCGCCGAAAGGCCTAGCGCCGTGCAGCTACTATGGAGCCGTTTCCGGCGACTTTTCCGCCTGACGTTAGCCGACCTATTTGCAAAGGACAGGCACAAAACGACACCCTACTGTACACAGTACAGTAGGAGTATAAAAACGACACTTGGAGAATGAAAGGAAGGATCTTCTTTTGGTTCTCTCTCAAGAGCTTTGGCATCAAGGGTCTCACGATTTATTTTCGATTGTCTTTCATTCCTTTGTTGTCGCTAGAACAAACATGCATTGTATGATTATGTGTTCGATTATTGAACAGGCTAAGTGTAATGTCCCGAATATTTAAAGAAACTACTAAAATAAGAGTTTGATAAATATTAGAATCACGGCGAGTTTCGAAGACGAAACTAATTTTAAGGTGGATAGGATGTCATAACCGGATAATTCCTGATCGATTAAATGAGAATTTAATACTCGATAAGGATGTAAGTTTGTGTTTCGATGGCGATACTAGATTTAAAGTGGGTAGTACGTGACAACGCTATTGTAACAAATAAAACAAGTTAGTGTAATATTTAAGATACAATGTGCTAATGAAAAATGACTATAGATATATATGTTATTATTAAATTAAACAATCATTTATATGAAACATATAATATATATTTATATTGATGAGGTGGAAAAGATTGTGATAATCTTAGGGTTTGAAATATGGGCTATTAATTGAATCTAGGAATTCATATGAGAGAGAAAGGGAAGGGGGAATGAGTTTCCATGGCTGGTAGCGGCAGGAGAAAATAGACCAATTCCTTCAACTTCTTCTTCTTCCTACACCAATGCCTTATTGCTTCGAATAGATTGGGGATTTTGACTTCCCTTAGCAAATGTGATATATGCAGCGGAAAAATTCATAGGTATGTTGGGAAATATAAGAATTATTTATGTTGGTGTTATATGTGTGGGGAATCGAGTGAGTTTTTGTTCTAATTGATTGAGTTTGTTCCTCAATTACATATAAGGTCCTTTTCAAGTATAATGACAATATTGAAGCCTGTTGGAGAAGGTGAGAAGCAAGTGCAGGGAAAGAACGAAAATAAAATCCTGGAGGTGTTTTTTTAGTATATGGGTTCGGTTAATGGTGATTCATTTGAGAGGTGGAGAGATAATCAAGCCTAATCTAGGAAATATGGCGAAGTCTCAAAATGCATTTGATAGCTCCGAGAAGTAATAGCAAATGAATTATGATGATGTTGTGGAAACATGTTTTGTAAGTCTCAAAGTGGGCATGGAATCTGATTAGTGTTCATTGAAGAGAGTAGACAATATGGAGGATAACGTGTTAGATTCGTGGCTTCGAAAAGACAAAAGGAAATAATTATGCATAATAGCGATGGATAAAGTACGATTTAAAGGTACGCGGGATGATCAATCAAATAATAGGAGGTTCATGCTATTTTATAGTTTTTACGATGAAATGTTTAAATTAAAATGTTTTGAGATACTTTGTCAGTGCGGGTGCGAGCACCCGCCGGGAAAGGGTGTCCTTATATTGTTTAACGAAATGTTATGAAAGAATAAGACTCGGGGTGAGGAAAGATGGACCGTCCGACCGAACCAGGCATCGTGCCTCGCACACGAATCGCCAAAGGAAGGGCATGCCTGATGAAGTGAATGAAATGTTCAAGAATGAAATGGTACGTACGGAATGGGCAGAACGGATCCGAGCGAGAAAAGGGGTAGCGTCCGAGTACTCGTTCGGGGATGGGACGCATATGGCTCGTCGAGTCGACTAACAGCTAACGGTCGGCTTGGGCGAGACATGTCACCGGGCATGTAAAACAGAGCCGGCAAGATAAGTAAAAGACACATGAAAAAATGATAAGTAATGTTTCAAATAATGTTTCAAGTAAAGTTCAAGTAAGTTTTACGAGATTTTAAAATAAGAATTCGAAAGATGAAAGATGTTTTCAAATGAGTATGAAAGATGTTTTTAGGTGAGTATGAAAGATGTTTTTAAGTGAGATTTCGAACGAGCTTAAAGGATAAACGAGTTTTAACGGATTTCATAAAGATTTTACAAAAAGCTTCAATATGAGTTAAGTTTCAAGTATGATTTTTATAAAGATGCTTTACGATGAGTGTTTAAAGATGTTTTCAAAGCAAGAAGAGTTTTCAAAAGAAAATGTGTTTTCAAAGTAAAGATATGTTTGTAAAGAGTTTTAAAAGAAGTTTCTATTATTCGATTATGACCGCTCTACAGTTTTTGTAGGAAAGGAAAAAGGTTAAGGAAATTGTGGGAAGAGTTTGTCGTCGGCTGATACCGAGAGTGATTACGAAGTCGGTAGTAAAGTGAGTTTGTTAAGATGTTAGCGAGAGGAAGGTTCTAAATGAATTAGACAAAGTTGTATAAGTTTATTTATGAGTTTTATTCCGATGTTGTAAGTTGTAATTACATTATGATATGAAAAGTGTCTTGTGTTCCAAAGAAAGAGTGAAGCACCGCATGTCACTCACCAAAAATGGCAAGGCCCGGTTGCGGGGCGTGACACTAAGGGCACTTCTTTTAACACTTAGTCAAGTGGTTTTTTCCTCGTTTCCTAGGTTTTCCACTCTAAAATCCTTCCGTCTCTTTTGCCTTTGAATCATTAACTTTCTCCACACATTAAACAAATAACAACCGAGTTCGTCTTGCAACGAACCGGTCGACTATTGACACCCCCGGTTTTCGAACCACAACACATACAATTCACATTATAAATTTGGTAAAACCAAGTGTATTCAAACTAAATAAAGACTCAAATCACGAATACTTGTTGTATATACAAAAAAAGTATGATCGAAAACGAATTCACGTGCATGTCATAAAAAAACGACTTCATGTCATAGCATTTTTACAATAGTTTAAACACATAAATCATGGTATAACCAAGTTATTCTTGGTTCTAACAACATGTATTCATGTGTTAACAACATCAATTCAAGATTAATTGAAATCAAAATCATCACACCTAGAACATGTGTTTAACTATGTGAAAAATGAGCCAAATGATATTCATACAATTCACATTGTAAATTTGGTAAAACCAAATGTATTCAAACTAAATAAAGCCTAACATCACGAATACTTGTTGTATATACAAAAAAAGTAAGTTCGAAAACGGAATTATCGTGCAAGTCATTACAACACGACTTCATGTCATGGCATTTTAACTATAGTTCAATAACATAAATCATGGTATACCCAAGTGACTCTTGGTTGTAACAACATGTATTCATGTTGTTACAACATCAATTCAAGTATAATTGAAATTAAAATCATCACACCAAGAACATGTGTTTTAACTATGTGAAAAATGATCCAAATGATATTCATAAAAATCACATGGTAAAACCATGTGTATTCAAACTAAATAAAGTCTAACATCACGAATACTAGTTGTATATACAAAAAAAGTAAGTTCGAAAACGGAATAATCGTGCAAGTCATAACAACATGACTTGATGTCATAGCATTTATACTATAGTTTAAACACATAAATCATTGTATAACAAAGTCATTGATCTAGTCTAAAAATGTTTTGGATATTTATTTTTAGATCAGTCAATTTATGATTAGTTCGTAAATTATATTGTTGTGGGGACACGAGCGATGTACGAGGTTGGGCCCACAATGTGTGGGCTTACGTCCTCGGGAGAGCGAAGCTCTACCTTGGTTTCCACTATAATAATCAATGAGAAACGAATACAACGATGTAATAACGATAATCCGAATGAAATCAACCCGAGAAACGATCAAATATACTCCAAAAAGCCAAATATGACGAAATGTCGCGAAGAAGGGCTGTGTCAAGCCTGGCNCAGTTATGTGTATATAATAGCGTTCATTTTTTATTGTTACCAACAGAATCGGGCCCCGACCCTAGAACACTTCTTTAACCTGTTCTTGGTAGGATCCCGAAAGGGGGAGGGTCTGTTAGGTTGCCGCAAGTTGTATTATATAGCGGTGCGCACCAAAGAGTGCGCAATTGTAGATAAAGAGGAATCTCTCCATGCGTGGGAGGCCTGCTATATGTGGATAACAGTCCCCAAAGAGGATCTGTTGAAAGTATGGCCGCGCCTAACCCACCCACGCATAGGTCAGTTGGACCTAAGTAGGTTCAGCCCCTCCCGCACGGACACCGCAAACACGCTTGCGATGTTCCCCCCTCCCGAAGCACGCCTTAGGCGAATAGATCTACTTAGGGAGAAAAGATTGCTAGAAATAGGTGTTGCGGGTAGGGCCGGAGCCCCAGCCCCGAAGGGGGTGTGCTCTAGTTCAGATCCATCAGAAGGATCGGGTATAAAGTAATGTTTTTAGTTTATACTTTCCTGATCTTTATGTATTTGTTTTGCAGATTCGACTGAGACAATGCCAAGCTCTCGCTTCAAACGCATGGCAACTGCTTCGGTCCGTCCTTCTGAAGGACAACGTGAAGCATCAGGCAGCGCTGAGGGGAGCGAATCAACAACGGGGGGTACGCTGGTCCCTTCGGGGTCCGGGAAACCCCAGATCCAAACAACCGGCGCGGGCACGCTGACTCTTCGCTGCACAGGGTAGCCATCAACTGGAGATGGGCCAGCGTTTCGGGTATTTGGAGTGGTAGAGGAGGTGATAAAGGTTCGGATTCGTTCTTTGAGCTTATCCAGCCTCTATCAAATTGGAAATGCTTCCTTTGTTAGTACTAACACTATTGCTTTACTACTGACGGGAGCCGTTCCCGTGGAGAAGGTTCTCCCCGGTCCTCAGCTTAAGGTGAACGTCTCCCTGCCGCCGGTCCCCTTAGGAAAAAGGAAAAGGGCGACCGAAGCGGAAGCCCCGCAGGAGCTGAAAAGGCTGAAAAGGGGGGACATCGCTCCGGTCCCCACTAAGGGGATCGTTTTGAAGGAGTCTGGATCGGGCCCGAAGACTAACTCCGACTAGGGAGTTGCTCTGGGTGTGCTGGACAGGTTCAGTAAGGGGAGGAAGCTAACCTCCTGGAGGACTGCTTTCATAAAGGACTTCCGCCATTATGGAGAGCAGAACCCAGAGAACGTCCAGGCGGACGTGACTGGGGAAGAAATCATGGAAGGCTTCCTCGACCTCACCACTAAGGTAACTTTTACTTGACATGAAGGCCCGAACTCTTACTTAAGAATATGTTATCTTATGCAGATGTTGAGGAAAGCTTTCACAACTGCTATCACCGTGGAGAAGAACCAGGGTGGTAGCGTTGTATCCCAACAAGTCCAAGATCAACTTGACTTTGCAAAAAGGCAAATTGAGATAAAACATACTGAGTTGGTCACGGTACGGGAGGCCGTGACCGACTTGACAATGAGTTGCTAAGAGCCGGGACGGAGGTCTCACTCTTAGCTGATAAAGTCTCTGAGCTGGAGAAGACGGGACAAACAGCTCAGGGGCGTATTGCCGACCTGGAGGCCAAGCTGCGGGCCAAAGATGAAGAAATCAACGAAGTCCAAGGTCGGGCCCAGGAGAAGAGGAATAAGCTGAACGAGCTTCTCCTTCGGGCCCAAGAAGAGAAGACGGCCTTGGAAGAGGAGTTGACAAGGGCCCACACTTCGACCAAAGGTTCGGTCAGGGAAGCGGTTCTGGGATTCGCTCGGTCCCCTTTGTTATTCGCTTTAGCAGATAACATACACGGGGTTTATACTGCCAAGTATCTGGATAACATGCGCGAGCAAGTTATTCAGCAGTTCGGGCTTTCCCCTTCGGACGAGAGATGGAGGATGATCGAGCCACTGGAGAAAGATGGCAAGTTTCAGGTTATTCCAACTTTGGAAGAACCTGCTCTGGAAGAGGACCATTTCTTCTACCTCTTTGAAGAGATGGAGAGATCGGTCAACCAAAAGATTGCCTATCAAGAAGAAGAACTGAAGCAGCTCGCGGCCCTGACCGAACCGCAGGAGCCGGAGATTGAAGACAAAGAAGAGGGGCAGATTAGCTAGATTTAACTCATACTTTGTATCTGCCTTATTTTTCATCTTCAATATAACTTGTTCCATTCAATTCTTATTCTTTTAACTGCCAGAACGAAGTAATATAACGAACTTCTTAACAAACTAATAAGTCTAATGTTAACGAAGTGATTTTAATTATCAAGTGTAAGATCAGAGACACTCATAGGTAGTTAACCATCGGTCCCAAACGTTATGTTTGGTTTATTCATATCAATTCTGATTGGATCAGTCGTTTTACATTGTGTATGGGTCACTCTTATTCCGTCCTTGGAGTCAATACTTGATTGGATAGGCGTAGTCTGCGTTTAATATGAGTATTTACGAGCTTCGGCCAACCTTGGTTCTAATAAAGTCTCTTAGGTTTTGTTGGCCAAGCTTTGCTCATAATACGTCTTATATTAGGACCGATCTTATGTCTCGATATGCTGACTACCATTCCTTTTATCGTAGCAGATGTCGTAGGTACAAAGGGCCATTCCTAAATACTGAATGCCGTTGAAGGGAGTGTTTTAGTTCGTAATGAGTTCTGTGAGAATGACAACTCATCCATGGGGCTGGGCAAGTGCAGGAGCATCTGACTCGTCAGAGCGGTCACTACAACATGGGAGCCTTGCGGACAAGAAGCTTCGGTCACCAGTCCAGATTCGTCCTACTCCACCCAACTTCAAGATCGGTCCATCATTCCATTAGAAATAGTTTATATTTGTACTTACTTGTTTCTACTTACGTGTAAGAGAATGTATTTCATTGAGTCCAACATATTAATCGAAGATTCACAAGAAATATCGCCTTAAATTCATGACATTCCAAGTTCGGGGGACCTCTATACCATCCAACGTTTCAAGTTTATACGCACCTGATTCCAATTTCTTCGATATTCGATACGGTCCCTCCCAATTTCTGTCCAGCTTTCCAACGTTCCTCTGCACCTTGATGCTTCTGAGGACGAGATCGCCTTCGAAGAATTCCCTTGGGAGGACTCGTTTGTTATGGGCCCGTTCCATAGTTCCCTGATGAGCACGCATCCCTGCATAAATTACATCTCTCTTTTCTTCGATCATCTCGAGGTCCAATAACCTCCTTTCACCATTCATATGCTCATCGTATTGAGATATCCGAGGTGATCGGATGGCCACCTCCACCGGGCTAACAGCTTCGGTCCCATACACCAATGAGATAGGTGATTCATGGGTTGTTGAGCGAGGTGTGGTTCGGTATGCCCATAGGACCTCATAGATGTGTTCAGGCCATTTACCCCCAAAGTCTTCTAACTTGGTTTTCAATCCCTTCAGGATAACCTTGTTAGATACTTCCGTAAGTCCATTGGTCTGAGGATGGGCTACTGATGAGAAATGCTGAACGATACCCAACTTGGTGCATAAATCCCGTATGCCTTTTCCACGGAACTGAGTCCCATTGTCAGATATGAGCGCACGGGGAACCTAGAAGCGACTCACAATATTCCGCCATATATAGTGCCTGTCCACTTTTTCTGAGATAATGGCTACGGCCTCTGCTTCGATCTACTTCGAATAATATTCCACCGCTACGATACAAAATTTTCTTTGCCTTATGGACCGGGGAAAAGGTCCGAGGATGTCGATCCCCCATCTGTCAGACAGACAAGGTAATGGGGTAATCGATTGGGGAGCCCCAGGCAATTGCGGGAGTGGAGCGTGGTATTGACATACGGCGCAACGCTTAGTGTACTGTTTGGTATCAGCGAGCAATGTTGGCCAAAAATACCCGGCTCTAATAATGCGGTGGTATAAAGATCGAGCCCCTGAATGAATGCCGCATATCCCTTAATTAACATAAATCATGACGGCTTCGGCCTCAATAGGAAATAAACATCGCAGAAGCGGGCCCTCAAAACTCTTTTTAAACAAGCGTACGTCGACTAAGGTGAATCTCATAGCCCGGACCTTTATTTTCCTGGCTTCAGACTTATCTTCAGGGAGATATCCGTTTGAGAGGTATTTAATAATGGAGTCCATCCAATTGGGTTCTCTTAGGGATTCAGTAGCATAAATATTCAAGCCCTGGAGTTCATGGCATAGAGCCCCGATCTCTTCAATAGACTGTTCGGTAACTGGAATCTCGACCGATGGTCGGTCCTGAATGTGGACCGAAATAGTGCTCGGCTCTATGTCAGGTATGCCCGAAGCCAATCTGGCGAGTGCATCGGCGACCTTGTTTTGTTCTCGTGGCACATGGTCAAGAGAGAACTCATTGAACTTCTTGGATAACTCCAGAACTTTAGCGCAATACAACCTCATCATCGGATCGTGAGTCTCAAATCTCCCTGCGAATTGTTCCACTACTAACTTCGAGTCTGAGAAAATTCGCACTCTGCTAACTCCCATTTTTCGAGCCAAGGTCATTCCTGACAATACTGCCTCATATTCTACCACATTATTTGTTCAAGCAAAGGAAAATTTGACTGCGGAATGAATAAGATCACCTTGTACCGTTGTCAGGGTAATGCCCGCTCCTCTTCCCCCGAAGGTTGATCCATCTACGTGGATCGTCCATCGATCATCCTCTTGGTTAAGATAAATGGCTGATCGGGTCATTTCAACCACAAAATCGGCTAGAACCTGAGCTTTGATCGCCCTTCGGGGCA